>JAFMSR010000005.1:48960157-49342657 GCA_022818135.1 Saxidomus purpurata | reverse complement strand
ACACAATAGGTGTATGTGTTGCTACTGTTTTCTTTGGAACATACTCTGATATTTCATACAGGAACGAACAGGAACACAGGGAATCCTTGGGAACAATATCATTGAAGTAAACGTATACCAACAAAAAAGGAAAATTGACAAACGGGCCAAGACGACTCACCCGAGACAACAAAGAACATCTGAAACACAGATCAGACCTGTCTTATAGATTCTGTCTTCACGGGTAAAACCTCTACATCAGTTTTACTGGAATCCAAGAATAAAGTGCAGCTTCTGAAGTATTCAAAGGGTATACCTTTGATTTCGCGTAGTGATCTTTTATTTGACTTTATTTGAACAAGGACGAAACTGGCCTAATGTCAATCAAGAAAAACACTCAGTTTTTATGCTATGCACAAAAAGTAACCACAAGAGTTTCACAATGTTTCTAAATGACTTGATCGGATGACCTAGATTTTGCTCCCACATAATAGACCACTGTTTTTCTATAAATAAACCTGGTGATCGGAAAATGAGGATATACATATGTATACACATCTCTTCTCGGGTCTTACAATTTTCCTCTTGTGTTGGTACTGAAGCTTCTCATAAAGTTCTGTTGAATTCCAGACAGTAGTTGATGACTAAGATATTACATACATTGTATATCACATGTAGCAAATGCGGGGATATGTCAAGTGTTGTCCGTTAATATCAATATCTATTTACGGCTGGAAATGTCTTTCTAATAAAAAGCTATACAAATACACATGTAGCGTCATGCATAATTAATCTTATAATGTTATGGTCTTAAAGTTGTACCGCATAGCCGCGATTGCATGCTGTTCAGAATGATATATATTCCAGAAATTGGGTCTATATTTACCTGCGATAGTAAAACTTAAGCTCTTTCACAGATTCAAAATATGTGTTACATGTCTTTCTTGAAATTTCCATGGATACTTTGAAGAGTAATGATAAGACATTAAATGCATTTGTAGAACTTGAATGAAAAATGCATTTCAACTTTGACCCGTCAGAGGCAGATCGATAAAAAAGTGATCTGGTCGTCTTCACTGATTGGAGAAGGTCGTTTACTGATGTTGCTATAACTCGCGGCCCAATCCATTTGTTTAATGTATTAATATGTATATCTATCTGAATGCTATACGTGTATTTGTACAAAGAATAATAAAATAGTATTAAACTAATCTGACATTCACAAAAAGACATGGGAACAATTGACTTGATCGGATAAAATCTAAAGCCCATTTTAATATCATCTTTTAAGTTATGATACAGGTGAGCAAGTTAACAGGACATGAAACTTACAACAATAAAAACAGAGACATAAATAACACGCTCTACTCAATCTTAAGATATAATCATGTCTGTATGTGGCAAATAGCTCTCTAAACTTGTGCCTATGAAGAGAACGTATAAATCAATAAAAAATCTCGTTCTCTTTGCACTCACAAGTTAATCGTGAATACTGCATGGCAAATAGCATATTAGCATATCGCATTTAGCCAAGTCAAGTCAAATAGTTTATTGGCATAAACATTACAATTTAGCAAAAAGCATGCGTCCAGGCCTTCCATACAATATAACAGTTTGGTATACGCTGTTTTAGGTCCGAGTCGGTAGCATGGTCATGTACCCCTTCACCATTGTTAATAATGTATCGAATGAAAAAATCTGAAAAAATATAGATTTTACCTACCTGGACACACTGAGAAATAACATTAACCTCCGATTTATAGAAATAGTAGAACTTGTTATCCGTTAAGCATTTGTCATTGTACAAGGAGCCTTGTTTGTCATATCTGTACCACACCGGAAGGTACTTAGGTGTCGATTGTAGCCCCTCTATAAGCAATGTTTTAACATCCATAATTTCTACACGCTACTGTTCAGTAATCGTAACATACTGTGACTGTTTACCTGTATACAATCAACAGATAAAACTACATGTATAGGTATAGAGAAATCGAATCAGTGACCTTGAGCACTACGCAATGGGAATTAACCATAAGGATATCTAATTGTTAAACTACTGCTGTCCAGAGTGTTTACCTTGCAAATCGTGTTATTGAAAAAGCTATTTCTTACCTATGTAACAGGGCTGACCAAAACTTTAAAAATATGTTCGATTATAAAACAAGAGGGCCATGATGGCCCTTTATCGCTCACCCGAGTACAACTGCTTTTAACAAAGTTGCTAGAAATCATCGAAACAACCTTTCTGACAAATTTCCAGGATATTTGGGCTGAAAATGTTACCTCCAGAGTGTTAACAAGGTTTTTCCATATTTGGGCTCTGTGACCTAGTTTTTGAGGATGGTAGTGTTTTCGTCGACCTCCCGTTTCGTCACCAAGAGTTTTGTGTACAAAACAGGTTGCGGTTTCGTCACTCTTATTTAATTGTATATTTAATTGTTAGTTTGACATAAATGGAATCAAACAAACCAATTAACGTTGTCGTTACACGTAATTATAGGATGTATTGGGGTACTATGAACACCTTTCTTCATCCAAATGAAGTAATTAGTTGACTATTATCAGTCATATAAATCAATTTGAATTTAAGAATGGATTGGGTTAAGGGAGTATTAGTGTCAAAAATACAAAAAAAAGTTATAGTTATAAAACTTTTATTCAGAAAATGACAAAAATAACATTGATACTAATCAAACTATACATAACAAACACACTACAGGAATGATGGACACGGACACAAATAAAAAAATATACATTCAAAAATTTACTGAATCGTTAGGTTTTTAATCAAATTTTGTGCAGTAAATGTAAAAGGTATTCTCATTTAACTGTGTGAACTTTGATTTATCATGTGAGTAATTACCTGTAAGTAGGTGTGAAATCCTATTGTTATATTTATCTTATACAAAACCTTGGTGACGAACTGGCATCATAAATCCTTAGTGACGAAACGGGAGGTCGACGAAACCACTGTAATTCGTTTTTGACCCCAGATGACCCATATTCGAACTTGAGCTAGAAATCATAGAAACAACCTTTCTGACAAATTTCCTGGATATTTGGGCTGAAAATGGTACCTCTAGAGTATTAACAAGGCTTTTCCATATTTGGGCTGTGCAGGATTTGTTATATTAACGGATTGTATATGGGCTGTGTGACCTAGTTTTTGACCCCAGATGACCCATATTGAAACTTGAGTTAGAAATCATCGAAACAACCTTTCCGACAAATTTTCAGGATATTTGGGCTGAAAATGTAACCTCTAGAGTGTTAACAAGGTTTTTCCACATTTGGGCTCTGTGACCTAGTTTTTGACCCCAGATGACCCATATTAAAACTTGAGCTAGAAATCATCAAAACAACCTTTCCGACAAATTTTCAGGATATTTGGGCTGAAAATGTTACCTCTAGAGTGTTAACAAGGTTTTTCCATATTTGGGCTGTGTGACCTAGTTTTTGACCCCAGATGACCCATATTCGAACTTGAGCTAGAAATCATCGAAACAACCTTTCTGACATATTTTCAGGATATTTGGGCTGAAAATGTTACCTCTAGAGTGTTAACAAGGTTTTTCCATATTTGGGCTGTGTGACCTAGTTTTTTACCCCAGATGACTCATATTCGAACTTGAGCTAGAAATCATCTTAACAACCTTTCTGACAAATTTCCAGGATATTTGGGCTGAAAATGTTACCTCTAGAGTGTTAACAAGGTTTTTTTCCATATTTGGGCTGTGTGACCTAGTTTTTGACCCCAGGTGACCCATATTAAAACTTGAGCTAGAAATCAACTAAACAACCTTTCTGACAAATTGCCAGGATATTTGGACTGAAACAGTAGCCTCTAGAGCCTTAACAAGATTTTTCTATTTTTGGGTCATGTGACCTAGTTTTTGACCCCAGATGACCCATATTCGAACTCGTCCGAGTAATTACTGGGACAAACATCCTGACCAAGTTTCGTGACAACTGAGGCAAAAATGTGACCACTAGAGTGTTAACGAACTAAGTGTGGACGGACGACGGACATTCATCGATCCTAATAGCTAACCCTGAGCCAGCTCAGGTGAGCTAAAAAGCTGGAAAAATATAGATTTAGATAAAATATAGACTGGAACTCATAAATAATATTATAGATTGTCCAGGTTTTTTAACAACTTTTTTCACTCAACGGAATTGATAGATTATTGCTATGTCGGTCAAAAGCTATACATAGCTTATGTTTTATCATGTTTGTAATGATAAACCGACTTAAAATAAATGTTGTGGTTGTAGGGGTCTTGTATAGTTCCAATGACAATGGTAAGGTTAACTGACTGGAGGCGTTAAACTCCCAAGAAAAGAAGAAATAACGATATATGGACATCATCTGGAGCAAAAAGGATCTTATGGTAAAATTTCGATTTTCAATATACATGTATATCCTTCATGTTGTTATTATTGTTATTGCATAATACAAATTCGCTTTATACTTCAGAAAGTGTAGGTACTTTTATTTCAGACACCATTTTGTTGCTTATTATGGCAAACAATGTCAATTGAATTTCCACAAACCTGCAAATTATAGCAGACTTGCGAATTCTACAAGTACATGTTATAGTCATATATTACAATTATAAACAAATTAAGGGCCTTTTGCGACCTTTCTCATATTTTAAAGGAAGCATAAAGTTATATTTAGTTACTCCTGTGATGCAGGTAACTGTCAGTCTTGCAGAGATCCAAGTTCCAATCTGAAAATAGGTTGGACCTGTAGCTATTTGCAGACAGGCAAAGCTGCAGCAACTAAAGTTATGACGGTAAATTTAAGTGCTAGATTTTAGAAGAGTAAACATGCAAACAGTGGTGTTCTTATTATTAATGTGAGATTGGTTTGATATTGACTTTTGAGGACAATAAAATTTTCAAGGAGTAATGCTTGTGATACATGTAGCACTGGATATGTGTCAAACACTCCGCAGCCCTCACAGTAAACGGAGCACACCGTTCGGATCTGTTGGTTTTTTCGGCGCAGCTTTTGCCGGAAGTTGGTAACAGTTCAACCGCATATGGAATGACAAGTGAAATGTATAACTGAAAAATTTACTCTATAAGGCACCTTTTACTTGGATAATACGGCATGAAAAAGATCAGTAAAATATTCTCGTGTTTTCAGCCTTTCGTGGATGGTTTTATAATTTTAGTAGAATCTATCTAGTAGTTCCTATCTATCAACATAATATGCCGTTGATTAAGAGTGTAGAGTAATTAAACTTTCTCGACCAGTGAAGAACGGTCAATATTTTGAGTAACATATTTGATAAGAAAAACAAGAATTAAGTTTGTTTTCCTGATGCACATGTATACGGACGTAAGAAATCTTTGAATACTTTCATCAGATGATAAATGTAAAATAGTCCATAGTTTGTTTTGTTGGAGCTTCGTCACCGTGCTAAACCAAGCCAGTTCGCTTATTTTTTGCAACGATGTTAACAAATCCCTCAAAACTGATCGATTTCCAGTATTATTTCTTCATTTCCAGACAAAATACAACGGCTTTGCACTAAATGTACAAGCTGAGTGCTTAATATAAACACGCGTTTAACGACCCAGGCATACAACAATATACAATTCAATAAATTAATAACTATAGGAACGATACATGCCCAACAAATTAGGGATCCTTTCACCAGAAAAATACATTCAGGCTTCAGCCATATGCAAAATCTTGCTTCTCTGAACCCTAGAGTGTCTATGATGTTATATGTAAGCTATTAGGCATCCTTGAATTCAGCCACATTTTCCTGTTGCCATGGACCTGTATCAACACGTGTACATGTAGGTCCATGCTGTTTTGCAAATCAACGAGACATGTTCGGTGCCCATTTGTAAACAAGAGCAATGTTAGACTTGCCCCCACCCCCCTCCCCCTGGTAGGGATCCAGAAAGGCCCAGTCCTAAAAGGCCCGGTCCAAAAAGGCCCATTTTATCAAAGGTACCAGAAAGGCTCATTGAAAAAAATCTATCTAGCCGATGACACTTTTTATTTGCTTAAAATATGTGACCTATATCGATGTTTTGTTAATTTTACAATATTTTTATAAAAGCCTGTTATTTTTATATGTAAATATTTTGTGTTTTCTTCATTGATTTCACCATTGTTTTACTTCTTAATCACTCCATTGGTTGCTACTACAGTACTGAGGACTGTTTTTTCCTTTTCTTTTGATTGTATGTAATAAATTTTCAGTGTACATTTGCTTTATAATCTTTAATTTCCCTAATGTACATAATAACATAGAAAATAAGACTGGTCCTTTTTGGGTGGGCCTGTCTGGTTTTGGGCCTTTTTGGTACTGGTCCTTTTTGGAAGTGGGCCTTTCTGACATCTATTCCTCCCCCTTACCGCCGAGTGCTCTTCCTATGACCCAAGAAATTGAGACGAGAGGAATGGATACACGCATGTGTATATAGGTCCGCGATATGGTATAGGTTCTAATTTATTAAAATATTAGTAATAACATGTTGAGGGCTATTCACCTGCACTTTCTGTGTTAATGTCGCACTTCTACTCTAAAAATCTTAAATTGAATGCTTTGCACAAACGTTTTATGCGAAAAAATCAATAAAGGGAGATCACTCAAAATCAGGGTAAGTTTGACTTATGGTTCTTGGACTCACTGCATCTTTATTCTCTCGTCTGAATCAATTCAGTTCAGTACTAAAGGAGTTATGGCCCTGACAATAAAAGAGGGATAATAGTGAGAGATCACCTGTCTAACATTGGCAAGATAAAAGGTTATTACTAGTCCGAAAGGCAATTTTCCTTTGGCTCAAGATAACCTGTTAATAGCCTGTGTAAAATCAAAAAGGTTAAAGGTTAAATTTCCCTGTCAGGTTGAATAATCTTGGTAGAGCATTATTGCCATGCTGAATATAAGCTCTAGAGCCTATTTTCTATCATGATCCGCCTGTTGGCTACTGGATCATGATCTATCAATGTAAGCTATTCATATGTATGACAATGGCTGGCCAAGTGTGCACTGTCGCTTTTTAATTCTTTATTGGTCGTAATCATGATCTACACTGTTTGCGTATGCATTTTTAGCTGTATCATGATCTGCAGCTTTCAGCATTATTTACCCGACAGTTGTGTTACAATATTTTGTGAATGATGCATATTACTTTCATGAAAGAAAAAGTCTGTGCCAAGACATTGAATAAATCTTCATTTTCATCCGTGTTGAAATGATACAAAATCATGAACTGAAAGAATTTGAAGTTGATATACCATCATGATTCCAGGCATTTTGAAGAATAGAAATTCACTTAACAACAGCAGGCAAATAATTGTATACTCATTATATCACAATATTGACCATATAAATAGTAGATAGAGATTATTAACAACTTTTCCCATGTACAATTTCTACTCAAATTTATATTAAGTTTACATATCACCGCTTTTTGCAAGGGTATGTACCATTCAGTTTAATTGAATAGCTCTGTACAGAATTTCTAATATTTAAATTAACCAACCCATGATATACAAAAATACAATTTCATAATAATAATTGTAATGTGTATAAATTATAAGAAAATTACTTGTTTCCATGGATCAGTTGTCATGGTAACAACACAACCTGTATATGTTATAAAAGCGTTTTCTGTACCACTATTTGTTCTCATGCACTACAACAATTCAAATATTAAGTTTTTACCTTCCATACATAAGCTAACAGCAAAACAATAAAGAAATATGTCCCCAATTTCTTTACTACTTTACATTCTACATGTTAAAAGTACATTAAACAGTTCCAGTGTCCCCTATATTAGCACAGTTTCATGTATTTCTAACCTTGATACAGGCCACTAACACACTCTGAATATAAAGTTCTGCAAAATATTTGATAAAAAACTTTTGTCCCCACTAAAGTCCCCTTCAAATAAATGCAAAATTTACAATAACAACTTTAAGCATAACATGTATTCATTTATATCTCCTATAGTGAAAGCTTTATACAATTTTGTTACATTGTATAATACATACAAAATGAACAAATTAAACTTAAATCTGCTAATATCTGACACTTGGACATTCTACAGTCTCAAAACAAGGTCGGGAAGGACCATAAAGCAAAATACAAAAACAAACTGTAACAAAACAAAAAAATTAACTGGGAATGGAAGCAAAATAAGAATAATGTTTACATATACTGAGCAATGCATAGTTTAAATATAGTCCTTATAGCCCCAAAATGTACTTCTGGAGAAAAGGTGCACAACAAGTATCTCAATGTGCCAGTAACTACAGTAAGTAGGTTTGCTAACCAATTAACAAGTCAACTTAGACAGAAGTCAGCTGACTTAATCAATGACTTTGCTTATTAATAGTAACTATTAATGCCAGGATAAGAAATCATTTAAAACAGTAACATTAATGAATTTGTGCATGCTTGAAAAGTACCATATGAATCCAGGCATTATGGAGAATAGAAAGTCAGCTTAACAACAGCAGCAAAAACACTTAAAATCATTATATTACAAATTGACCATATAAAACTATGTACAATAGAGAATAGTAAGATAGTTGTCCCATGTACAATTTCAACTCAATTTTGCTATTTAGTTTACATAGCCCCGTATCTGAAAGCGCCACTAGGCAGCCATTTTGGTCCCTAAGAAATAGCTCTGTAATTTTTTTTTAATATTTAAAGTAAGGAACGGCATGATAAGCATTTGAAATACAAAATCATCATAAATTTTTAAAGGGAATGTATATGAAAAGCTTGTTTACACTCAGTTGTCATGGTACATTCAATTTTTCCAGAGAACATGTAAACAGAAGTTTTACATGTACCTAAATTTGATATGGACTACAAAAATACAAGCATTAATTTTTACCCTATATAAACACATAGTAATAATCACCATAAACATCAAACTAAAAAAATATGGTTCCCTGTGAATTTCTTTACTACTTTACATGTCCATGTTAAAAGTCCCCCATTCAGTTGCAGTGTCTCCGTGTTAAGTTGGCACATATGTCTTTTATGTATATTAATCAAATTGCAACAAAAAGGCCACATCCACACTCTGAATATAAAGTTCAACTGCAAAGACATTTGATACAAATTTTTTCACTAAATTCCCCTTCAAATAAATGCAATTTAGAAGTAACAACTTTGGGCATTTCAGTACATTCATAGTTATAGTGAAAGCTTTTATACAGTTGTGTTAGAGTGTATAAACATACTTATTTGAACAAATTAAGTCTATAAATCTGCGCGTAGTTTATATCTGACACTCGGATATTTCTACAGTTTCAAAACAAGCGTGGTGAAGGACCTCTAGCAAACTGATCCAAAAGCAAACTGTAACAAGACAAAAAATTAACTGGGAATGGAAGCAAAATAAGAATAACTGTTTAGATATAAGAAAACACCAGCAAAGTTTAAATATAGTCGATATAGCCGCAAAATGTAATTCTGGAAAAAGCTGCACAACAGTTAGGAATCTCAATGTTTATCTGATAAGGTTCCTTCAGTAGCTTTACTAACTGTTAACAATTAACTTTGTACAGTTGTCTTTTGAATAAAAGTCAATGATTTTGCTTTTTAATAGTAACATTAACCAGGTAAGAAATTATTTAACTTCAGTTTATAACATAGTCTTAATTAATGCATGCATCCTTGAAAGATACAAGAATAAAGGGATAATTTCCTGGGATTTAGAGGTATGTACGTGTACAAGCACCATAATCACTTAAAACTTTGACATTTCTAAACGCTTGTTTATGAAATATTGATATAAATAAATAACTGATAGTATGATATTACTATTCAATAATTTGCTATATGTTTTTAGTCAGTCTTATTGAAAATAGGCACTAGGCAGATAATTTGGTCCGTAAGAAATTTAACCTTTTAAATTTTATTAATAAACTTTGAATCAAATATAAGGATATTGCATGTAAGCAGTTTATATACAAAAACAACATTTGATTTTATTTCAAACGGTCCAATAATCTTATGGATTAATGGTTCTGTCTAAACTTGTTCGATGAACAATTCAATTTTTTCCAGAGATTGTGTAAAGTCAGAAGTTTTAGACATACTTAAATTTACTGATAAGGAACAAAATAACACAAGACCCTCATGTAAACACATTGGAATGAATCAAACCATTCTAAAGATCAAACTGTTGCCAAAATGGTTCCTTGTGGAGTCGTTTCCGACATGATGTTTAAGCCCCCATTCCCTTGCTATGTCTCTGTGTTAAGTTACAGCGTATGGACTTTATAGTGGCTTATTAATGAAATTGAAAGAAAAATGTTAGCATCAACTAAATAATGTCAATAATTAAAGGCATTTATTAATAAATTGCTAAAATGCATTTGACCGCTTTTTGGGTGTCACATTTGGGTAATTCTAAGAGATTCTAGTTAGGGTGGCTATAAATGTTACCATAAGTTGTGTTGGAGAAATAACATTAAATTTGTTCTACAACGAAAGAATTAATCAGTAGTTTCAAGATTTCCCTCCGACAGTTTTCTGTTTCAAATTTTTCCAATGTGTTAATGACCAGTGGTTTCAGGCAGATGTGTTATGGTAAAGGTGTAATGGTTTACAGTAATATATACCTTAGAATTAAGGAAAACACCAGCAAATTTAATCCAAGTTGATGATAATTGCAATGAGAATTCAAAGAGCTGAAACAGTTAGGAATAATGTTTATCTGATAAGGTTCCTTCAGTTCCTTTACTACTGTTACAATTTTTGTACAGTTTCTTTTTGTATAAAAGTCAAATTTTGATTTTGAATGGTACATTGTACTGGTAAGTAACTTATTGTGGCTTAGTTTATAACAAGTCTTTAATTAATGATGACAATTGCCTTGAATGATACAGATTAAATGGATAATTTCCTCTGAATTTAGAGGTGTGTACTGTGTACACATCCTTATTCATGAAGATTTTGACATTTCTAAACTTGCTGTTGTTTATGAAATATTGATATAAATAAAAACTGATATATGATAAACTATGTAAGCAATGTGTATATGTTTTTATTCAGCCTTAGTGAAAATATGCATTACACATAATACTGCCAAGAAATTTAACCTTTTAAATTTCAAATAAACTTTGAATCAAATATAAATATTGATTAAGCAGTTTATATAAACTACAACATTTGTTTTTACTCCAGACTAGGTTACCAATAACTCTTACATGGAATTAATGGTACTGTCCAAATTGTGAGATGAACAATTCAATTTTAGACATTGTGTAAGGTCAGGATTAAAGACATTCTAACTTTACTCATAAAACAAAACTAACCAGGACTCTGCAGGTGTCTTGGACTGAACAAAGATTCTCTAGTTCTACTGTTGCCATATCGCTTGCTATCTGGAGTGGTTCCCGACATGATGTTGCGAACCTCGCTATCGGGTCCGAGTCTCGACATGTTCTGGCGCCATGGAGCATTATATGTGGTCTTTTCTCGCACCTTGAAAGAGAAATAATGTTAATATTTTAACAATGTCAATAATTAGGCATTTATTAATAAATTGCTGAAAATGCAATATGGTTTAGACTTTCACATGTAAAACTAAGTGATCTAGTAAGATATAAATATTACCATAATGTTCAGAAAAAATTAAATTTGTTCTACAAGAAAGAATTAATCAGTTTTCAAGATTTCTGACAGTTTTCTGTACCAAATTTTCCAATGTTTTAATGCAGTGGTTTCAGGCAGATGTGTTATGGTAAAGGTGTAATGTTTTACAGTAATATATACCTTAGAATTAAGAAAATACCTGTTTTCAATTAGTTTCATTCAGTAGATAAGCAAATTATAAAAATGACCTGCCAGGACAGACCTAACATATACATTTGTATACATGTATTTACAATATGAAGTGCATTGTGAGATACTACAGTCATTTTATATCTTGACTAAACATCAATATCTGAACAAAGTAGATAAAAATATGATATTAGAACATAATCTATGACACATATATTTATTAATATTGTCACATCTTTTAAACACAGGGAATGAACCTTTCATACATTCTGTAAGAACTATCTTCTTGTACCATTCTATGACATCACTTCTAAACAGCTTCAAAAATAGACCCTCTTTGCCTTGGTATTAAATGTAGCTTTTTTATTTAACAACTGAGTTCAGCTGAATTACTTTCCAATGCCATTTAAGCAGTCCAGCAATTAAAAACTGCTTTTTAAAGCCAGTGGATAAAAATATGGTATACACAAATGGCAAAATTAACAGCAAAATACAATAAATAAAAACATGTGTAAAACAAGACATACAATAAATAAAGTGTGGGTTTTATACTGGAAACTACATGTTTGCCACAGATCACTTACCCAGTAGGTTTTGGGCTGGGATGTCAGACCTTTTGGTCTGGATTTTTTCTTCTGATAGCATTAATGTACAAAATTCTTGCTATTTTAAACTACTCTTATGGAATACTTATCTTTCTTAATTCATTTAAAATTTGTGTACAAAAGACATCAGAATACTTTACGATTCAAATATATTTTCAAAACATACATTTACAGCTACTGGTATATATATATATTAAATGATTCGCATTTCATCCAAATTTTCAGCTTATGACTATTTCATGTATCCAAGGAACTCTTTATTTCGCTACATTATGGCTTTAATTATGCTTGTTAAGCTACCATAAAAGGAAAAATATAATTTGAAAAGACAAAATTCAGATAATAGTACCAGTAATCTATTTAAAAATAAGTAAAGTCTAGGTTTGTATTTTGTTCTAGCATGAGATATAAAACATGTCTGCATACCTTAATCACAGGTCCACTTGCGTTGCTAGGTGACCTTGCACTCCATGGTGATGTTGCACCAGAGTACGTGGAGCTTCCAGAGTATGAACTCCCACTGGGAGACTTTGACGTGAACCCAGCCATTGACTGACTTACACCCTTTGCCAATGTAAACTGCTCTCGAAGCTCTGTATTTGTACGTCCCTTTGCTGTAAAAAAAGAAATACACATTGTAATGGTTTTATATGTTAGCTTAATGTTTCAGGACAAACAGAGACAAGAAGAGAAGATTTAAAGATCAGAAGGACATTGTAAGTCATATATTAAAAGAGTTCAGATACAAGAAGTTTTTCACTTAAGCTACCATAAACTATACTACAGTAAATTTATTTATTTTGAAAACACACCAATAGTTACAGGGTGTATTCTGGTCCTATTCTTTGTCAAACACATACAGTATATGTAATCACAATTTTTAGAATGTCTAAACTTTAAGTTTCATAGTAAGAAATTTGTAACTCATAACAACACAAAAATGTGCTGGGAAATACTTGATAGAGCCTTTCAACTATAGTTTGTAGCAACTTTGCCGCAATATATTTTTAAACCAGAGCTTTATGTCAATTTCTTCAGATAGCTACATTTTTTCGGTATAGACCAGAACTTTGACAGGCAGACAAGTATTTCCCAGAATGCAATGTTTTAAAACAGCAATCAGCGACAGACAACAACAAAACTAGCATCACAATATATTCTTCTGTCAAAAAATAGATAAACATAACAATGAACATCCCAAATAACAAAACAATATGCAACAATATTACATAACTGTGTAGGTACTATGAAGATAGCATGTCAAAATGAGAAAAATGTCAACATGATCTCAAATGAAACTTGGCAAAGGATTTTCTCCAATGTCATCCATTGATACACAAATAAAGCTTCTTTAGACACTGAACAGGTCATTTCTGACTCTTGATCTTCATTTGGCTAAGTTTCTAAAATGGACTTTTCCACTGAATCTGGACAGAGCAATAAACTGTTTGTAGCGGTCACCTGTGAAAATTTACATTGTGCAAGCTGATAATGGCCTACACTCGCTACAAAGGCAAGGGCAAATGACACGTAAGATGCTTTGCAAAAGAAGTTTTACCCTTTGCAGAAAATCCTTTGCAAGTTTAAATCACCAGTGTTTCTCACTCAAATTTGTGTTTTACAGCAAAACCTGATCCTGTACAAATATGCTGCAAAATGAAGCAATCACAGCAAAATGGGAAAAGGTCAGGAATGCTCAGAGAGGATGAACAAGATCTTTAAAGGGAACAATAAATTTAACAGATTTGTTTTTTGACTTAGGCACTGGCATGAGGTTATCACGAGTTAGTTCAGATGGTTGAACAAAAGGGTGGGCACTTTTCAAATGTATTTGAAATGTACATCACAACAAAATGTTAATGACACAGTTTTAGCATGAAATGGTTATATTATGTTATATGGTTTTATAAAGGTCCATTACCCTCTATTCAAGGGATAAAATTTTGAGATCTTATGTGATGGTTATTTAGTATTACTTCAGGTTTAGGCTTCATTAGTTAGTATTAGAGTTGACTAGGTAGGACAGTTCTTCATCAGATGCAGATGACACAGTTGATATATTAGTCTTTTTACTAGGCAGTAGAAAATACATATAAATTTTGAAGTTACCCATATTTTTTATATTCTATGATGTAAATGACGTAAATTTTTATACTGTCTCTTTAAAAGTACAATTTCTTATCAAATCTCCAAACTTAAAACACAGACCAAAAACTGACTTTGCCTTCTTCCAATCATATTTTCTTGCTCCCCAAGATAATCTTTGTGTCTGACTTCAATTCTCTTCTGCCCTTATTTAATGGATGTCTTATGACTGCGATGGTATATACACATGAAACAATGCAAGTCATATAGAGCAGCTAGCAAAACTTGTACGAAACTATCATAACAATGTGACAGATTATGAACAGCAACTCATTCATAACATCTTCAAGCTGTAACTGAATATATTTTTGTCAATGATATAAGGAGCTAGGGTCACAACAGTCATTCCTAAAATAGAAATGTATTTACAACCCTCCGCTAATGCTGTACGGTATTTGAATCGAAAGCGGTTCTGCCTCCAGACGCCCACTGTGTTGGAAAAGAGAAATAAATCATAGATACACAATAATGTGATAAAGTAACAATTTGTGGTGTTTCTGTCCTCTCTGTTTTGTCTACAGATTTTTATGACATCATGCAATGTCATTCTATTCTGCTATTTATTTTGCCACATAGCCAACACACAACAACAATCCCTGTTCCTAATGAACTTCTGTGTTCTGAAAAATCCCTATAAAATTATCCCACTGAAAATAGGGACCATAGATTTACATCCATAAAGGTGAGGTAGTTCTGAAAAGTTTTGAAATAAATATTGCAACTTAAAAAAATGAAAATCCTTCTTGAAAGGTTTAGAGACAGGGCAGTTGAGTCGAGTTTTATTGACAAAAAACTTCTTATGCAGGAATCGTGAAGAAAGAAATATACAAATAAAATGACAATATCATACAATGAGTCTATATTATATTTATACAATGATATGAAATGACAATGGCAATTTGAATTATATACCCTACTAAAATAATTGTTTGTGATTGGTTTAAATTTATCATGACCAGACAATATCGTGCCCTATCAATCTATTGAGGCTAGAGTTGGTTAAAATTTGTTTGTGAAAAAAGAAACCCCGTATTTCAGTAGGATATAAAATAACAATTATAGACTTTGCAGATATCATTAATTCACAGACTGGACTGAAACCTGGATTCTCAAAGTCTATAATTGTCCAATATTCTCTGTGAAATATTTAATTAAAAATCTATCACATGCAGACCTAAATCTAGCAAGGAAATCCACTTTCAGCAACAAATTTGCGAAAAGTTATTTATTTATTACATCAGCAAAAAGTTAAAGATTTAATTTTGAGTAAAAAAGAATGGATGATTAAAATACATGTCTAAGATTTCCTTGCTAAGCAGGTTGCAGATCCAGGAGCGGGTTACCCTCAACACATTTGAAAGACTGATCAAAGCCTAAGGACACTTGTGTACATCAGTATGGATTGGGATCCCTGACGCATATATATCATTAATGAAAACATACCATCTGTCTACAAACCAACTCATTTATACACCTGGATCTGCAAACATTACTGCCGTCAATAAAACAATGACCTTGAAAAATATTTCTCAACAATAAAAACCACTCACGCCCACTGATGTAAAAAAATGACAAAACCCCCAAGTGCGAAGCCCCGAAAGAGGGCCTCACAGTCTGTGTCCTCTCCATGTGCTCAATAAAAGTGCTAGTAATTTAAAATCCTTCCATGCATGACAGAGTAATCATGCATACAGTATTCCATTACTTTAAACAAAGTGTGACCTTGACCTTTAAGGTAGGGACTTGGGTCTTGCACGCGACACATCCGCTTGAGTGCTAGACATTTGTGCACAGTTATTTTAAAATCCTTCAAAGCATAATAAAGTTTAGTCCGGACACAAATGTATGCATATATACAGGATTCCATTACCTATAAACTCTAAGTGGACCTTGACCTTTGTGGTAGGGATGTGGGTCATGCACGTGACACGTCGCTTGATGTGCTAGACATTTGTGCCAAATTATTTTAAAATCCTTCAAGGCATGACAAAGTTACAGTCCGGACACGAATGTGGCATATATGCTTTATAGAGGAATCCATTACCTTCAAACTCTAAGTATGACCTTGACCTTTGAGCTAGGGACGTGGGTCTTGCACGCGACACGTCGTCTTGATGTGCTAGACATTTGTGCCAAGTTATTTTAAAATCCTTCAATGCATGACAAAGTTACAGTCCGGACACGAATGTGTGCATATATGCTTATATGGAGGAATCCATTACCTTCAAACTCTAAGTATGACCTTGACCTTTGAGCTAGGGACGTGGGTCTTGCACGCGACACGTCGCTTGATGTGCTAGACATGTGTGCCTAGTTATTTTAAAATCCTTCAATGCAGACAAAGTTACAGTCCGGACACGAATGTGTGCATATATAGAGGATTCCATAACCTTCATACTCCAAGTGGACCTTCACCTTTGAGGTAGGGATGTGGGTCTTGCACGCGACACGTCGCCTTGATGTGCTAGACATGTGTGCCAAGTTATTTTAAAATCCTTCAATGCATGACAAAGTTACAGTCCGGACACGAATTTGTAAGTGGGGGCGCACGGACGGGCGGACAGACGGACAGACGGACGGACGGACAGACGGACAGACGGACAGACGGTGCGATTTTAATATGCCACCCTTCGGGGGCATAAAAAGCATGTACATGTATCTGACAACATAAACAATATAAATGGATGAAGAGATGCTAGCTTTTTAACCTATGTAATTGTCAAGATATCTTTTTATTACACATATAAATTGGAAAAATTTGTACGGAATAATACACAGAACAACACATGACAAAAGTTTGAAACAGTGAAAGAAAACCAAATTCATTTAACTCTGAAAAGATGGAAAAACAACTTAAAACTCCTGCTTGATTACCCATGAGTTTTTCTCCAATTATGAATGCATGTTAATTTAACTAAGCCAAAATTGAAATGGTCAGGTCATTCATGTGTATTTCAAGCTGCGCTAGCATCCCTTTATATTTTACTGTGACTTCATACTCACTCTCTAAACATGTATTAAAATGCATCAGGAACAGTTTTCCATGGTCTATGATGGCATAAACATATAAATGACTGATATACAAAGATTTCCCATGGTCTATGTAAATATGGCTACATACAAATGATTAACTAAACCTGAACAAAGACTGGGTTTAAATGGGTTATTGGTTAAATAAAGTAATTTATTAAAATACATCACAAGTAATTAAAAAATAATAAGGAGGAATTTTTTCTCTCTATATTGCCATGGTCAATGAAAGAGCAAGAATGAAACAACATAATTTGAAAATTTTTCATGTAACAGAGGACTGATTCTTATCCATTTATCAAAAGTATGAACATGGTTTATGGTTAATATTTCTATGTGGTTAATAAAATGTTTTCAATTAATGTGAATATATGATCCATATGAATGGTAATAACATGAACCATATGGATGTAAATGGGTTTTGTTTGGACAAATATACAACATAAATGAACTAAATTCTGGCATTTATACCTGCCAAAATAAAAGGCTTAAAAATAATTCATTCTCCAAAATTAAATTTGCCCAAAAGCAGTAAAAGCAGATCCCAAAAAAGAAAAATGCAGCTTGACTTGTACAATATGTACACAGCGTTTCCAGTCCCAATCCAGCAGCTAGGTTCTTATACCTTCTTCTGCTAGGATCAGCAGAATTGGCCAGTCTGAGTAGGCATGGTAATATAATCAGCAAGTTTTAGTTCTCAGAATTCATAATAATCAACAAGACCACATAGAATGCATGTTATACGTGTCTAAACAAAGAATGAAGCAGCTGTGACAAAGACATACAGAGCATAAAATTTCATATTTATTTATTTTCAAGTTTCCGCGATGAAGCTACATGCTGATTTATCCCCTAGAATCTATACTGAGAAGCTGAGAACCCCTTAGACCACCCTAGACTACTTTTCTCTTTCCTGTTTTACTTAGTGGAATAAACTACATGTACCTTCATTCATGCATGTATGTTTTATTTATACTATTGCAACAACTAAAAACCTGTAACATTCTATTGCTGAACAGAGAAAGTAGAACGCTACAAGTTTATCCTGTAAGTTTATATGTGTTAAAATGTCACTGTACACTCTGGTCAGCTGCCAATGTTTTGATGTACAAGATTCAATGTAACATTGAAACAGATAAATTCGAATTTGAAAGAATGTGCAATTTATACTGGGATAAAACAAGTACATTCTGTATTCAACAAAATGAAACTACAGTCATCTAATGATAATCTGTCACCATTTTGGGTAGACAAAAGTGTACACTAAACAGTTAACACAATATATTGATGTTAAGATATTAGACTTTTATAGTGTAGTCTTGATAATGCCCCTGGATATAGACCTTATAGTGGAAGTCATTATCTATAATTGTCTGCATATATATCTGACTGGAACTCTGGGAAATGAAGGTTAAGGTTTTAGTAAGGTTTATTACCAATGTGTGTGTATGTGCATCTACAGTTGATTTGACGTGTTGACAAACAAACAGTGTGGCATTTATACACGGCTTATGTAAAGCAAAAGCATAGATGCTGGTACAGTTCAAAGCTATTTTTAAGTACTGTGAAATAGGCCACCAATATTCATGAAATTATCGAAGCCTGCTGTGTTAGAACGAGTCTTTTAGCTTTTTGACTGCAGGTCAATAATTGCCACAAGAGTCACAAAGCTTAACAACTGATTCTCACACAGCAGGAGCTTATTCCTGCTTCTAAACCTGACCTGTTGTTAACTAATGTCAGCAGTACTTTGAAAATTTAATTGACATAGCCTAACTACACTTTAGAATATATTTTTACAAGTTTTGATCTATTTAATAGTTTAAGTGTTAAATCTAGATGCAGAGTTCACTTAGACAAAGCTGAACATAATTTCAACATTGAACGACAGCGACATGGTCATGTGATCATTCTGAAAGTAACGCTCTTCAGGTGAAAGCAGACACTGACTCCATTAAGCATTTTCAGAATACAAGAACTTAAATAAATGCCGGTTGAATTTGCAAAAATGTTGCACGGAGAGAAACTTAATTCTGGCACACACATGGTTACAGATTAGCAGTGTTGAACGCCACAGAAACATGAATGTTTACAGGTTGTGCATACCTAATTCTCGTGCTATAAGACATGTACAAGAACAGAGACGTGTGAATTATTTTTCAACGTTAAATTCAGTAACATTGTACATTAAGATAATAGATGTTTCACAGCTGAAAGAAGTTGATGTACTAAAAATAAAGAATATCACAAAATTGTACACTTTTTTTCTCTAGTATTAAAATGAAATCAACCCTGGAGTAGATGCGAGACCAGCCAAAGCACTACAACACTTTTGGCTACATGCCTATATTTACACGGGAAGTTGTACACGTGTAACAGAGACATACCATACATCATAATAAATCAGGAAACGGACATACTTGCACGCAGTGTTTTACAAAAAATGTGCCAAAGTATTTGAATACATGGAAATGTGAGCATTTAAAAACAATATTGATTAGTCACCAAGACCCATTGGTCCAAGTCTGGTTTTGTAAGTTTTTGGTGCTTTTGGAATGTTTTCCTCTATAAAAGTCTCTCTGATAGGCCCTAGAAGGGATAGCAATGAACATTGTTCTTTTATAGTCTGTGAACATATAGTCTGATAACTGCAGTAAAATTATGGAAAGTTTCACACTACGTCTATTTATGACATTTCCGACAGTATATTACTATAAATAAAAAGGTTAAATTGTGTAAACATTGAACAATTATACAGACAGTACGCTATGATAACATCAACTTCTAAAAACAGATTTAAAACAACATTAAAGATAGTAGAAAAGATTTCACAAAGAGGCCTGAAAGTTTATTGAATATTTGTGTCAGTGACTGGTCCCAAGCTCACTCAATATATCATTATAAACAATCAGCTTATAATAAGTATCAGAATTAATGAAAACTTTCTAATCCTTTCACCCTTTTGTATCTGCCACTGACATTTCTAGTCTTAGCGGTAACCATACTGCCATCATCTTACAGCATTACAGCAGGGTGAAAAGATCTGTAGTAAATTGTACAAATTGGCCCTTAAGTGTAATGAAAATGTAAGAGAAAGTGAATATACCTCTGCAAGGATCGTTCTTTACAAGGAACTCATCCAGGGCCATCCAGCCGCCGCCAACTCGAACCATCACGGTGCTGCGCAAGATTCGTACCAGACGCAACTTCTGAGAATCTCCAAACTAAATATATACATGAAACAATATTAAACATGTTGGAATTACATTGGTAGCTGCAAATATACATTTTGTGTAAATATCATTTAGCCATTAATGCCACATGTATGATTTTATGTGACTCCAAAATTACTATATTACAGTAATAAGTTATCATGACAACACCCTTAGAGAGAATCAGGAAAAGACATCAGATAAGGCAGCAGCTCAGCCATGCTATGGGAAATCTAGCATTTAGGTATTAGATATAGTTCACTTAAACGTCCATTGACACAAGACAGACATCTCAAGTGCTGTATAAATAGTTTTTATGATTCTAAAAATACAAGCTCTGGTCTAGGTCAAGAATTTTTCATGTGCTAAAGTAAATATATTAATAACAAGAGCTGTCACATGACAGCACGCTCGACTATTCGAAAGCTTGTTGGTAAAATGGGGTTTTTGTCTAAGAACAGGAGTATTGTGTAATTGTCTATAAGAATTAAGGTCAAAGATATGAAACTGACCTTTGTAAATGTACATTGCATTCAAGGCCTTACTCTGGATTCTGCAAGCCAACTGGAGGGAGGATGGGGGGGATAATTTCAAAGAAATACATGACCTTGTATATTTGATCATGAATAATTTTGTAACTTTTCAAAATTGATATGTATAGAATTAAAAAAGCATGACCGCTTCATGCTGCATAATTATTCTATGACATTTCAAAAGAAAGCCATTTTGAGTATTTCCATTTTAGTCTGGAAAAACTGTGACAAAATTCTAAGTTAAAAAGGGCATAAATATGTCAAAAATCAAAAACATTGGTGTAGATGTTGACAGTAAATATGTTCGATAGTATTCTATCTTTAACAAAACATTCAAAATTAAAAAGGGACACAAATCTATCAAAAATCAAAACAGAGTTATGGGGATTGTTTCCTCAGGTGTAGATGTTGATGGTAAACATATATTTTGAGTTTCAAGTCAATACCTTATATAGTATTCAAGATATTTGAATTTACAAAAAAAAAATACCAAAACTTTTAAGTTAAAAAGGGGCATAAATCTGTCAAAATCAAAACAGAGTTATGGGAATTGTTTCCTCATGTGTATAATGTTGATGGAAGACATATACTTTGAGTTTCAAGTCAATACCTTATATAGTATTCAAGATATTTGAATTTACAAAAAAAAAATACCAAAACTTCTAAGTTAAAAAGGGGCATAAATCTGTCAAAAATCAAAACAGAGTTATGGGAATTGTTTCCTCAGGTGTATATGTTGATGGTAGACATATACTTTGAGTTTCAAGTCAATACCTTTGATAGTATTCAAGATATTTGAATTTAAAAAAAAACTTTAACCAAAAATTCTAAGTTAAAAAGGGGCATCAATCTGTCAAAAATCAAAACAGAGTTATGGGGATTGTTTCCTCAGGTGTAGATGTTGATGGTAGACACATACTTTGAGTTTCAAGTCAATACCTTTGATAGTATTCAAGATATTTGAATTTATAAAAAACTTTAACCAAAATTTCTAAGTTAAAAAGGGGCATAAATCTGTCAAAAATCAAAACAGAGTTATGGGGATTGTTTCCTCAGGTGAAGATGTTGATGGTAGACACATACTTTGAGTTTCAAGTCAATACCTTTGATAGTATTCAAGATATTTGAATTTATAAAAAACTTTAACCAAAATTTCTAAGTTAAAAAGGGGCATAAATCTGTCAAAAATCAAAACAGAGTTATGGGGATTGTTTCCTCAGGTGAAGATGTTGATGGTAAACATATAGTTTGAGTTTCAAGTCAATACCTTTGATAGTATTCAAGATATTTGACTTTATGAAAAACTTTAACCAACGCAGACGCCGACGCCGACGCTGGGGCGAGTGCAATAGTCTCCTTATTCTTCGAATAGTCGAGCTAAAAATGCCTTCAGTATGACATAGTTACTGAGAAAACCTACCCTGTATTTTCCTTCTCCAATCTTATGTATTCTGAACTGCTTGACGCAGGTACATTTATGGACTTGCCGCTTCACTTCATCTTGAATCAGTTCTGAATCATTCACTGGTTCTGGCTGAAACCATAGAAACAACTGTGAGACCCAGAAACGGTAGAAGGCACAAAATGGTTAATTTATATGTATTTGCCAATTATGCTTACAGAGAGTGGTCACTTTCAAGCTAAATTACAACAATCTAATCAATAATAGCTGACTGTTACTAAACATAACTGTTTTTCTTTTGTATTATAGTACCATTTCCTGATTGTCAAGCCTTGGCAAATACATATTCTTTAAACTAATGAGGTATGCAGAAATTATACATGAACTTCTTTTGTGAGGGTAAAATGAATGAATTTCTCATTTCTTTTTTGCAACCAAAAACAAGTACAAGTCTAACTGACTATTCTTTAACAACAATTTTTTTAACAAGAAACAACATGTACATTACAACATTTTACACACAAAACACAGCAAAAAGGCACAATGTGTATAAGCTAGACATAAAGCAGTCTTTCACTAAGGTAATGTATAGTCTCTTCTGAGCACACAGCCTGTTACACTGTAACAGTGTGATTGTGCAAATAAACTGTTAATCTACAGTAACTACTAAACTAAGGGTTACATTCTAATCTATTCCCGAGATTTCAGGTCCATTTGGCTTCCTAGGAAAAAAGGTAACACTTGGTTTCAAAGACATGCACGCAACAATAAACACTCCATTTTTCTTTTGTGTTTCCTTAAAATCTTCCATCTACCACCTTATGTAAAGTGATGTCAATTCTAACAATTCTTTAAAAAACCCAAACCATAACACAAACAATCAACATGTTCAGTCAGATCAATATACCAAATTTTCTAAAATCCGATTAGCGAAAGCTGATAAAAACTACTTTGAAATGTTACAATAAAATTTAAACTTTCGTTTTGGCTTTAAGTTAAAACAAAGCATAGAAGAAATGTTTGGGGTGAGCAGGAGAATAGGTGAGTATGTCAAGTCTATCAATAATTCTAGCAGCTAATGTTATATCTAGAAGATAACAAGATACTAGCAAATTAATGAAGTGTTGACATTGTTAAATTATTCCTAATGTACAACATTTAGCAATGACACTGAAGTTGTTTTGTAAATATTGTGTGTTTCTGTAATGGCTTACTGAAACTGCTTGGTAACATTATGCTTTTGAGTAATGGCTTACTGAAACTGCTTGTTAATAAAATGATAATGCACAAACTGATAACAAGCTTTTGAGAAGGCTACTGAAACCGATAAATAGCTTTAAAGGCTTACTGAAACGCTATAACATTATGCTTTTGAGTAATGGCTTACTGAAGCTGCTGATAATATTATGCTTTTGAGTAATGGCTTACTGAAACGCTATAACATTATGCTTTTGAGTAATGGCTTACTGAAACGCTTGATAACATTAGCTTTTGAGTAATGGCTTACTGAAACTGCTTGATAACATTATGCTTTTGAGTAATGGCTTACTGAAACTGTGCTTGATTTTTGGGTGTGGGGTTTTTGGGTTGTTTGAATATTATGCTTTTGATAAGGCTTACTTTGAAACGCTTGATAATATGGCTTTGATAATGGCTTAAAAAAACTGCTTGATAAAATTATGCTTGAGTAATGGCTTACAACTGCATGATAAATTAGTGCCTGAATAAGGTATAATATTGTGCTTTTGTGTAAGGACTTAAGAAATGATATGATAATATTGTGCTTTCAGAAACTGCACGATAGATTTAAGCTTTTTAGAAAGGCTTACTGAAAATGCCTGATAATATTGTGTGCTTTAGAATACAGGCTTACTGAAAGTGCTAGATTATGATGTAGTTTTCAGTAAAGGCTTATTGAAACAGCCTAATAATACTGTGCTTTCAAGTAAAGACTTATGAAACTACAGTAAAACTTTGTTAACTCGAGGAAAAGGCGGAGTTATGTAATTTTATTTCGTCCATTTTATTTACCGGTCACATTAGTTTTTTTAAAAACTGTATTCCTTTAATTTTAGATGACCAATATGCTAGATAATTTTGACCTAAGCTTAATTTGTTTGCAAATGACTAAATAGCGAATAGTGATTAGTCACTCACACTAGTTGTGGTAAAGGTACAGTACTGGTGAATTGTTATAACCATTTGTTGCATTTCCAAAAAAATTCTTACATGACAATTTGATAGAGATTATTCTACATAGAATATGAAGTTTTGAATTTTCTGTCATGCTTTATTATCAAAATTTGACTCAGACTCATAATTTTCATCTCATCATTAAGTTCTCCTAATTAAAAACTCGCAAACATAATTTTCTTTATTTCCTTTTTATTCAGTCAAAGTAACAGGCTGCTGTAAATACATATGATTGAAGACGATTAAAATGAGCGAGTATCATTTTATACATTTTGGCCGATAATATTTAAACAGCCAATTAACAATATAAGTTTTTCTGATGACTTGTCAAATTAATGATGCGCCAGCAGAGGTGAGAAAAATCTGATTATCAGTGACCTAGAGTTGCTGCAGGTAATTTTGTAAGAAATCTACCTGGTAGACCACAGGTGTTCCTCTAGTTTTCCCGGGTTCTCAAGTTATTGATGCTAGAGTTATCCATGGTGATTTCTGGTTAAACATATTGGTAAAACACGAGTCCTCGAGTTATCTAGGGTTATCCCGGGTTCTCGAAGCTCGAGTTAACGAAGTTTTACTGTACTTGATATTTTTGTGCTTTTGAGTAAAGGTTTAAATTTTGATTCTCAGTAAAGGCTTAATGAAATTGCTTGATAACATTATACTTTTATATAACTACTGTCACAGACAATCAATGATTAGTTATTAATGATACTATGACTTACTTAAGCTATTAGATAATGTTGTAATTTACTCAAACTCTTTTATTTTATTTACTGCAGCTCTGACATTGAACTGTATAAACATTTCCTCCGCATATCTTTTACACTGACCAAACAACATTTATTTCACAGTATCAGATTTGCTAACACTTACTGTTTGTTTACACACCTTCCTGTTTGGTATTACCCTCTGTCAGTGACAAAATTCGCAAGAATTTTCTGAATAAACCAGCCTTTTTTCTACACATGTATGTTTTAATTGTAAGTGTTAGCAAACCAAATACATGCTTTACTGCATTTAGAAATGACTACTTATAAGCATGCAAACAACAGACATGCTTGTAAACTGAGAGTGCTGCAGCAGACGGGTAAATAAGGCAAAACATCTCAAACAGAAAAACAAGTCTGTTCAATGACTCAGGTAACTGAGAGAGGAATTGTTTCCGTGACAACCTGTAAATGGTTAACTATGAAACCTTTTACCTTTTTGTTTGTGCCTTTAGTTTTCTGTGGATAAAGATACATGGTGTAAGGGTTGAAAGCTTCAAATAAGTATGCTTTGCGTTCTCACACACCATACTGTAAGGCCAAACATAAAATGTACATTGTTTCCCTTTATATCAGTCCCTACCAAAATGACTTGAATATCTTAAAATATACTGGTAGATGTTGTTTTCAAGTTGTTTTTAACACACACAAATAATTACATACCTTTTCTGACTAGTTTTGCAGTACATTAATCTCTCTAGAACATAGGCAACTGGCCCCACTCACCAAAAGCTTCAGCTCGTATTCATTTTCTTTAACTTTTTGTTGTAAAGACAATGGCAAACAAGGAACGAAGAGAAACAAAACCATTTTGTAGGCAACCTTACATGTAGGCCTAGAAGAACTGTATAATTCCAGACAGACACAGTGAGACACAAACTAAAGCACAACGAATGGAAGGGGAGACATATTACCAGGTTTTTATATAATGGATAGATCATTCAAATAATTTGTTCCAAGATTCTGTCTTACTTTTTTTATCGCTTTGACATCCTTTAACAAGCTTTCATTCTGCTTTTAAATATACAATAAATTGATGTATGAAATGGATAGTATACAACATGTAAACTAAGGCGAGCCTATCATAGCAAACATCAACAGCCAAATAATCCTATGCATTGCCACTATCAATGTACCACTAGCACATTCCAGTGTAAAACAGTAACTTTCACCCCTAAAGCTTACTATAAACCCTTCCATATTCATATACTGGATGAGTCTATTTAACAAATACAGTGGTGAACAGCATAAGAAATTAAATTAAAAAAAGAACAATATTGAAACATTAAAATGCCATGCATTATTCTGCCAAATTTGTAACAGTTTAATAAAAGGACATTTTTGAACAAAACAAACATTTTATTTTCACATTAGTATGAACAAGAAACATTGCACATGTACAAGTACACAAACAACAGTATAAATAGGATATATGTTTCACGTGTATTTATAATATATGTTTCAGGTGTAACTATTCCCTATGATCCATGTGACTAGAATAAATATCCCTTCAACTCATGGGCCCTTTAAATATATAGATGCGGCCCCTAAAAGCATTTTGTTTAGAGAAAAAGACTTGCACCATTACAGGATGTTAACAAAGTGTTCATTTCAGTAGATAAAAATTAAATAAGAAATAAAACTAAAAAAAAATTTCAGTAGTTTATAAAAGATGCTACTTAGATACACACAAAACTATGGAAGTATTTCACGCAGTTTCTAATATAATCTATCTTCTAATAGTCTATCTAAATATGCTATAACAATTTTACTTTCAACATTTCTTGAAAATAACTGCAAATAATATTAGCTTCATTTGTGAAAAATGAATAATATAAAAGGAGCATAAGGATTATAAAAACTGCAAAAGTAAATTTAGTTAACAGTAAATCCATTTTTGTTATTTTAAACAACACTAAACACCACTTCATATATGCTTTTTTCAGCCCGATATGAAAATGAATATTATATTGGCTACAATACTTACGTCTCTGTTAGGTCGCAGTGCTGACACAAACTCATTGTAGTCTATGTAACCATCCCCATCTTTATCAAATATGTTAGCTACTGCCTCCATTTCCATTGGCGTAGTTTGGAATCCTGTAACATCAAATGTTTCTCTACTTTTACTAAAGCTACCATAAATAACGTAACAAACATAAACACCAATAGCTTTTGGTTATCAACTTTACAGCATTTAATTAATGACTTAATTAACCTATGTTTCACAAACTGGTTCCTCTATCTAACATATTTGGGTGACTATATTGCTTGGATATTTTTTCTAACAATGAGATTTTTAATAGCCTAATTTATTGAGCCTTACTTGACATCATAATGCCTTCGATAAATTCAGCCCTGGTAACCTTGCCATCACGATCGCGATCTTGACGTCTGAAAAAGTCCATGATACGCGACTTGTTATGGTGCATCCAGGTGAGGTAACGTTTTCTCCAGTCATCAAATTTGAAATTCTTCATTTTCTCCAACTAGAAATAAGAACATACATTATTTGCCATTTAATAGTAAGAACCCTTACAGAGGATGCAACAACAGGTTTGAACACTTCTTTTAAATCTACATAATATTTATTTCCCTAAATGGAACTTCTAAACTATAACTTCAACTTCAATACTACTGGAAGTTTTACAGAAACTCATTAAATTCAGAAGCACTTTATTAGCCAGGATTTCATCACTTTTGTCCAGAACGTTGACAGATAAATGAACACAGGAAACTTTATATAACCATTGTTCCTGTGATAAATCAGTGTAAAACCTTTCCACTAGAAGTCTTAAAATTTAGCAGCAGATAATATGCACAAACCAGAAAGTGACAACTTTTGTCATAACTTACCTCATTGAGGTAGTCAAGAGCTTCCTGTAACCGTCTCTGTCTCTCCATGGATGACAGCCATACTTGACGCCATTTGTTGTACAAGGCCCCGACACGTGGGTTCCTAAAGTGGGTCTCTGGTGTTTTGCGACCATCATCATCACGACCTCGCCTAAAAGGAATAATTTCATTTTATTAAAGATCATAATGCAGTAAGACACTATACTGGCACTACAAAAATATGCAGAATTAACAGCAAAGTTTTGCTATAAACCATACTTAATATAACTTTGTATTCAAGGAAAAATAACAGAATTTATCCATTTTGGAAAAACATATGCTGGAAGTTCATAAAGTAAGACTATACATCAGACCAATTTACCAAAGAAAAAAAGGAAAATATCATACCTTGGTGTGCCATACTTGACAGGTGTTGGTGTCCGTCTGCCAGACAGTCCTTTGTACATAGGAATATGAGACACAGGTTCCCCGGCAACTGATCCAGTTCTCTGTCGGCGATCGCTCTTTGTTAGCTGATCAATCTCCGGCTGCTTGCCCGACATATCATTCTGGAAGTCCTATAAACAGACAAACATAATATTAAAGTCAGTTCCCACTTTTTTTCTTTTTGGATACCAAGTGCTAACATTTAGACAGAATTAATAGTCTGATTTTGAGTACTTCTCAGCATTAAGCATAATATGAAGTGCAGACCTAACTTACAATTATAATATTTAGTGAAATATAGTCTGATTTGAAGAGTAATTTATTGACTTTTGAACTGATTGTTGTGCTCATTCCAAAAGGTCAAAATTGGTAAACAAAAACATTGTTTTATATTTCATTAAATATGAATTTCATGATAAGAATTTAATAGATATTTTCTATTTGTACAAATAAATGCTAACCAGATGTTCACGTATAAGTTGGTTGATAATATCCACATCATCTGGTATTGGTTCAGCACTGTCATTAAACAGTTTGTTCTCAGCACCATTCAACCATGCAATCAACTCCTCCAGTAACTGGTTGTTCCTCCTCAATGTAGCAAGACCTTCACGCAACCTGTTGCCTCTCTGTCGGCTCCAGCTGCTCACCTATTTCAAGAAATATTTCTTACTTTATATCTACAGTACAGTCAATATTGAAAATTCTTTAGCTATTATTTGGTACTGTTCATCAAGACTGTTGAAAACTATCACAAAAAATATTTGATAAAACTTACGAGAAGAAGACATTTCAAGGTTTTTCTGCCTTTAGCAACAGTGGCCCTGATTTCAGAAATATGAAAAAACAACTCACCATACACTGCTCTTGCTTGTCAGGCTAGCAAGTGCCCAATTATTTTTAAATTTTTAACTATCACTCTGACCACCAGGTATATTATCATTTTTGACATTTTTTTTTTTCATGCAGATAGGTCTTAAAGACTATTCGTGGTAGATTCCAGTTCATTGGTCTTTACTGATTAAGACTATTGTTTTAAGGTAGGTTTTGGATCAGTTGTCATCGTAAATGAGCAAGCAGGTGTTTTGAGGCAGAAGCCCCTAACAGTATGAGCAGTGAAGTGGGGTCAACAACCCCCATGAAACATGATGTTACTTTTCGGGGACCGCTATACTGGAAGTGCTCTGACCATTCCTTGAATTCACTCTGAAATCTCTGGCTTCTAATTGGTTAGATTTTAGACAGAGCTTACTTCTAGCCAATCAGAAAGCAAAGAATCAACAAAGGCTACGGAGAAAAGCTTAATTACCTCAGACCTAGTTCTCTCTTTGGTTCAGATGATTCACAGAAGTCTTACATTCTGAGCAAACAAGATCACATGACAGGAAGTCTGATATATGAATTTCATTAAGGGACACCTACCTCTTCCCATCTTGCCTTTAAGACAGACAACCAGTGTTTGAGGGTGGAGACTGCATCAGGATGGCACCTCTTCATGATGTCCTGTCCGATATTGAGAGTCTCCCTCAGTATGCCTTCCTGTCGGAGAAATTCCTCCTCGAAAGTCTTGTGCTCTTCTATCTGTTTAATGATCTCAGTCTCATCATCTGGTAACGGTCCTTTGTACCGTAGCTGTCTCTCACCCGTGGCTAACCAGGCAATCAGACCTTGGGCTTTCTTGTGGAAATCTTCAGCCTAAGAAATTGAAATAAAGACTTTAATGGCTGTTTAATGGAACAATTTAAGCAATGACTTGCAATTCATTTTCCAAATGACAAATTTATTAATGGAGTACAACGAAATATCGCTATGATTTTGCATATAATTGTAGAATGTTTGCTTTCACAAAAGACACCATTGCCTAGATTAACATTATTTCATACTTAGTTTCTCATACTTAAAAACTGCATGTGTAATAAATTATTTTAAGTTCCGGCCAAAAGTTACTAAATGTACTTTCTTATGATATAAATTTCATCATAAATTATGGCTTACCAATTTCTGAGCTTGTTCGAGCCTGTCTTGTTTATTTACACTGAGTTTACACACACGGTCCCATGTTGTTGTGAGCTCTATGAGTTGAGCTTGTTGTTGTGATGTGTCCTCTTCCGATTTATCAAGGAGTTCCCGAGCTCGTTTACGTACGAAAGATACATTGTTTGATCTGGCACCTAGTTCTTGTTGGAATGCCTGATGCGAGAAATATTTATACAATTATATTTATCTGGTATATCAAAAATAAATCCTGATACAGTAAAAACATTATTCAACTACACCGAAGCTATAAAAATCAGACTTAATTTCATGTAGTCTTCTTGTTCACATTTTAAGTTTGAGATCTTGGGAAACATGTTTACATTCTCTATGCATTTGTTAAAGAAAGAATGAAATTCCTACAATCTGAATAATACTTTAACACAAATAAATTCTAAATATGTACAATCTGTAATATTATTTTGTAAATTTCTTACTTTGTGTTCCTCTACAAGGTTGTTGACTGTGTCTATGTCACCATGGACCATCTGATCTTCTCCAAGTCCAGGTTCAACTTTAGCTAACCAGTCTAACAGAGCTTGTAGGGCATCATTAAACTGACCAGAGAACAATAAGGCTTCTTCTAGCTTCCTTTGTCTGAAAAAAGGCAGTAATGTATGTAATCGTAGTTGGTGTCAAATATTTTATCAACTTTTTGCATGTATGACATTGTGGGTATTACCAATACTTCCAAACTATTTTACACACACAGCTCTTGTAGACTTTGACAACAAATTAATTTCTAATACTAAATTGATTCTGCCTAATCTGCCCAAGAAAAACCCTGCAAATACTGAAATTTCCACTTGAAAGAAATCATACATTACATGTTATAAAGCCAATAACATGACATTCACTCTACAACACTTTTCAAAGAAACTATTATTGTTATTTTACACTAACGTTAACTATCCTGTGAATGATGTCTGTAACATTACCTGTCCACAGATTTTCCACAGACATTATTCCACTTCTGTTTAAGCTGGTGTAACATCTCGTTAAGTACAGGTATATCTTCTTCTGGTGATCTTTCCTTTAAGGTACGGCCAGCACGATTAACATTGTCATACACGGGCTGCTTCGCACCTAGGCTCTTCTGGATCTCCTGCTCATGGAATAAATAGTACACATGTACTGGTCTATTATACTGTTTTCATCTACACATAATTATGCAAGTGTCCAAATCTAGCATTATAAAACCATAAACATAAGTTGTGTGTATTCATTCAAATGCCTTATAAATGAGTCTCCCCTCAATACCAAAAACTAAATTTAACATTACTTTTAATAGTCTGCAAAAATGTTTAACAAGCATACCACAAATATGTACTCAAACTGCAGTAGAAGTCATGCAGTTTTCTTTCATTAATTTCCTGAAGGTTATTTAGCTCAAACCTTATGCATGGCAATTTGTCCTTTGATTTTGGCGGGATCATTTCCAACAGCAATGTCTTGCGTCAGCCGCAGTTCAGCTTCCACTAGCCAACCCATCAGGTCCTTCAACATCTCATTAAACTGTAAGCAAATATTTTTAAACTTTATAAAAATGGTCAGGGTTAAGTTATATCTATTATTGATACTGTTAAAACAAACTGGTTATTTGATGTTACAAGTTAGTTTGAAACCACAATAAATTCTGTGACTACACTCTTAAATTCAGCAGACAAAACTTTAAAATGAAACCGGCAGCAGTGCAAAGTCTCTGCTTTGCAAACCAGACAAAAACATACAAGTAGTATCAGATCAATAAGTGCCCTCAGTTATGATTATTGTTAAAGTGAACTTATTATGAACAATTATTTTCAATGGTTGAATAGAGAATTCATTTTGTGACCAAACATCATGCGTTTCTAACCTGTTCAGCCTCCTTGTAGCCTCTCTCTAGATGTCTTGTCCTCTCTGCGCTACGAGACACAATCTTCTCCCAGCGCTGCTGAACACTAGACAGCAGGTTCTTAATGAGAACAACATCCTGTCTCTGACTGAAGTACTTCAGATGTGTGCCTGTCTTGTCAAGTTTGATCATAGCTTCACGATGGACGGCTATGTCTTTTTGTAGTGCCTGAAATTTGCAACAAAGATATGATTACTAAGTCAACAAGTCAGTGAAATAAATTACAAAAAATCAGTTTTTTCAATCTCACATAGTAAGATGAATCTGTAGAAAAATATTTTTGATATTGTATTGCCTGACATTACTTTTCAGCAGTGAGAAAATTGAAATCTTTTTGTACCTGAAATCTTTCTAACAGTAATAAACTCCATGACAGCTGTTTCAGATTTTATCTAGTAATATTACCTTAGGAACTCAATGACAGACATCACTGTAACTTGCATGTACATAAACACGTGGAAAAGATCAAACCCATAACCTCCAGGTAATGTACCTTCACACCACATTGCCTTTTTAGTTTCAAAATATAGCAATCTTTGCATATTCTTGGAATTACCTTACCACTACTAAACATACATATAACATTTACAATGTACTTGAGCAGACATGTATCAGGACAAAACATTACCTTTTGATCTTTAATCTGTTCAGAGACGTGTGCAATCACCCTGCTGACAGGTTTCATATGGTTCAGTATTGTCTCTGTGTCCGTCAGCCAGGCAATGAAGGTGTTCAAATCCGCATGGAAGTTGTTGGCCTGGCTTACCGCTTGTTCAAGTTTACCCTAAAACACACAGTCATTACACTTGTCAGAGAACAAACACAAACATCAACAGAATAAAGAACATGTATCATTGCAAATAAAATCCCTAAACCTTCACATTTGAATGCACTACTCTCATCTGTCTATGCCATTATAATTAACCTATGATAGGAAACTCATTTGCCATTCGTTTCACTTATGCACAATAGTGCTACTTTTTTGGAGATGAAAGAAATGATTGTTTGATTAAATTGTGGAGTTAAGAACAAGATTCCGATCGCCTGTACTGAATGAGTGTTCAAGTCAAGTCGCTGGATACAGAAATGTCATATCCAGCATTTTACGTTTGAAATCTTAAATAATCTATGCTGACAAATACCAAGGGTGAAGGTAACTGCAAAAAGCTGCTGTTAGGAAAACAACCACTACAATGAGTAACGATGCCACATTTATGCTTCAAACAAATTTCAGTTGTATTTCTTATACCTCCGCCTTACCTAATGTAGAGTTTGTGCAGACCATGCACAGTCAGTAGATGCGGGTGTCCAGTCTGCAGCTGTGGGTATACAGTCTGCTCATGGTCTACACTGGTCTCCATTCAGCTTGTGTATTTGCATACTTCATCCCTTTATCATCTTGCTGTCTTTATCATGTTCCAGACCATGAAACTTTTCAAACTAGCACTTTGGGGACTTAATAAACATGATGGTTTTTATTAAAGATAGATCAAAACACTAATCACAAACCTTTCTATCGGAAGATCTTGTCTTCACATGCTCCCAAGTCTGTTGCAGTAACTGCATGTTCTGTTTGATGTTGGAGGAAGCTGGGTCCTGGCTCTTGCGTATAAGCTGGGAACCATCGGCCTGAAGCCTGGTTATGACTGGTTCCATGTCCTGTAGCTCATTATGAACTTCCTGTGCATCAGAAAAATTACAATTTTAGAAAGGCTCCCAACATTAATTACTTTATTTTTGACAACAAGCACTGATAATCTACAGCAAAGCAAACTCATAAAGACTATAATCATAAACTATTAAATAAAATTCCTATCAAAGAGTTTTTAAACTTCTTCTGCTTTAATGAACTTTCCTAGGAAAGACAAAAATATCTTACAATTTATAATAACAGCAATCTCCCTACATAGCTATATTCTAATAATCTGATAATGAGATGTTTAACTTATAAAAAGAAGACCTTTTTCTAGAATTTAATAAAACGGAGCAGAAAGAAAAGATCTATGAAAGGAGATCTGGTATAAACCCTACACCTGAAAGTGCCTCATACACAAATTCCTCATTGTACTATTATTTATGTTCATTAAAGTAACTATACATGTCACATTAAGATTTTAATAAATCCTATCAAATATCTTTTAAATAATAATGACACCCTGATGTTACAGGAAAAAGTTACCTCAATTTTAGTTAATTCATTTATTAGTAACTGATAATCACAAAACAACATATTCCTATCAGTACAATGTATAAGTTAGACACTTCAAAACCTGTTAAGATAGGTGTACAAAATTGGTTTAGTTTTCCTTATCTTACATTATCTATCATTAGATGTTATAAACTGAACTGCCATTTAATTTTCTTAAAATTGTCATCAAACTATCTATAGAAATTTTATATTTCTCTTACTCCAGTATTCCCAGTGCAGTGAAAATTGTTTAAAAGTGTGGGCATGATTGGGAAGAACTAACATTTCATTCATATCATTAAGTTGTATAAGCAGTTACTGTAAAATAAATGTATACATATAAGTAATTTTTACAGAAGACATAAATTACTTGATCTAGTCTATAAAACTAGTCTGTATCATCAGTTCAGGGGGCATTCAAGAGAAAACTTACCCTGTAACATAAGATCTACTTCAAAGTAAGTTAACACTCCATTTTCATTTACTAAAGATGGAAGAATTTCTAAGTTCCTGATTTTTAAGGTTACAGTATTATTGTCCGAGTGTTAGAATAATAACTGTGAGTATTTAGTCACCGCAAATTACAACTATATTCATGTTTGTATTCAAATTAAATTAGACAATTCCACATGCAAAATATGAAATTTAGTCTGTGTTTTTTTTTAAATGTCCCCCATAATGAAACAACTGCTATTCAACTGTAAAAAAATGTTCACTGTTTTTTTTTTTTTAAAAACAAGTTTATGCTATATCTACAAGCAAAGCAGATTACAGCAGGACAAGCAAACACGTCATCCAGAGCACAATAAGAAGGGATCCAGGATGAGGGATGGTTCTACAAACTAAGGGTAACAGTTATATAAGGACTGTTATACACACACAATATCTAATCCCTGATTCAAACAATGTCAACCTTCCTGTTAAATTACATTATGAAATCTTAGCTCAGCTAAAGGTATACCAGTATTTACACAGAGACGTCCGCTTATAAATACCCCCCTACTTTGTCATGAAAATGTGTGGTTTTCTGTACAGACTCATTTATAAGGACCAGGCAATTTTTTTTATGGAACCCAGTTCTTTATTATCTTCAAGTACATTATGATATCTAAGCTAATAAGTTAATTTTTTAAATGCCGATTATTTATGAATATTATAAACCAATCTGTGTACAGAGTTGTTAATTCGGATATTGATTTTTAGTGACACTTTCAAAAGATAATAGCTTTAAATATGTGCCAATAGGCTAAATAGGCAATTATGAAAACATATGACAGCTTGCATATAATTATTAAGAGGTGCTTGTAGGGTCCCCAAAGCCAAAGCGACCATCAGATCCTAGATAAAAAGACAAAAAGGATCGAGATGACAATAAAGTCAATTAAAAATTATTTTTTCATTCCCATTGTTACAAACATTTCTTTGGAGTTATCACAAAAATGTTTGCAAAAAAAGCTAAACATTCAGCATTTATAATAAAAGTTACAAGAAACAAGCCTACTGGGACCTCAGGAAGAAACTTGGCCTTTTAGTAATTAAGGTCTAGCAGTTATTTCACAAGTAAATAATTGCAGCTAATTTGGGGTATCCTGGGCACTCTTACCAATTATACACAAGCTGCCAGATGTTTTCATTAATTGATTAATCAGCCGATGACACGTATATACTTGAGACAATTGTCGTCTCAAAGTATCAACAAAACTCAATATCCGAATTAACAATACACAGACTAGACTGATTAACGGGTAATTCTTTACAAGACAAACGGTTAATTGCAGATATCAATTTTAAGACTGACATATATCATACCCGGAAATAACAAATATAACTGCACCACTTATTTTCATCAAAGTTTACCTTCAGATTCTTTAAATACCATTGCAAATGGAGGTAATTTGGCATAGAAATAGGTAAGTTAACACAATAACGTAACTATTCAAGACAGTAATTGTTCGACTGTCGCAGGACAAAGAGAGTCTGGAACTAAATGTTCTAAATGCCGATTTCATTACAAATGTATGTAGGATTGATTTTTATTTTTGGTTGATTCTTGTGGCCTCGCTTATAAGACGAGGACCCCACTTTGAGGCAAAAATCGGGACTTTATTTCCTCGTCTTATAAGTGGGGAAATACGGTAATTATGTATTTACACAGAGACTCTAGAAATACCAATGCATCAGTCAAGAAAATACTTCATGGTTTTCTTCCTTTACATGCCTATGTCATCATGGTGACCAGTTAGTAATTTTTTCTTCTAGAACCAGTCTGAAATCTCTAGTATCTTACAGGACATTATTGAAAATGAACTCACATTTAATGTATCAAATGCACGTATTTCATCAATATTTATCTTTTACTCTAGTGCCACAGAGTTCTTATTTATATCATTTTAAGTTATTCTCAATAGCAAACTAGTTTTAAACATCTCAATAGAGAAAGAGGCAATGTGAACTTGTTATGCCTTGCCCAAGGACACTGTTACCATGGTACTTGTAGGGTTCAAACCCAGGACCCTCAGATCCAGATACAAATGTGCTACCACTGCGCTATGGTCACGTCTTTTATTCATGAATTCTGCGTTAACTAACATCTCTCTATCTGCTATAAACACTATAGCAAAGATGGGCATCCAGATGTTGAAACATTCAAGCAATGCTACGAATACCATACAATGAAACTAGCCTACTGGGACCCAGGAAGGTTGACACTGTAAGTAATGAGGAGGTCTAGAAAGTTATTTCACAGGTAAATGCAATGTGAGTGCACTCGTGCATGCCAGTCAGGCAGTGGGCGGTACCTTACCAGCCAATTAACCCATGATGCACTGTATGATATAGGGCGACCTACTCGCTGATATTCTTGAGACAATTGTGTAATATCCAAATCTTGCCCTTCTCGTACATGCTGAAATTGGGGTACAGCAGGGAAACATTAATACTACAGACAATTACCGGTTACCATGGCAACAAACTATTTCTAAAACTGAACATAAAACGGTGCTATGTGGTTAAATAAAGAGATATGCATACCCCTCTTTTATCATTCTAGATAGTATAGGTAAAGATTATAAACACCATGCATACAGAGGTAATATGGCATAGAAATATAAATCACTCTAAAAGTAACTATTCAAACAAAACTGCAGGACAAAGAGGTCTGAAACTAAATGTTCTAAATGAAGAGTTAATAGAAAGCTTGTAAGTTTATAAAGTTAACTGCTACATTCCTTCTTTTACTGACATTGTTGTAATTGTATGTTTACCATGTAAAGATAGAAAAAAAATAAAAATATTGGAAGTACTTTCACATTATAAAAGGCACAGCTAAAGAAATTTTTGGTTTTTAATACTTAAAATTCTTTTTACTAATCAAACTTTTTGATTGTGTTTTTGTCATTATCAGAGACATCTCTGCTAAAACTACTTCCAACATTTTTCAAAAATTAAAACTTAAATGACTAAATCCTAACTACATGTACTTCAATCAAACTCTTTGCACACTACAAGCTGTGCACCTCAAATCAAAAAGACAAGAATGGAACTAGTTGAAAAGCTAGCAAGTACAATGTTAACAGCAACATTACAATGTCAAAAGCTCCTTAGTATGTCCAACAGCATTCTCTTATATATATATTAGTGTACAGCAAAACTTACTTAAAACACTTAGTATTTCACTTATTTCAGCAATCTGAACATTTTTTAACTATAATAAAGTTTTCTTGTCATTGCAATTTTTTTTAACAGTAAAAGGAAAACTAACACACACCTTGATCTAGGGTAACTCTTCAACAAGAAGTTAGATTTGTTAGTTATTTGTTTTGAAAGAATTGGATTTTGAAGAACACTCCACTAGTAACACTTCTTGTAAGTATGTTTCACTGTACAGCCCAGGTGATAATAAGTAACAGAATTATATAATTAAAATATCAACTAATAATAAATATAGTAATATACAATGAATATGCAATTATGTAATTAAGCCCCGTCCAGGAGACCATCACACTTACCATGAATCTCTCTAACTGTTCCTTTGCAGTTTCTGGAAGTCCGCCTACTGGGCGGGACGTGATCAACATGCCCTCGATCTGACCAAGTCGGACCAAAACTCGCTCCATTTCTTCAGAAAATCCTTTGGCCTGAAAATTCATAGAAGTTATATTGTCTCAAATTGATTTTTTTTTAAATCTGATCAAATTATAATTGAAAATCTTCACACATTTTTTTCAAAATTTTAGCTGTTTTCTTTTCTTCATGATTTTGTATATGATATTTACTTAAATCATATTACTGTTTAATAAATATTGAAAAGCCTGCTATGACTTTGATAAAGAATTGAGTTTGAAAAGAGTTTTAATCATACAGTTACAGTGATTATCTGACAGATTTTCCATGTATGAAATAGAAAGTACCTCTTTCAGGGCCTCCTCCAGTTCTAGTTGCCTGCTATGACTTTTCTCTTGAACTGTGTCCCAGAGCCGGTTCATATCATCCTGCTTACGTCTGCCAGTAGATGACCTGTCAGACCCTAGTGACTTCTGATACGCATCTTTGATAGACTTCACACTTTGTGCATGGGCATGGATATCATTTTGGAGGACCTGTAATATGAAGGTTAATTTCTGTTAAATGAATTAAACCAAAGACCTGTGACATCACAATATGACTTGAAATACAAGTCTTGTTTCTTTGAATAGAGTTTTATGCAGCTTGATTAACATTCTTTAGTCACCTAGGTAGTCACAACCCTAGCAAGCTTACCGAGTTTCTAAAGCTTTACACAATTACTGCTCCGAACAACTAACTGACAACTTCCTCCAAACAACTGACTGATAATTTCCTCCAACAACTAACTGACAACTGCTTCCAAAAACAGGCACATGACAGACAGTAAGAGAAAATATCTCTTGCAAGTTTACCATAGAAATCTATCATCATAAAGACTTGAATCTGTCACTGTATTGGTCTGTATCAAATAATTAACCAATAACTGAGATTTCTAGCAATTGTATTATTGAAATGTATATCTCAGTAGTTATAACAAAATTATAGGGTTACCTTATGTTTAGCAAGTTCAATTTCTACCAGCTTTCTATCACCATACACTGGTTTGTTCTCATCAAGGGTCTGGTCTGTTTTGTCCATCCAAGCTATTAACTCTGTCATGGCATGGTCTAACTGACCAGCATTTAACATGGCTAACTGAAGGTCTCTTTGTCTGTATAGCAGAAACACACAGAAATCGTTACAGTATTATTTACATTATTTTGCTAACCTGATCTTAGTCAAATCTAGCAATAATTGGAATGATAAACTTCTTAAAAACTTAAGTTACAACTATATGACAATTTACTCATAAACCCAAAGAAAAAAACAATTTTGCTTGAACATAAAATTGCCTGTACAAAGAAATCTATGTAGGACATTTCAGGATTTATTTCAATCTTCTGTATCATTTTGCTCCATAAATACCCACTACAGATGTACATGTACACCTTTTATACAATATCATTGTTGTTACCTGTCACCGATTCCAGACAGAAGACCGTCCCAACGTTTGTTGACAGCTGTAACTGGTTCCTTGACGAACACAGACTGGTCTGGACTAGCATCTTTGACCAGATCACTGGCTTTCTGGTTCAGTGATTCTATATCAGCATGCTTTGGATCAACCTCCAACTTGAAAGCCTGTAACAAAATCATGCTTATGTAAATGCTGGATAAAAAGACGCTGAGATGGTGCTTTGCTTTGTTGTATCTTTAGACTAGCTACTTTAAACAGATGAAGACTACCTTCCTAAGATTTCCTTCCTGCAGTTATTTTTCCCTGTATTAATGGTATTCAACTATATGTTGTTTTACAATATGCAACTAAACCAGGGGAGTTTTTCTTTAGAATAAAAATGTGCAATGCATCACACTGCAAACAACATGATCGGAAAAGAAGATACTAAAGTCCCATGTAAGCAATTCTCTGTGTTATGTAATTTTATCACTTGCCTTGACTTCATTCCACTGGTTTTTGATGGTGTTGAAGTCTCCAGCTACAGGGGTCAACTCTTTCAATCTGTCCTCGCGTTTCTGTAGCCAGACTAGGCTTTTCTGGAAAATTGTAAAGGAAGATAAATAGTGTGTTCACATACACAAATCATATATAACTTCTGCAAAAGGGATGGCAACATGTAAATTACTCAACTGCTTTAGAGAAACTAGATAAGCATCTTTAGTGTATTTAGTTTGCAGTTCTGGAATCTGCATTTACAGCTTCAAAATTTTAAGTTGCAGAAGTGCTCCTAATGTTTTAAAATACAATCTATCTGGTGCAATATTATTTCTTACCATTAGTTCATCCTGGAAGTGCATGGACTTTTCCAGGGCTTCTTCGAGGGTCCTTGACCTTTTGTCAAACTCTCCAGTAATGGAGAGCAGATTGTTGTCAAGGTCATCAATATGTTTCTGCACCTCTGGCCTGTCTGGTTCCCCACACAGTTTAAGAAGCTGTTCCCCAGTCTCATGTACTTCATCAAGGTCAAACTGACTTGCTTCAATATCATCACGTAAAGCCTGAAAATCATTTAAATATCAATTAAAACATTTACTATACTTTCATTTTTTAGTCTTGAAACTTCTTCCCATTTAATATAGGGCTTACTTAGAAGGGGCTTACTTAGAAGTATATGTTTATATGGCTTAACTTCTTAAAGTTTAAAATAATGTAAGGTAATTTTACACAAGCATTAAGATCACCTCTAGAGTATCTTGTTGCTCTCTGATGAGTGATGGCTCTAAAGCTGGTGGCTCCTGGTTGGCCAGTGTGTCTGAAAGGTCTTTCAATGTGCTTTGTAGAGAATTAAGATCATCCCAGAATTTATCAGCAACTTCAAGCGTGTCTTCAATCTGAAGGCTTCGTGTATTAGCCCCATCATTGATCTTCTCATACAGGTTCACAAGGTCCAACAACTTCGCCTTCACATCTGTTGGGCATAAAAAAAGAGAAGATTTGTCACTGATTCTTGTAGATGTGTGCCAGTGTAATACTTATGAAAATTATATTGCATAAACTTTATCTCTTGGATTTCAGTTTCAACATATAGTTGTCTCTTTGGAAATTCCGTTCACATTTAAACAGAAGACTTTAGTTTTTTTTTTCGTTCAGACAGTCAGAAGTCATTAAAATTGATTTTTCATACAACAGTTGAAACAATGAGACAGACTTGCCATACCTCTGACAGCATCATCCTGAGAGTCTGACGCCTGCTTGATTAGTTCTTCTGCTGCATTCTGTACTGATTCAAGGGCAGATAACCTCATCTGCATCTCTTCCAACAATGCCTGGTAATATAAATGATATAACTACATGTATATTGAAAAATGTTCAAAAACACAGTTACCCATCCCATTAATAGTCTTCATTTCTTATTACAAACTGGTCTATGACCAGCAAGGGCCTGACAATCAGGATTAACCAAATTAGATTAAATTCTAGCTTTTACCAAATGTTTAGAACTTTATGACTGAATATCCTTTATAACAAATATGTCCACATTAGGCATTCATCTTTATAGTACTATAAGAGGAAACCTTACATATACATTTCTTGTCAATTCTCAATGTATATGAATATGTAGGCAACTATTTACTTACGCTATTATCCGCCATTTGTTCTCGTAGCTTGTCTGGATGTGCCGACACTGCTTGAGCATTGGTTACCATCTCCTCTGTGGTTGTCAAGGTTTCCAGCATGTTCTCAAGTTTGTCTGTGAACTGTAAATGGAAACAATAAACATTTAATAATTAACAACACACACAGAATATTTAAAAGTAACAATGTCACCAAAATACATGTATATGCCTCTTGAAAATCCTACATGCTGAAAAATGATTCTTTAGGACCAACAGAAAAACAAACTGTATCTTGCTAAAAGAGATAAATATTATTTGTTTAAAAAAAAGAAAGTTACCTCTGCTGACTGTTGCAGGGCCTCATCAATGGACATGGAACGTTCCCTCACTGCACGTTTTATCTCCTCTGCCCTCTTGTTATCTTCATCCATGGTTGTCTGAACAAGGTCAAGGTCATCTGGTTTCAGGGACAGTTTGGTCAGTGCAAGGCCAGTTTTGTTGAGTTTATCAACAAGGGGCTTGTTATCCTGAATATCTTGCTTCAACACCTGTGTGTAAATTATGAACAATATGCAAAATGATAGTGAAAAATCTTGTATAAAAAACAACTTAAGCAATTACTTCAATATCTTTTTTTAATTTAAACAGTTTTTTCAAACTCTAAAATAGACAATATTTAATATAAACAAATGACAAACCTTGACTCTGTCCTGCTGTTTCTTGACAGTGTCCTGGTTTATGGACATGACCTCTAACTCTGAAATGGCTGGTTCAACTTCCTTGAACCATTTCAACAGGTCCTGGTGAGTCTCTACAAACGTCCTCGACAGTGGCATGGCTTGTTCCAGCTGAACCAGGCGATCACTGCCTAGTTTGGCAACAGTGTCGCTCTTCTGTTTCAATGCTTCCATTTTGTTGTTGAATGATCCATCATCATCCATAGAACCTTCACGAATCAAACGTTTCCCGGCAGCAATTGTGTCTCTAGCCTTCATTTTCTGGGCATTAATGTCATCATTCATTGCCTGAAGAAGAAAAGCATGAAATGATACCAGAGTTTACAGATGCTGAGAGACTTACTCTAACTAACTGAAGACAACTGACCATGACTTGTACAAATATTCAAAATTTATGTAAATGATCAACATGAAATGGAATGATGTTGTTGATGGTATCTGCTCAGGCAATCTAGTATGAATGCATTTAAGTTTGAAAATATTCAGCCACTAGTTTTTCATTTCAAACAAAGGAAATCAGATATTTCCTCTAATCACTGAAAGTGTATTAGTACCTTCTGATCAGCCAGTTGTTTTTGAAGCTTTGCTGGCTCACAGCTGATAGGTTCACATGCACCAAGTGCTCTCTCTTCCTCATCAAACCATTCCTGTAGATCTTCTACTGTACACATAATCTGTAAATATAGTATGGAAGTATGTATTAGGTGTAACACATTACATAGCCGGTTATTTCTCATCCACTTTTCAAGAATGTCTTCATTCAGTAAAACAGTAACTGTGTTTAAACATGATTTAGTTTTAACATACACTGTGATGGCTACATATGCATATAATTTTTCACTTTTCTTCACTGTGATTTGTTTCATGTCTTTTTCTTTTCAGCACAAATGCAATATGGGATCTATGGGCAACAGGTGAGTTATACATCACCAGTACACTCTAGAGCATTTCATCTCAACAAGAAGTTACTAATTTCCAATTTGATGGGTCAGGTGGTTAGTGGGCGTGAATGAATGACCCTCCAGCATAGGGAGATTTTAGTGTTTCACATGTCTGTACAATAACCACTACAATAGGATGGCGACAAATATTTAAGTAGGAACAGGCATCTCAGTTTTAGTTCTTTTCATATCTGAAAATTGTAATATGTTGTAGTTGTATCATGTATTTACCTCAGCATTTTTCAGTTTTGAAGCCCTGTATTTATCAGCCTTGTTCTGTATAGCCTCATTTACAGCCTCAAACCTCTTCAGGCCCTTAGCTAGTGTGTCTTCTACCTTGAACCCGGCATCACCTGGTGCAAGTTCGGCAAGCTGGTTCCCATCATTGTTCATTACCTCTAGAATTGGTTCAATAGCCTTCACCTCTTCTAGAAGTTGCTGTAATATACAATATTTATTTATAGCTTTTATATGTATAATTGAAAAAAGATTATTTCTATTTTATTCAGATTATTTTTCTTTTAAATCATTCATTGTCATCAGGTTAAACCTCATATTTAGTGAGTTTCCTCTTTTTTGCCTGCTTGCTTACCCATTCACAAAAGTGACAATTTGTATAAACTCTACAGCCTCTGAATTGTTTGGTAGAACAGGCTGTCGCATATATTGTTTAATTCATCTTCATGTTGACGGTTCTTACCATGACTTGTTCTTCTGGCTCACTGGCATCTTTTTGCCTTGTCTTGGGCTCCATTTTCACCAGCCAATCAATGAACTGGGAATGGGCATCATTGAAACTCTTAGCCAATGGGAGAGCCTCTTCCATCTGCTCCAATGTGTCAGATAGCTTATCACTAAGTTCGCCAAACCTTGATTGCACATCATCGATCTTTCTTTGGACATTTTTGACATCATCACCTTCAAAATTTAACAAATATGACTAAGTATACATTTCATTCTTACAAAATTGTGAGTCTTTGAAACATAATCTGTTTTAGTTATGTGCAAACTTTTCTTACTGTTTTAAAAAACACCTAGTTTTAATAGCATACTGAAGTAAATATTTATAACATACAAAAGTTTTACACATCTCCATAAGGACATCAAAATCTATTTTCATACATGTACATTGTTTTAACACCTACCTTTACAATGGTTCTGGAGTTCCTTGGCAACAGCTGCAAGCTTCTTGGTGAGATCATCCTTCTCCTTCACTTCCTGTTCCATGTCCTCCAGACTCTTGATAATGTTCTCAATACCACTTACATCCATTGCAGTTGGTTCCAGGCCTGCAAACTTTTTCTCAGCCAAGTCTAACCAACCAATTAGTGGTTCCCTGACTTCTTGGAATTCATGGGCAATACCAATAATATCTTCCAGTACTTTTGATCTCTGACCTGCTTGGTAGTTGAGTTCATCCCAGCGTTTGTCAAGCTGTGAGATCTGGCTCTGAATGGCTTTGCGCTCACGGGATTCTAAAGTCTTCTGCAAGTTTTCTCCCGAGTCTTGCACAGATTTGACACTTGGCCCTCTATCATCCAGCATCTTCAACAAGAACTGAAAAACAGAGGAATAAAATCTTGTGCTGCACTATTTATAAAAGAACATGGAAATATTAACAAACATTCTGAAATTGTATTACTGTATTGAACTACTTTCTGAACTGACAGGTTAATTATGACTTTATGGTAACAGAAGTAAAATAACAGCATCAGATTACTAAGTGTCTTTGGACTAAAGCCTTTGACAGAATTTCGAAACGTTACTGTACATTCTTCTCCACTTACTTTTTGTTCTTGAAGCTGAGCTTTAGCAACTTTGTAATCTGGAGACGGTGATTTCTGATTGGCTACAAGGTCTTCTGTTTCCTTCATCCACTCAGTAAGGTTTTTCAATGCATCATTAAACTTGCCAGACTGTAAAATGGCGTTGTCAAGGTTACGATCTCTTTCAGAAACCTGAAATATACAGAGAAAGGGATCAGTGGGAAAAGTACTGAACAAAAGAAGAGGAGGAAAGGAATTAGACCTAATTATAAATGCTTTGCAAATCAAGTTTTTTTTATGTATTAATTACAAATCACATTTATTTGCAATATCAACATAATATACCTTGGCATTGAGGCTATTCCACTTATCCATGAGACTTTCCTGGTCAGCCTCAAGAGCAGAGGTACCAACCCCTGGAGCTGCACCCTGGATAAGCTGCTGGGATTCCATGGTAACACCCTGTACACGTCGTGACAGGTTGTCCAGTACTCCATGCTGGAATTGCTGAAATGGATAAAAACAACATTAACTGCATGCTACATGATATGTTGTTACCATATTGTACCATATAAGCTAACCTACTCCTACATAAAAGAAGCACATTTAGCCTCTTTACTTCATGCTCCATCCCATAATAAATATAATATCACTGGACTTAATTCTATGTTTGCTGTCATGCAAAAGATCCCAACAATGTAATTATATATGTCATGTATGTAGATTCTATATCTAATCCCTAAATTCATTCAAAGCAAACCAGACCCATCTTAAGTTTAGCCAAAATTACTAATTACCTAATTAAACCTCCCTATGTGAAGTTAAACACGCCCCTGAGGTTGTGTGTGCTTTTTGATGCGAGAGCTTTACAGGTAGAATATGGTATATATACATTTATCTTCTATGTACAGACATCTTGAATATTTACAACTGCTATAGGTTTTTTTAACTGAAGTAGTAACTTTCCTTTGCACAATCAGCAATATACATGTTATTACTTTTCTCCATTTGAAGTGTTAAAACTTTTTTTAAGTACCTGCTTATCTAGTAGTTTTTATAACGTTTAACATTATATTAACGAAAACAACAATATTGACAAGCCTTAATGAATTCATTTGGTCCAAAAAAAATAAAAGATTCATGGTGAGTTAACGAAAACAACAACATTTTAAAAAGACGTAAGAAATTACACTGTGAGCTTTAGATGTAAAAAGTGAAATTACAATTACTTAAACTCAACACCATCTAAAAAGCAGTCAATTTGGAAATGCTTTCTGCCACAGTAAAATAATTGCCATGGGTAGCGAGATGGAAGTGAATTAATAGATGAAAGTTCTGCTACTTGTTTAACTGAGGTGCATATAGTGGCACTAAAACAGGACGAAAACTGCACACAAAAGTTTCCTTCTGGAAACCCTTCCATTCCTTTTCATATGTTCATGTGCCTTAATAATCATGTGCTTTTACAAGTGGCATAGAATACTTTTATCATGCTCTGGTAAGCAGATATAAGCCTTTAAATTGTCAAGCAGATCTTCATTGCAGTCTTTGTCTACAGAACACACTTCTAGAGATTAAAATCTTCTATAACCAAGACTAAAAAGCCAGAGAGCAAATGAGGGTTCTATCATATTATCTATCATGATTCAAAGAAAGAGATGCTAGTTGCAAAGATTTGTTCAGAGTTCCCATGTCTCCAAACACCTATAAGCAAGGAATTTCTGTAGCCCTGTAATCAGGAAACAAAGGATTGAGAGTTTCAAAGAACAGATTCTGGTATTTTGGTTTTCAATGTTTTCAAACTTAAGCATTCCCATATCCCCACATTGCGTACAAAAATTATGGGAACCCTGACAATGTATTACAGAAAGTCATTTCTCTGAAAGTATGTAAGAATTTCTAGATGAAAAATGCAAAATGAGAGGGGTTAATCCAAAACATCAAGCTTCCGATCAATACTGAGAGTTTCTGGTAATCAAGGTTTACCCCATCCAACCAGCAAACACTAGCATCTCCCAAAACTAATCTATATCAATAGCTTTAATAGGGCTATAGTTTCTCAAACTTTTACAGAAACCAATCTTAAATTTCTGACTTCTGATTGGTTGGAATGAGCTCAGTCTAAAATCTGACCAATCAAAAGCAAGAGACACTGGACTGGTTTCAGAAAAGTTCTATAACGCAAGGCCCTGGGATTCCTATGGCAAAAGCTCAAACCCAGTAGCTGCAAAATTAGCGTTACATATCACATGTAAATTAAGTAAATTAAGTCAGAGTGTTTCAGTTGCACAAACCATTCTACATTACCTTCATACGCTGTTGAAGAATACATGAGAATTATACATTAGCACCTCAAACTGCCTTACTTTTTATTTTAACAGCTCATTTTATTTAAATGCTGAACATCACTTGTAAAACTAACACTACAGCAGTATCTTGTTAATTAAACTAAAATATTTGTTTACTAAGAATGCAAACTACTTGAAATATGTTAAGAAGAAATATGCTTCAATCTAACTATATAGTGTAATTTTCCACTTACATGAAAGCATGTGACAGAAATAGGATTAATTTGTAACTGAATTTAAGATATAGGAAATTACAAATACATTATAGCTGTTAATCTAATATATGCATATGGAGTCACCCAGTTTGCTCTGAATTAAGCAGTAATTACATATAAGCACAGTTTCTGCATGTACTTTTTAATACCTGTACTATATCAGTTAAAATTCACAGATATTTTGATTAATCTAATATCAGAATCTAGAAATTGTTGTTTAATTTAGCATTTAAAAAAGCAGAACTGCAGAATTGTATAAAGTTACAAAAAATTTGAATATGGAATGTCCTTTCTTGACAATATAAAAAGATATGGGTTGACCTCCATTTGAAAAAAAAACTTTGGTATGTTTATTCTACAAATAATTACATGTATATATTCTATTAAAGAAATGATTTTATCCTACTGGTCTACAAGATAAATTTGGTTAAAATCTGCTGCTGACCTTGAGTTCATCCTGTAGACGTTTGATAGCATTTACATCACTGCCAATAGGCTCGTGCATCTCGAGCTCATCGCCGGCACGGTCGATACTGGTTCTCATACGTCTCAGGTTATCAGTGACAGCCTCTAGGGCGTTAGAAACAGTCTGGATCTCGGCTTTCCTCTCATCAGCTACCTCTCTCAAATGCTCTTGTTGATTTCGGAGCATATCCAGCTGCACAAACAAAATCAAACAGTCAGTTTACTTTTCTAAACTGGTAACCAAAAACTTAATAATGCAAAAGATCACTGGTTTTGAAAAAAGACAGGACGATAATGTACAAAGGAAACATTCTAAACCTATACAGAAAAGGAAGTAAAATTCCAAATCTTAGTACCTTGGTAACTTCAACATACAATACAACACTATTGGGAAAGAAAGACATTTTCTCTAACTAATATCTCAACATGTTTTAAAACTTTAATTTTAAACAAAAATATTTAAGTGCTACAATTGCAATACGTTTGAAGGTTATTTTGCACTCCTGCAAGCTGCCAGTGTATTACCTGAGCTTTGAGACCATCAGAAGCGGTGACATAGCCGTCTGCTTTTAGTGCATCATACTGACTCTCCAGATCTTCCAACATATTGTCGATGTCATTTACACGGGAAACAAAGTCCTAAAATTAAAATTTTGAAAGTGTCAATCGATTTTGTAAAACAGTATTTAAGACTATTGGAAAGCAACTATACAATCAGATTATTGAAATGTGAAATGCTAATTTGGAAAATAATCTAATCCTTAACTGGTTATAACACTAACCTCCATCTGTCTCTCTTGCATCCTCAGAGTTGTCTCATCACGGGCAATTGGGCTCATGTTCGTAAATTCTGATTCTAGCTGAGTTACATGGGATCCGGCGGTCCTGATAGCACCCTGCAAAATATAGGCTTAATTGTTATTTCACAAATGGCTTGAGTTTGCTGTTTATATAGTACATTACTTAATTCTTACTGAAAACCTTTACCACAAAAAACATTTCATCAACTTTTATCAAATTGCTATGTAATATCTAACAAACGGACCTGGAACTGGTCAACTATTTGAGTTCCTGTTTCCATGTCTCGCAACAGTTCCTGGATCTGATGCTCTAGTTCTGCCTGTTTTTGTTTTGCGTTTTCAACCTCGCGAACCTTGCCTGCAGGCAGACCACTCTCTCCATCATCCAATCCCTGTAAGATCCCATCCACATAGTCCAACTGAGAATTCAATGCCTGAACATCATCTTGCAGACTCTGCAAAAAGAATGACATAAGTAATGCATGAAATATTCCCCATTTAGCAATTCTAATGTTCTGACATACAATACCTGTTCAATATTATAATTTCACATACACTGATATATAATATTAGAACTGTCTTTCTTGATTTTACATACAATAATTGTACAACAAAGTCTCGGAAATAATTTTTACTAAATACTGCTATTACTTTCAAACTATTTTCACAAGCTTGTGGATCAGGGATCAGGAAAACCGAAAATTTGCCGGTCTGGACCGATTTTCAACTTGCTGGACCGATTCATGTAACCAAAAGTTGCTTAAAAATCGGTCCGAGATTTTTTTTAAAAAAGTCATAAAATCGCTCAAATATGACAAAAGAATTGCTTGTGTAATTACACATATCATCTGTGTTATTAGCACCTATCTAATACCCCAATAAACGTGTCATATTAATAACCCAGGGGTCTTTACCTAATTGGTCCAACACACCAATTCTACAATACCTCGGGCGTCGCTAACACGTTATTGATTAAAGGATTTTATTAATGTGTTAGCAGCTCCGATTGACTTTATGCCGGACCGATTGTCTTTAGGCCGCTAATCATTACCTACACTTTGAAATGCCTTCAATGCCTTTCGAATTATTGTTGAAATAGCACAACGCAACATATTTGCGATGTTCAAAAAATCAAATGACCGAAATGGCAAATTGGCTCATGGTAATCGGGAGAATAATAACGGGAACCCGAAAGAAACAAATAACTGGACTGGCAACTGGTAGTCAATGTTTCCGAAAGTCGGAAGGGCAAGCCGACATATAATGTTAATCGGACTGGCGACCCGAGAACATAAAAAATATTAAAAACGAAACCATACGACAAAAATTTAATAGCATGGATTATTACAAAACTTTGTGGGGGTGACTTTGAACGTAATCAGTTCTAATCGAAATTGAATACACTTTCAATGATAAAATCACATGGAAATTATTATATTTATTTATGAAAACTGGCTCGATATTTTTCTTATTACTTAGAAATTCCGTTTCTTATTTTTTTATGTAACGATGTAAAGTTTATCCCTTAGAAAATGGAACGCTCCACGTGAACGGGCATTTATTTTATCGACTCGTGAGATTTACTAATCAATAATGAAAGAAGATAAACATTTTCGTTTTTCGGAAAACATTTTGGAATCAAAAGGAGGGAATGAAATACTTTTACCGTTCCATGATCATGCACAACAATGGAAAGCTGGTTGAAAAATATATAAACTAGAACTGCCACTGTCATGGCCTGAATACCCCCGCATACCGCTTTGAAGTCAAGGCCCCTGTGACCTTGACCTTTGACCCGGTGACCTCAAAATCAATAGGGGTCATCTACTAGTCATGACTAACCTCCATGCCAAATATGAAGACTGTGGGTCAAAGGAATCTTAAGTTATTGGGCGGACAAGCTTTTTGAAGTCAAGGCCCCTGTGACCTTGACCTTTGACCCGGTGACCTCAAAATCAATAGGGGTCATCTACTAGTCATGACTAACCTCCATGCCAAATATGAAGACTGTGGGTCAAAGGAATCTTAAGTTATTGGGCGGACAAGCTTTTTGAAGTCAAGGCCCCTGTGACCTTGACCTTTGACCTGGTGACCTCAAAATGGATAGGGGTCTTCTACTAATCATGACTAACCTCCATGCCAAATATGAAGACTGTGGGTCAAAGGAATCTTAAGTTATTGGGCGGACAAGAAAAAACCGACGGACGCCGGACGGACAAGCTGATTCCAGTATACCCCCCTTACAACTTTGTTGTGCGGGGGTATAATAACAAAATTTTTTTTTTTTTTTTTTTATGATTTTTTATTGGGGGGTGACGATGTACCCTCGGCTTGTCGGGACCAATTGAGATTTCAAAATTTCCTGATCCCTGTTGTGGATATTATCCAAAACTCTCACACAACTGCCTTATCATATATTTTCTCTTAATTATAATGGTATGTACAGCCAACTTACTCTAATTTTATCTTGATGTTTAGGATCTTTGGCTGATGAGCCAAGTCTGTTGTGTGAATCCAGCTTGTCTTCAAACTTCTTCAGTGTTGAGTTGACATCTCTTGTACATTCATCAAAGTCAGTCAATTTACCACTCAGATCTTCTAAGCTCTGGATCTTTTCTCCAAGTCCTTGAAAATGAAAGTGAAAAATCGACTCAAAAAATGTAAATTCTGAAATATTACAAGGTCTAGCTCCAGATTTTGATTTCCATCTTGGATACAATGTGCACCAATCAAATTATTTCTACAAAGTACCACAACACCGTATGTCATCTGTCCAAGCTTGCAATAGGCAATCAAGTACCTGCTTATCTAGTAGACATTTTTTAGCTTTGAATTCTCCTTTTATTATCAGTTTCAATTGTGTTTGTTTATGCTATGCAAACTAAATCTTATAGTCTGTAAGTAAACTATATTACTTTACCTTCATTGAGATTATCCCATCGTTGGTTTATATCCTCCAAACGCACTTTAACCAGTCCTTTATCACTGTCTACAGAGTCCATCAAAGACTGGCCCTCACGATTCAACAACTCCTGATCATACGACAACTTCAACACATCTCCTCGCAGAGCCTGAGCATCCTTCAGTTTCTTAGCAACTCTATCCTGATCCATGGCATCTGGACTCAAACCTTCCAGCTTATCTTCTGTCAGCTGTAACCATAGTGACATCTTGTCAAGTTGGGCTTGGAAGTTCTGAGCATGCTTGCTGCTTTCCTCAAGCTGTTCTTCCCTCTCATTGGCTGCATCTCTAAGTCCCTCCCATTCAGCTTGAATGTTTTTCACAGTATCCACCAATGACTTGATGGCAGGGGAGGAGCTTGCACCAAACTGCTTGGCTCTCTCAGAAACTTCTTTTATTTCTGGTGTCAGGTCACTGAGGCCTCTTAGGAAGTCCTGTGGAACATAAATATATTCATTTCATGAAAACAACCATTTATAGCACAAGTATCAGTTGTGATGTTGGTTAACAAATTAGAGCTGTAATTTACCAATCAACCATTTAATAATCTTACAAAAAGCTTATATAGCAAACAAAATAAGAGTTATTTTTCTCATTTTAAGAATCATCTTACGCATTTAACAACTGCACAGAACATGAAAAATTGCAAAAGAATATGAATCTACCACAGAGACAAACTCTATAAACCCTACCTTATTTTGTTGTGCTTGTTTCCTCAGTACATTCACATCTCCTGACAGTGGCTCCATACTGGCTTGTTTGTCCTTCAGCTCATCTAGTAGAGCCATGAGGTCCTGGCAGGAACCTTTGAACTTGTCACCCTGCTCGCTCATCTTTGATACCTCATTACTCCTCATCTGAAGTTTCTTCTCGGCCTCAGCCATTGGCTTCTCCATGCTGGAAATCTTGTTTTTGATCTCGAATTTGGTGTTAGCATCTTTGGTGTTATCGGTTAGTTTCTTTGCAAGTTCTTTGGTTTTCTCTAGGAGAGGTATCTGTTTCTTCCTCTCTGTCTCGAGTTCCTACAAGAGTAAGATGAAATCACTAAATACTGAACTACAAACTGCATTGGTGGCATTTACAATACATGTTTAAGGAAATCTTAAGAACTTGGAAAACAATGAACAGGATTGTATGAGCAATGATGACAATAAAAAGCAAGTCATAGAACTGATACATGATAATAAGAAATATTATGGTTTTTGCAATTATTTAAATGCATGGAAACAAAATGGTCACAAAAAAACAACTGATTTAAACCCAACAACAACATATTGTGGCAAACAGTGTGATCTGTAACATATCTAACCTTGATTTCTCTCAGATGTTCTGCATGTTTCTCCGGGGTGGTTGTGACTGGCTGCAGGTTATCCAGGGTGGTCATGTAATCTGACATCCATCCACTCAGCTCCTGTAAAGTGTCACTGAACTCCTTACTGAGTCCTTCCACAGAATTCAAACTCTTCTCCCTCTCACTGAGCTTGTCTGTTAACCTCTCCCACATTTTACTGATGACAGTCATTTTTTCACTGATGTGAGCAGCGTCTTTAGATTCTGGGATACATTTATCATGTACGGCATTTCCTGATTGGATAAATTTGTCATACAGTGGTTCCTGGCCTCGTAGCTCTTCTTGCAACACCTGTTAAAGGAACAAGAAATTACAACATCTTTTAAAAATTCAAATAGTGCATTATATTAACAGATTATAATATAAACTTCTGAAAATGTAAGTAAAATGCATAGAATTGCCATAATTCATCTTGATACAAAAATGTCCCCAAAGTCACCTTTGTATTTATATTAAAAGTAAGCATACCATAATTCTTATACAAAGAGATTTCCCCAAGATTTGTATTTATAGTGCATACCACTTAACAAAGAGATTTCAATACTCCCACATATTACTTATTTCTCTTTTTAAGATATAGGATCGGAAGTAATATAAACTTGCTCTTGTGGGTGAAAGAATTTACAGTGGTTTTGAAGGATGGATTACTGCTAAAGACTCTTAGTTGCCTGAGCAATGCAATAATAGCCAATCAGAAGAGAATCCACAAACCTTGACTTGTTCCAGCTGGTTTTTGATCATGGAAGGTTCTGTTGCTACTGGACCAAGTACAGCAACCATTTTCTCTTTCTGTGCTATCCACTTCTGTAGGTGGACTCCAGCATCTTTGTATACCCTCAGGTCATTCACAATATCCTCTAACAACTTTCTCTGTTGCTCTGATGCTACTTTCACACCAAGCCATTTTTCATCTACGGTATAAAACATACATGTTTGCATGTTTTTTTTTTGCATATATGCATAAATGATGTTGCCATGGTTACTAGTTGATCATGCCATTTTTCAATACAGTTTCAGTTACCTACACTATCTTGATTTAAAAAAGATTTGTCTATTATGTTTTTTAATTTTCGGGCCCCAAAAGATTTGTCTATCTTGCATTTTGGACTATACCTCTATTGTTCAGAAGAGCGTTTGTTCTTTTGTTGTCGCTTTTTTCATTTGATGATTTGTTTTATCAAATTCATTAAATGAATACATAGTAGAACATAGTCATTTGCATCATTGATTCCATATGAAATGTTGCAGAAAATACAGTCATGGTCCAGGAGAAAAGAACTTCTAAGATCTATGAAATATACATTCAGAAAATGTAAGTTTATGTTTACAATGTATGACTTACCAAGTTCTGTGAGTTGCTGCTGGACCAAATCAATACCAGGTACACCTCGCTTACGTTTCATCAACTCCTGACCCTTCTTTCTGATCTCATCAACCATTGCCTCTTTACTCAACACCTCAGCATGATTTTTCTTTAAAAGTAGGGACAAAAATTAACTTTAAATCTAATGAAGTTTCACACAATGTCTGTGATGGCATAGTTTCAATAATACAGAACAGATTGAAAGCATGAGTTTTATTCACTATCTTAAAGAATCACTTTCATTTGATTTCAATTCATAAGACTGCTAAATACTGTAAAATTACCATCTACTCATTATAAAGCATGGATACATTTGAATGACTATTGTGACATACCTCGTATTCTTTTAGTCGTCTTTTGGCTTCTTTCTCACTGGATGCCACGGCAACAGCACCGTCAAGTTCTTTTTCTTTAAAATCCAACCAACTAAGAATGTCTGCCAAATCTTGTAGGAATGATTTTACATTTCCCAGCATTCCTTGGAGTTCCTGTTGTCGATCAAGAAGACGTTCTTCCAACATCTCGTACCTCTGGTTCATATCTACCAAGTCTTGTTGTGTCTCGGAAAGGTCTGCTTGATTGAGAATATGTTCCAGATATAAGTTACAGATCAAATGCAGCTGAACAGCTTTTTTACTTGATTCTTATGATAAAATTAAACTTGCAAAAGCTATATTACTACTGAAATTTATTCTACATGAAAAAAAACCCATCTCTCTACATTTCACCATCAATAAATTAGATTTTTTGAGTGTTTTAAAATGTTCATGCTGTTATAGTAGGTTGTTCAAGCGATATGTAACAATGCATTTCAATTATAAATGTTTCAATGTAAGAACTTTATTTTCAATGTGTTAGTCACATCACGGCAAACAATTCAAGCATTAATAAAGTCAGTACAAAACTGTTCTTATAATCAAACTAACATACACTTAATCTTTACTACTGTACTTCTGCTTGTTATAAATTTTAAAGTACAATGAATATAGAGCCATTTATTAAAATAGGTGCAAAATAAGAGTGATACACATAAATAGCGAAGGAGGAGGGGAACTAAGCCGCGCACCGTCAAGATGCAGGAAATCAGAACTGCTTTTTCTACTCCCAACACCACTAGAATCACTTGAAGCCGACATCGGACTTGTGAGATCATTTGTGAAAGAGAACTGTCCCATGGTTGGTGAAGGGCTTCGTAACCGTGGCGACAGCATGCTGCTGATACGTCTGCTTCCTAAATGTCAGGGAAAATCAAGGATACATGCAATACCAGCCAAGATGGTACAACATGAGGTGAAATAAGGTAAGGGCTTGATATTTCTTTTCTCTATTGCTATATACAAACATTTAATCTGTTGATACATACATTTTTACAAAGACTACTGTACAAGGGCTCAGTACAATTATTCTATGTATAATACTACCAAATCTTAAATTTTCTATCAGAAAGATTTGTAGGTATATGTACACAATATGAACTCTGCTGTAGGACAGAATTTCAAGCACACATTTTCCTTTGGAATGAAATTTTAATGATATAATCTTACTTCGACTCTTCATTAACCAGAGTTTATTACATTCAATAAAAGACATAGTTAAATGTATGATTAAATGATTGTGGGTCTACAACTCACTAAACAACAATGGGGCTGGAAAATATACATGTCATTTCCTTTGACATAATTAATGAGAAATAAAATCAACAACTGAAAAATTGCATCACTTCAGACCACTTCAGTGCATTTCTAATTATCATTATGTTTAGCCTTACAACTTTGATGTTTCATTTTCATTTATCAATGCCCTTATCTTATTTACTTATTTACAACCTCTTTGTACATATATATTATGTGCTATCCTTCTCTCTATGCATAGACAATTTAGAGCAGTCAATCCAGTAAGACTAAGAATAGTACCAATCAATATCTCAGACCAAATCTTTACAAACAAGGAATTCTTTTACTTTAATTTCGTGTAGGTTTTTACAAATTATGCTACATTAAGTTTGAAAGCTGCCTCCATACACTCAATTTTAAAGAATCCTCAAATCATTTCATATTGTTCAGTTAAATGCTTGTCAAAATGCAGATCAAAAACTGTCTCAGATCTGATCAGTATTTTTCTTAGTCTTGCAAAAAGTTAACTTCATCACACATGCCAGTCCTTCCATTTCCCAAACAAAGAAAATCATGATTAAACCCATTTCCTCAAAATAATCTAAAAGCCACTCAGATTCATATAGAAGCACATTAATTCTAGCAGAACAAATTCTTTCCTCTCTTCTTATTTGTGTAAAATATTTTCTAAGCTGTTCATTTGCATTTAAAACCTTGCTGTCAATAAAGTAAGCAATCTGACAAGACTTATCCTTCCCAGGTTCCATACAGAACAATCAGAGGTAACAATCTTTCCCTAATGAAACTGATAGCTGTATCATGCTAAAGGCTCATTTTTTTTGTGTGTGTTAAATATGCAATGTGCAGAAAAACAATGCATAAACAACCTCTCAGAGTTTTTTCTGTCATGAAAAGTTCATTGTAAAATTTAGTAACATGACCAAGTTAATAACACAGCATTCATTCTCAACTTCATTACAGGCATGTTTTATGTAGCTTACTGAATCTCATAGGGCTTTTTGGTCTTGTGTCCCCAGACTGTATGGCATCGTACACTTGACCGACTTCATTTAGCTCATCCATCTTGGGTGAAAACTCATAGTACTCTTGAATCATTGGCTAAAAGAAAGAAACAGTCCAGTTTAAAAACCAATAGCATAAAAGACACATCTATGCTTAAATCAAAGCAAAAACTAAACTAGAATGTATAACCCTCTCATGGTCTATTAAAGGCAAATTCATATCACTTGAATAAAAGCACATAGAAAAATAAATCAGAGATAGAATGGCAATGTCAGTTAGTGTGTCTTCCATTAATGGTATTACTCAATAGTTTACCTGTAATTCTTCAATTTGCCTTGCAACAACATCCATGTCAACAGCAACTGGTTCAAATGCATCAATGTCTGATTCCATGTTGGTCAACCAGAGCACAACATCTTGTTTGTTCTTTTCATAATCACTTTCTTTGCTCTCTTTCAAACTTGCCTCAGAGTCACGTTCTGCTAAACATTCTTCAAACCTGGACCAAGCTGCATCCGTATTCGAAAGACCCATTTTGATAGCGGCAGTGTCACCTGTTCTAGGATCTTCTACTAGTTCACGTCCAAGAGCTTGTAATCGTTCTAGTGCCTGGAGCTGCCTTTCTTTTTCCATTTTTACTCCATCAACCTTCAGCTTGAGCTGATCAATTGGTCTTTTGTTCCACTCAGATGATTCTAAACCATCAGCATTCACCTGAACCCATGTCTTCAATAAATCCAAATTATCATTAAATTTATCCAACTTTTCTGAAACATCCTTCACATCCCTAGAAGTTGATCTGCACTTTTTCTGAGCATCCAGAAACTTGGCACTAGTATCACTGATCTTTCCTTCAAGACTTTTCGCCATGTCAAGATCACAGGTTTTAATAAGTTCACTGGCTGCTTGTTTCACAGAGTCAACACTAGGCTTATGACTTTCTATATCAGTTTCAATAATGCTCAGTTGCTGTGCTTGTTCATTTAACTTATCATGGTTTAGGCTGACTGGCCTCTGTTGATCTAGTTTACGATCGGTCTCCTTCAGCCAAGTAAGTAGTTGGTCCACAGCATCCTGAACACCTTGAGATTTTGTGACTGCAGTTTGTAAATCATTGGCACGTTCATTAATTTCATCTGAGACAACATCATGACGGCCAGAAATATCACTTATAATCTCTTGAATTTTCTCTATCTGATCACCTTCAATACCCAATACTCTCATTTGTCCAATCACTTCTTTACCACTCTTTTCAAGTTCTGCTAGTTGATTCTTGTGAGCTATAGCATCATTAGCTAGAGTCTTCATTTTCTCTAGATGGTCTCTGAGGGCCTCTGGTTCTGGAGCTGAGGCCTCTTGCCTAGTCAGACTAAGTTTCTCTTCTGTATCTGTTAACCATGACAACATGGTCCATGTTGTGTCATTAAATGCTTTTTGTTTACTGACCAATTGAGACAATTTGTCCCCAAATTTATTGCACATATCTTTAAGATTCTTGTACTGTTTATCTGCGTCTTTCTGCTTTTCAAGAACCACTTCGACTTCCTTGTTGTCCATAGCAATCCAACTGGTTCTACTCAAGCGACTTGGCTTTTGTCTGTCTGCTTTATAAGCATCCAGTTCCAGCTTGTGAGCCTGTAAACAACATAACCATCATTATCAAAGAAAACAATCACTGTTGACATCTTAATATTAGAACTGTGTTTAATCTGTGTATGCTATCATCAACATTAACAGCTGATAACATTTTGCAAACCATAGTAGGCCTAGAAATATTGGCAAGCATTTCATTCCATTTCAAAGGAGAGACTAAGTCTTCACAGGTATAAAGATTGCAGAAATATACTGATTGCCACAGGAGACTTCGACTAAGTGAACTTTGAGGTGTTCTTAAACTCACATAAACTCCTGTCATCTAAGCTGATGCCCTGTTAAAACATTGTACGATTTATACCTAATTTTCACGAAGATAAGATCAGTTGCCTTACCTTTGCTTCCTCCATGTAGTTTTTAACAGGATATGACAAGTATCTGAGATCGGCAGCATGGGCCACTATGTCTGCCTGTAAGTCCTGCAATCATAAATAAAATCAGTAAAGTTTTGTGCTTCTATGATGTCAACATTAGGGTCTTTAATGTACTCTTCAATTTTCAATCTGAGCAGACACTGCAAATCATTGGTACATACACTGTTATCTCAGGTAGCATTGGTCTTCTGCACTATGTAAATTAAGTTTTACTGTGAGAATTTTTTCGGACAGGTGCAAATACCACACTGCGCTGCTCGTTTATAAGATTTTTAACAATATGGCTCCAATATACATGTCAGAGTTAATAGCGTTTTGCCAAAATGATTCATATAGTCTGCGTTCTACATCTCGCAAAGATCTTATACTACAAACAAAACCTAGGACTAATTTATACAAAGACTCATTTTCCTATTATAGTTTTAAAGTATGGAATGATATTCCAATGGAATTGAGATTATTAAAAATACAGTCTTTTAAACGAAATTACAAAAATATCTTTATAACAAAAGTAGAAATACTTACATAACAACTTTGCACTGGTTATTTTAGTATCTAAGTAAGACATTAGATTAATTATATAATTCATAAATTATTTGCATTTGAGTGTCTGTCGTAGAGAGTATGATGTTTATTATATAAACGTATCTAATATGTTATTAATATTAGTATAATTAATTAATGTGTATGATTTGTGGTGTATGTGTGGTTTAAATGTATGTATGTTATGTTTCCTTTTCTCTTTTCTTTTCTTGTTCTGAAGGCCATATGAAAACAAGTTATGTTTTGAATGATTATGATTCATAATGTAACTTTTATGTAACCTTCGTAAAATAAAGTTATTATTATTATTATTATTATTATTAATATCTACCCCAGGATTATACAAGGTATCTGGTAATCTGAGAAAGGTGAAATTATTTCATAACATAAATTTGCACACAGGACCAACATTTAAACATAATGACAATATTTTTGAAAGGATTTCTTTACCTTGTGTTGTTCTTTCACTCTTGTTATGTTATCAAAGTCTTCCACAGTTTCTTTCTGTCTATCTAATTCCTTTTCTGTCACCTCAAGCCATTTGTTAAACTTGTGGAGCTCTGTTTCAAACTTGGTCAGCTCATCGGTGGCAGTTGACAAGTGTTTTACACGGGATTCACACGTCTTCTGTATCTGTAGAAATAGAATAACCAATAAGGTTTCATGATCATTTGAATGTATATTTTTGTACAAAAACCTACGGAATGTAAAATGAATGGTTTGCTTATTATAGTGTAATCCATTGAAAAAGCCAGGTACATGCGACTAGGAGACAACTTTGTCCCAAGTATATCTATCTGCTAAAATTTACCTGTAATGGTAGTCAATAGGCAGGTAATAAACTCTTTTAGCACCTGGAGGTTAAGCAATTACACATGTCAGAAAAGATCAAAAAACTCAAACCTAGGACTTTCAACTACCAAGATAGATGTCAGAACCACTTTGCTGTGGGAGTCAATAATTATGCTTCAGACTCAGTTAATTTTCAGTTATCCAAACCGTTCTTCATTCCTCTATCATACAAGTCAAAAAAAATTTAAGTAGTTTGAAGCTGCTACAAAATTCACCTTTGCAAAAGCTGTTTTGATTTGTGACTCCAAGTTCTGTAACTCTGTAACTTGTTCTGGAGTAAGCTCCTCCTGGTGGTGTTCAACCAGCTGTTCCGATTGGTAGACCAGTGATCTGATTGGCTGCTGATGTTGTAATACATCATCATGTAATGCCTGAAAATATTGTCATATTAACATGAGACTGAACAAGACAACTTCATCTCAGAATCTAATCCAAGTTAAATAACACTGCTGCTAGGGGCATTTATTAAGCCAGTGAGCAACTGTAAGTCAGTCCTGCTCTGAAACCAACATATAGTCATTGTAAGAGTACAAAGAAGTACATGTACTATCTTTGTTTTATCTTTGATTTTCTTTCATCTTTGTTGAACATTAATACAGTAGAAAGTGATGATGAATAAGCATACAGTATGGATTCACGACTGACTGCAGAGACGTGCCTGTTGACCTGAAACCATAATTGTCACAATGGTCTTATGTTGATTTTTGCACAGCTGATATAGAAAGTTTTACCTTCAAAGCTTCTCTCTGACTCTGAGCTTTGTAAGCCTCTTCACTGACTGGCTGATCATCCTTGAGGAGTTGTTCCACATCAGAGACCCAGTTGAGTTCATTATGTAAATCTTGTACCAGCTTGTCATACGAGTCGGTTAATTGCTGCATGGAGGAAAACAAACAAACACATGCAATATATACACCACATACCTGCTTCTCTTTAGGTCTCATACCAACAGATAGTTCTGATGATACACATTTTAATAAAGCACTTTTCTAAAGCAAATGGAAGAATACAGTATATGGTCTTATAATGAAAGATTTAGTATGCTCTCTAAATTTGTTTTCTAATTGACAATTTTTGATTACGGTTAATCTTGAAGCTGTGTACCATTTTTATTTTACTATATATGTTTTCTTTAAACTAATACATTTTCTATAAAATAAAAAACTACAAAAAAAAAAACATTGGAAACTTAAAAACACCAATTGTATTTTCCATTCACAGTGCAACAATTACTCGAAACATTATTATTTCAATTCTTTTACTTTAATACAAATTTTGAATAAATGGCATGTAAAGATATTCTAAAAATGCATTTTATTCATGTACATTTCACTCAATACACTAAATTTATTTACAGGTGATTATGTATCCATGATGACCCTAATATTTTTTTCTCCTGGCTTAAGTTACAAACAGCTGCCTTTCTTTCATAAAAAAAATACAACATTCCCCAGAAACATAATTTTGTTAGGAACCTTTAGTCTAGGCAAAGATAATGTTTGTGACCCCTAGACACAAAGGTCAGTTTGCTATTTACTGCACCTCAGAGCTATGATATGAAAGTAAAATTTCATCTAAGGATTCTGAAGGATAAAGGTTGAATTCTACAAGCAATGGATCAGCCTAAACTTTAAACAGTTTAACATTTGTGTAATTTCTAAGGAAAACATTACTATAATCTACTGACAAAATATGTAATATTTAATGATCTGAAAATAAAAAGACAATCTACGATTAAATTTTCAACATAATTATGAAATACTGAATTCAATGTTACATATTACTAGGAATGTCATTCCGTCTTCTAGAGATCTTCAACAATGCCAAAAGCTTTTCCTAGTAACCTTTGGCTCTTCTATTTTGCCAAGAGTTCCTAGTTTTCTTTCATTTTAAATTGTAAGCACTTAATCCCATACAAAAATTACTCAAAGAATGTAGATTCCTTAATAGAATCTATTTTAAGCAAATTCAGCTGCGTGCAGGTAAAATACAGTGGCAATGTTTGTGCACTAGCTAAAGTGTTCTACTAAATTCTTGTAGAGAGATACTAAAGCAAGCCAAAAGTACTAACTCCAAAATCCTTTGCTTTTTTTTTTCAGTTGCCATATATTAAGCAGTATTTTTGAAGACAGTAACTTTGAATTCAGTACAGTATGAAAAAATGATAGATTTATCATGAAAATATCATTTTTAAAAAGATCAATAAATCAGTTTACTTTCTATATATCGTTATAGTACATTAATAATTGAAGAACTTGAGAGCCCTAACTGGGAAATTTTACACTTCTTACACTGCAGAAAACAGTGTTGTGTTCTGCAATGAAAGGACCGGTGGTGTTACACCATCATTATGATTCTTGAATACTAAATGGAATTTGAAGTCCCTGATTTTGAAGCATGTAAAAGCTGAACTCTCCCTTCCTTTAAGCAACCTCTCCTTTAAGCATCTCTTTTTCATTGCATAGTGAACAGGTAGTTAGTAAGCAATTTCTTTCAAAAGCAGACATAAAAGTAACCAGAACATTTACAGTAAAACTTGGTTAACTCGAGCATCAATAACTCAAAGACTCTGAATAACTCAACATCTCTTGGCAGGCCATATTTCCTTAAGAAATAATATAAGTCTTCCTGTATGTTATCGTTGAATAAAATATAGTCAGTAGCTCGGATGCGTAATAAGTATTTGCATCCGAATGATTGATTGTATTTTATTCAACGATAAAATATAGGCAACAGTTTATTATTTCAACTCTAACATGTCATTTTCTTTGAAAACGATCCCAAACTTGCGTAGTAGTCCATCACTGTAACTTTAAAACGGGAAATGCGATTTAACACGCTTGTTTACATACGTCACGTCGTTACATTATTAACAACACGTCATCCTTGGAAATACGTTCTGTAACTAATCAAAAATAAAATATAGTCTTTTCCCTTTATGTTTATATAGGAAACACAGTCACTTGTGTTTGAATATAGTTATGTTTAACTATACATTGAGCATCAGTAACTCGATAACTCGACGAACACTTTGGATCCCGTCAGGTAGTTTTCTTACTACTTTACTTGCAGCAACTTGAAGTCAAAACCTTTGATAACTCGAGCATATTGAGTAAATCGTGCCCTTGCGACTCTGAGTAATCGAAGTTTTACTGTACCTATTTTTGTGAAATATTAACTTCTTGCAAAACAAATAAATCTTTCGTTTTAGCCTCTAAATTCTTTAAAACAGGTTATTCCTGCATTTTCAATTATATTCCAGCAGTGAAGAACTTGACATGCAGTAATCAAGTGAAGCCCTGCAGTTACCTGAAGCACTCCCGCTGTCTACACACCTAAAGCACTTGAACAAATTCACTTTCTGTCTGTCTTAAAATGTCTCACTTCACATTTTCATGATATTCTGAACATTAAGGTAAGTGTTTATATAATTCAGCACCAGATATTTTCATGATTTATTAATGTTTCCACTACATACAATAACCAGACTACAGTTTGAAAAACAGGCATGAATAAACAGTAATATAAAGTACAAGATACTGATGTACATTCTCCACAAAATGCACGAAATCTGCATGCTGAAAGAATCACGATAAATAGTTTAGTCTAGAAAAATTCAAATATGCCTCCAATGCCTCTAATTAACAGTTTTTGATGTTTTAGGGTTTAAGTCATCATTATAATATTGGATATGCTATTCAACTATTAATTAGCAGAAAACCAAAATGAGAGTTCTTGGACAATACATGACAGTTTAAACAGTTAACATAATAATGTCTGCCTAAAAGTGGAAAATATGATAGCAGGAATATTTACCTGTAACTGTCAAGTTTTTATTATTTGATTTTGTGGGGTTCTTTTTTAATCTGATGTCAAAAATTTGCCTGTATCTTAACAATCAAAATGGTAACCCAAATTTTGCAACTTCTTTTCATAAACTTGAGACATCATTTTATACAGAGCATCAAATGATGTCAAAATCACAAGGACATCATATTTCTATGACAGATTCCTGCTTGGCTGTTTCCAAAAAAGGAATGGCCTGCTTTGCTGAAGGCATATTTTTAAAGGAAAACTGCTTATGAAAATGTATATTTATAACAATGGACAAATTTCTTACCACTGGTCACAACAAATATATATGTATTATACATATAAATATTCAAAGGATAGTGACTGTCATAGAACACATTATGTTATATGGCACAATAAATTATTATTAACTTTACATATTCTAGCATGCCACAATCATTACACACTCATGCATTATCTGGTCCTTTTTCATCATACTACATGGAAAATGTTAGCTGTACTTTGTATTCATTATGTCTTTTTTTCATGACTACCATTCCAGATTTGGTAAGTCCATCTCAAGTTAAGTTCCTACTGGACTGACCAGATATGCCCTTAAAAATTTTCAAAGTTGAGACAGACAAAAACAGGAGCATAACAAACAAATACATTTGTACCAGCCTATACACTCTGCAAGGATCCAGAGGGCAGAATTGGTCTTTTTTTTAAACAATGAAACTTTAGTACTGGTATTTGTTTTTCAAATTCAATTAAAGTTAGAATTTTTTATTCTGCCCTGGGCTTATTAAACAACCTAGCTAGATTATTAAAATGCAGGAAACATATACCAGACAATTTAACCATATTTCTGTACATGACTTTATTTATTTTTGGTTTTGAACTTAAACTCTTAATCTGGCAAAATTGGTTACAGATATATACAAACAGTAAGTCGGTTAACTCGAGCATCGTGTTCCTCACTGTCATATACTGTCTACAAAGTCACTGACATCTTGACAACTGGAAACACAGCTTGGATAAGATACTGTGGATCATAAAATCCTTTCTCTCACAAAATAAGTTCGCATCAAAACACTGGACTCATGCTGCCTCGACTGGCAGGCCTGTGCAGTGCCATTAAAGTTAAACTTGAAAACTGTTGAGTGTATATTATCAAACGAGTCTTTTAACACATTTTGAAAAACCAGCATCAAATCACTGATTTTTAAAACACACTGGTATTAATTTTAGATATCACTGGATGAAAACCTTTTATTATTTTTACGTTTTGACAATATTGCAAGCACCTTTTGTGATGAAAATGCTTCCACTTTCAAAAGCAACCAAAGGGGTAAAATTTGTGCATATATTTCATTTGTATCTTAAAATCAAATGGGTATGGGTCTAAATAAACAACCTCTCAACCAAACTAATACAGTTTATAAATGCATTACCAAAACATAGGCCAGTTTTAATGTGGTAATGAAAATTTCATATTTTCTTTCACTCTAAACCAGTCTCAAATTCTATTAAATCTGAAACTGAAATACATAGTTTTATACATTAATTCAACAGTAATAATTCAAGGCCAAACACTGAAGGTCTATGACACTTATGGAATGGAAGAGAAATTGGCAACTGATTGAGAAATATATTTAAGGACACCCTGTATCTGAAAAGCAAAGCAGTATGGTATTAAACATTAAAATGTTCTTTTAGGAAGAAAGAAAATATACCGTACATACTTTCCTACAAAACCTACTATAGATAAGGTATGATTGCTGTTTAATATTTCAAAGCAATTTCGGAATATATTTTATACTTCATCTACTCCAATCATTCTCCTCTCATACACACTTCATATGTTTACAATGATTCCCATGGAATATTGAAAATGCATGTTTACGATATGTGTCAAAGCGTGTGAGGCACACATGAAGTTTGTGCTGAAGCCAGTTGCACAGAAAGGACTTGCTTCAAAGCAAATTGCACACAACATTATTTAATTATATTTTAGTGCAAGGAAAACAAACATGGATGATAGTTAAGCATTCACAACAAGCTTTTGTAACAATTGTGCAGCATAACTTAATAATCAGTCAGTAGGGGAAGAAAACTCATATTTGACAGTATTTTTGCTGACTTGAAAAAGTGCAAAGATATCCTGTAATGTGATATTTTTTCTTAAGCATTTGCAAGAATTTTAGTATGTGCAGTTCTCCTTAAGGTATTCCATTGTCTTCCATCTTGCTTTCAACACTGTCAAGTAATTGGGTTTTTATGGTAAGTGCAATGCAAATCAATTGTTCATCAAACTTTTTTTCTATGCAAACAAAATCCTGCAGACTTATACAAAGGTGCAAAGGACTGTATCTTTCTATAGCTTACAAAATGCAGAAGACCAAAAAAATCTGCTGATTTATTTAACAACATTGTTGTGATGTTCACATTGCTCAGGCTGCTTTACAATACATTTACTCATAAAGTAATTGAAATTGACTGGGGCTACTTTTCATTACATCTATTCATAAAGTAACTGAACTTGACTCAGGCACAGGTGAGTGTAGCGTACCAGGGACCCATACAGTGATTTTTAGTTCAAAATAGCCTACACTAACCCTATATCAATAAGAAGGTAAACAACACCGTTTACACATTGACCCACTTCAGCCTTAATTACTTCATCTAGAATAATGCATATTTATTAAAACCCATTGCATATATAGCATAAGTGTTTATCGCTTCCGTAAAAGTTTACTTCAAGGCCCAAAAGCAAACCGTTTTGAAATAGCGACTGATAATTTCCGATTTTTTTTGACATTTTTCGCAACCCGAATAAATGTCACACATTTCTAACACTGAATTCTTCCCTTTTAACAAGCTTTTAAACAATTTCGCCTTGTGTCATCCAAATATTACACAACCGACGCGTCGGAGAAATTGATTTGATAAATATTTCCACAAGCTTTCCAGTTTTAATACGATCCGTTAATACAGTATTCATTTTATTTCGTTGATATATTTTGTAAACATATACATGCAGCCATACTGATAATGGGAAAAACCAGTTTCCATACTGTATCGATCGGCCAGGGCTTACCAAGTCTAGGTTACACATCACTAATACATGTCTATTGAATACTGAGCTCTAGTAGCAGTGTTGTGCCGTTCTTGTGTATGTCCACAGTGATGGTTGCACACTGGAAAATAGGGCGGTCGCCCGAAATGTGTGAGATTTATTCGAGTTGGCGAAAAATTGTAAAAATTTCGGAAACTATCAGTCGCTGTTACAAAACGGTTTGCATTTGGACCTTGAAGTAAACGTTTACGGAAAATATAATTACGTTAGGTATATATGCAATAGGTTTTGATAAATATGCACTATTCTGTATGAAGTAATTGAAGCTGAAACTGGGTCTATGTGCGAACTGTGTTGTTTACCTTCTTATTGATATATAGTCATTAGGCTATTTTTATCTAACATTCACTGTTTGGGTCCCTGGTACGCTACACTCACCTGTGGACTCAGGCTGCTTTTTATTACATCTATTCATAAAGTAATTGTGTTTGACTCAGGCTGCTTTTCATTACATCTATTCATAAAGTAATTGAACTTGACTCAGGCTGCTTTTCATTACATCTATTCATAAAGTAATTGAACTTGACTCAGGCTGCTTTTCATTACATCTATTCATAAAGTAATTGAACTCGACTCAGCACTGCTATGCCTGCTTTACATTACATTTATTTGTAATGTAATTAAATTTGCACAGGTTACTTAAATGTTTGTGAGAGGTTAGCGTGGTACTGAATGCTATTCGAACCATACTGCAAACAATGCTTTTAAAACATGCATATTCAACATTCCATGGTGGTTTCTACAAGAATAACATGCATTGCTATTTAAGAATATGTTAAATTGTCATTATTTCATGACTTCTACTACAATAACACTACAACTATTAACATAGTCACTGCAAAAGGAATAGTTGAATTTTGGCAGATTTGTTAGTTTTATTAACATACTATTACATTCAGATCACAGTTAGGACAGGACAATAAAATAATATTATTCATAACCATCAAGAACCTTATATAACGGGTTTGTTACCAACAACAAGCAGTTTCATATTGAAATTCACATGAAAAGTATGTATTATCCAATGTTTAAAATAGAAATTAGACTAGATATATTTCAAACACAGTTTTGATTTGCATTAAGCTATTATGATGGCGGAAAAAGGCATTGCAGATTATTAGTACCATGCTCATAGAATTTGTTAAACCTGCGGTTAAACTCACAAACAAGACAGTTAAACACAGAACTGCAACTTGATCAACATGAAGCAAACTGAACTACCATGAAATTCAACAACTTTACCTCTAAATAACAATAGTTTTCTAAAAATCAAAAGGGGATTAATAATGGAACACACCCAAGATGCAACTAATGACATGGCTGGACATCCAATATGCAGAACACATCTTCCAACAGTAACACCCAACAATCAAGACTTGTGGTGACACATGAATGGCACTTAGGCATCAGTTTACTTTGCATTTTGATTAAAATGTTAATAGTTTTCAATTTCACAAGTTGTGTTAGAATGAACCGACAGATCCAGTTGGGACATTCCAAAAGAGCATGCCAAAATTGATCTTAAACAGAACATGCCAGGCAAATTAAGACCAGATTTGAGCAGACAGGGGCATTCTCAACAGATACATACTATCCTACAGTAATCAAGAACTTGAAACTGAAGATCTTCTAGACTAGAAAAAGGTCAAGCCATTTCAAACAAAGAGCATTCTGACAGAAACAAGGATGCTGGTTGCAAGATCATTCCAGAACAATACCTGGCGTTCCTCAATCACTGACTGCGGCAGACCAGCATGGAATGTGAACTCCTTATTCCTCACAGGAGAAACCACAGACTTAAGACCCTGAACTGGTGATGGCAAGTTTAGCCCCTGATCTACACTCCCACTGTTACCATGTGATATTATTAAATTTTGTACTAAATTCTGTGACTTTGACTTTTCATCATTTAGTTCATCTTTGCTATTTTCACTTTTCTTTACTTCATCGGTATCATTTGCAACAATGCAAGTCTCTGTTGTAAGTTTTTCATCTGTAACCCCATTTTCCTTAGAACTTTTTACACATTTGGACTTCGGGCTCTGTCTTTGGTCATCTTTGTTTAAATTTCCAAGAATCCTCTCAGCCTTATCTGATTCATTTTCAACTGACTTGGTTGATGTTTCTGCTTTAATTTTCTTGTTTGAATTCATATTAAGAATATCTTTGTTTTCAAATCCACCTTCAATACCATTATCAACTTTATCTACATTAAGAAGATTATTTTCTTTGTTATTAGCTTCCACTGATGAAAACTTAGTACCATTTTCACTGCCCATATTAACATTATCACTGATTTTAAGATACACCTGCTTGGATTTCAACTGATCTATTTCAACTGCAAATTTCAAATCCTCTTCCTGATAATTCTGTGACTGCGATACATTAGTCTCATAGCCTGAAGAGTTGGTTTCCATGCTGGATGTTGAGCTTGTCACCTTAGAATCGTCAGTCTTCTTTGTTCCTTTTGTAAGGAAACTTACAGTTGGACCTTCTTTAAGCATTTCTCTGTTTGGTATTTTTGCTTTCCATATTTGATCTGGTTTGTTTCCTATCATTGTCTGTACATTGTTACTACTTTCTCTTAGACCCTCTCTAGGTATGTTACTTATAATCAATCCAGCAGATATTGCTTCTCTGAAATTTAATTTCAGATTTTCAGACACATATTCTCCCCTTTTTGCATCTATCACTCCCCTCTTTATGGCCTCTCTTAATTTGACCATAGAACCTTCATGTTTCACATCTCTAATTTCCACACAGGCATCTGTAATAATATCATTCTGAATCATTTCACTAAGAGTGAACTCTTTGCCTGACCCAGGATCTTTGAACATTCCAGTTTCCTCAGAGTAGAGACCTTGATTCACAGAACTATAAAGACTCAGACCTTTAGGACTGAGAATAAAGCCCTTTTGCACAGCATCTGACAGGGAGCATGATTCTCCAGTCTGAGGATTCTTAAACTCTCCTGATTTAACATCAATCATTCCTAAACTGCCGGCTCTTCTGAGAGTAATTGGCTTAACTGTATCTGGATCAATTACCTGTGATTTAGACCTATTCAAAACACCTGTAGAAAATGCATCTTGCAACTTATTTTTACCCCTTGTCTGTTCATTTGAAAGAATTTCTTCTACATATATTTCAACTGAGCTTTTCGACTGTATCAGGTCTGCACTTTTTACAACAAACCCAGCTTCTTTAGCAGAGTCAAGAGACAATTCTACATTTGTTACTGGGTTTCTGTACATTCCTGTTTCATCATTTATTATGTTTCTTTTGATGGCCTCTTCTAAGGAAACATGTTCACCTGACTGTGGATCAACTATCTCACTTGCTCTAGAATTTATTAAACCTGATGTCATTGCTTCTTTAATCTTCATGGACTTTTGTGTGAAACTGTCCTTCAACAGCCCATCTTTATTGTTGTAAAGTCCCTTTTCAATAGCTTCAAATAAAGTTCCCACTGTGAACCCAGACTGGTCTTCTTTGACATTTTGTATAAGCGAGTCAAGGGAAGATGAAACAGCTTTTGTAGAAGACAACCAGTCTAATTGCTTATTTTTCAAAACCATTTCTGAAAAGGTGTCGCTCTTTACACTCAATTTATCAAAATCAGCACTATCATGGACTGAAGCCTGAATCATTAATGAACCTTTATTTAGAGCCTCTTGGAAAGTTATTCCCCTTTTTGATTGTAAGCCATTAAAACTATTTATCTTTTGTTCATCCTTTGAAATCTGGAATAACAAATTCTTCTCAAGTGCAAATTTCAGCGAAACTGTCAGTTTATTTTCTTCATCATAATATAAAACTTTCTTAATGCTTAATCTGCCCTCTTCAGCAGCTTGTGAAATTGACATTTTAGTGTCCGTTAAATAATCTGTAAATTCCCCGGTTTCAAGATCAAGAAATCCAAACTTCAAGGCTTCATCAAATCTTATAGGGCTACTAACCGAGTCACTCCTGCTTTCTCCAAAGCTGCTGACTGAATCGGTTTTGTACAGTGCGCTTAGAACTCTGTTCAACGACATTTCTGTTTCGGGTTCTGAAGGCACAGTCAAGCTTCCCTCCATTGTTAATTCACTTTCACTGTCAATAAAGAAGTCAACTTCCTTCTTCTCTTGAATATAACTTTTTGAAACTGCCTCTGCAAGAGACATTCTTCGGCCAGTTTTTAATTTCAGAACTCCTCTACTTTCATCTACGACCTTCTGTTCAATAGCTTGTGCTAACGTAATTTCACCTTCGCCTTCAGTTTGTTTTACAGATGTGTTAAAAGTATCAATAACACCTCTGTCAACAGCATCATCAAATGAAAGGTAGTTGCCTGTGTTTAAATCTTCAACCATTAAACCATCATGTGTTATCATACCTAATGCAATACCCTCGGGCACAGTAAAGCTTGACTTTGTAAAATCTACAATGAGTTTTTCTTTTACTGCGAAGTCTACTGGAAAAGACTTCTTCTGTGACTTTTCCAATAATGATCCTGTCTTGTTGCTAACAATACCTTTCTTCAAAGCCTGTTTTAAAGAGATAAATTTGCCTGTTTCAAGATCTTTTACCCTTGTTTTGTATGTATCAACTAAGCCAAATTTTATTGCATCATTCAGAGGTACTTCTCTATTGTTCCTGGGATCTAACAATGTGCTATTGACAGGATCAAATATTCCTTGGTCAACTGCACCTGCTAAACCAATTTTTGGATTCTTTGCATCAATTATTTTACCACTTCTTATTGCTTCATTCACTGGTAAAATCATACCTGTGGTTGGATCACAGAATGACTCAGTTTGTATATCAACGTAACCACATTCAACAGCTTCTTCAGCCGATATGAAATTTCGTTCTGTTGGGTGTTTGACCAATAAATCATTCCAAGTTTTTCCATCTTCAGTATCTTCACAATATGAATCAGTCATTGATTTATTTCTTCTTTTGCTACCAACTGTAACTACATAGAACTTTTCAACAGCTTCTGTCAGGCTTATCGCTCTACCACCAACCAAATAAGACCCCAGTGTTTCATCTATATAACCATACTCAAAAGCTTCTTTTAAGGTAAACAACCCTGTTCCAGGGACAACAACTTGAGGTTTGCTTGGATCTATCAGTTTTTGTTCAATTCCTTCTTGCAAGTTGATCATTTTGCCTGTTCGTACATCAAGGAAACGACCTACATTTTCTTTATATAGACCATGTTGTACAATTTCTGCCAGTGTTAAACCACATGAAGGAATTTCAATTATATTGCCACTTTCAGCTGCATCAATGAGAGACATTGTTTTATTAGTCTCTGTATCTATAAACACACCTGATTCTTGATCAATTAAACCTTTTTCAAAAGCATCCAAAAGTGGGATAAAGCTGTCTTTCTTTACATCTTTGACTAGAGTTGGTGTATGATCTATTATTCTTACTAGAACTGCATCAGAGAGATTTAATTTCTTTTTGGATAATGCATCTTCTACTCGACCGGTTTCATCCACTACCCCCCTTTTTATTGCTACTTTCAAAGTGAGACATTCTTCGCTAGCTGAGCGCCTAAGAAGCCCAGTTTCTTTTGCTAACTTAAGTTCACATTGTTCATTGTCTTTTAAATTTGTGATCTCTGACTTTTTGCCATCAACAATACCTAAATATTCTGCATTTGTAAAGGATAAAAATCTTCCAGTTGAAGTATCTTTCACCATAGTTCTTCTAGGATCAATAAGATTTGTTTCAATGGCCTTTTCTAAAGATAGAACTTCACCTGACTTTGGATCTATGAATGTTCTGCTTTTTGGGTCATAGATATTGAATCGTATGGCTTCAAGGACACTGCAGGGTAATACACCATGGGAAGCATTATGCAGAACCAGTCCTTTTTCAATTGCATCACCAAACTTGTATTCTAAATCTTTATTTGAGTACCAGCCTGTTAAAGGATCAAGTATGCCTTCAGCAATAGCTGCATCTACAGTTAAAACAGTTAACGATGCAGGATCCCTTACTAGCACAGAATCAGAGTCCAACAAACCACTTTCAATTGCATCACCAAGGCAGACCTCAATTCCTAAATCACTGTCACGAAATGTTCCAGATGAGAAGTTCAATACTTCTTCTTCTATAGCAGTCTGTAGACTCATTTTTGGCTGGTTTGATATATCTATCAAAACTCCTCTTTCTATACTGTCTGGTATCTGAACCTTCTCCCTGTTTGCCATATCTACACACACCCCAGTGTCAAAATAAATAAGCCCTGTTTGTAGTGCTTCTTCAAGCTTTACAACTTTCCCTGTTTCAGAGTCTCTTATTCTAAGAAGGTCTTTATCTATAAGTCCTGAATTAACTGCAGCACTGAAGTTGATTTCTTCATTAGAGTCTGGATTTAAAAATGTTCCAAGCTCTTCATCAAACAAACCTTCATCTAGTATTTCAGACATTGACAGTTTTAAAGGAGACTGTGACCGCATTATTAGACCAGTGTTGAAAGCAAAGTTCAAGGCAATAGCCTGCTCATTTGCATCAATCATCTTGCCAGCTTCAAGGTCAATTATTCTCTTATCAATTGCTTCTTGGAGAGACAAAATATCCCTACTAACTGGGTCTCTAATTAGTGACTCTGGATTTATTAGTGCTTTTTGAAAAGCAAGTTCAAGGGGTATGTGTGTGTTACTGGTTCTATTGTAAAGTTTATTTGTAACTGAATTATACAGTCCTTGCTTGATTGCTTCATCAAGCATGATTGGGAATGTGGTGGTCTGAGTTTTTGTATCGGTAGCCAGACTACATCTCCTCTGAGCTAAAGAGGGCACTGGTTTGTCACCAAGCTCTACAGAGGCTCTCCTGCCTGCTGGGCATACTGTTGGACTTTGATTGAAGAGTATATGACCACCATATTGCTTCGAACCTTTCTCATCAATCACAGAAGTCAAATTGACAATATGATTGTCAATTTCCGCCAATGTAACATTTTCTTCTTCAGAGATCGAGGTCTGTTCACCAATTCTTGGATCCAATATCAAACCTACTTTCTTTGCTTCATCCCAGGTCAACCATTTACCTGTCATGTTGTCTTTTACTTTTCCCCATTCAGTATCAAATATAAAAGCTTCTATAGATTTAGGGATGTCCCTCCACTGGTCCAATCTTTTGTCAAGAAGCTTTGTCTCCCTTAGTACTTCTTTGCGTGCTATCAGTGTAACCAATCCTGGTCCTAATTCAGTGTACATGTCACACTTTTCCATTGGTTCATTGTCATTAATTTTTACCAGACCTTTAGCTAAAGCAACATGAAATGGCCATGTAAGAGCTGTTTTAAGATTTATTGTTTTCCCTGTGTGAATATTAATTTGACCAGAGTTTATTGCTTTTTGCAGGTTGACTGTTTGACCATTACTTTGTTTCACTTGTACAACTTCTGGACAAATAATCCCACAATCAATGGCTTCTTGTGTATGTAATAGTTTACCTGTCCTTGGATGAAACCACTTCTCTTTAGAACTATCCCAAAACTCTTGTACTATACTTTCTGTATAAAGTACGACCTCTGTCTTACTAAAATCTGCTTTTTTACTATCATCATCTGAATCAGAATCAGAATGTCGTGGCAAAAAGTATTTACCAAGATTTATTTCACAGCCATTTGCTTTAAGAACCTTACTTTTAACTGGAATGGAGTTCACTGAATCTGTAAAACTGGTATCAAGACTTGGAATTTGTTTAAGAGATTTTGAATCATCACTTGAACCAAAACTTTGATTTAAAGAATTTTCAGATTTTAGGACAATCTTGCCATCACCAGTGTCAGATGAACCATCACCTAGCAACTGACTTTTGTCCAACAAAAACCGAGGATCTAGGACATCTAATATTGCCATGGAGACAGACTCTGAAACTTTCTGAAAAATATGACAATTTCTGTAAAACAAGACTCACAAATAAAAATCTGAGAAGTTATATTAGAAGAACAGTGTATTCATTCTCAAACACAGTATATCCCCTATGTAACCACAAAGTCATGTACGAACATAGTCCAAGAAAAAATCATAGCAACCACAAGTGTAATCCTGTGAACTTTACTAGTACTATCATTGTTCTCACAAATCAGAAAAAAACAGTGCCAGGAAGCCATCTATGAGTTTAACCAATTTACCTAAAAACTCTTTGCATCAAAAATATGACAGGTCAGGTTGATATCGCAAGACTTTTTCAGACTGAAAACTGTTTTTTTTCCTTTAAATTATTGGTTTATTTAATTTTTCTTGACTCTTTGTTTTCTCTTACATCCCTCATTTGTGTATTTGTCATTCTTAGTTCTGTATTCATTTACATACATAGTTACATCAAACATTTTATACAATATTCATCAATATTCAACCACATTCTTAACAGTAATTACAAGTGGGAAGGATTCTTGCCCTCAAAGGAAACTCAAGATCTATTTCTACAAAGGAGGAAATTTCTGCTTATACATTATCTGGTAACTAATGCTATCTATGTCATTTAATACAGGGCTAAGGAGGAGACAGGTAAAACCAGCACCAACTTCAAGTACATGTATATAATCAAAATTGAACAAAAAATACAATTACAGGTATGTGAACCTTTACCATACTAAGTTGCTACAGCCGACTAGTAAATCTTATAATTCGAAGAGTACCATGATTTGGTCACATGGGTAACTCAATGAAAATATACTGACTGAATAATGAAAAGTGCAGATCATAATCAGATTACATAAATATGTTGAAGGATCATGATCTACACTGGTCATGCAGTCAGAGCCACTCATTTCCAGCAGGGTAAAGGTTGACACACATGTTATTTTTATAAAATAACACCTGAAATAAAAAATACCAAGTATACCCAATAGACAGTCGTAACAGTATTTTATTTTTGTGAAAAAAACATACTTGGGTGCCTAGTAAAACAGCAACTTTCCGTGAAAGGAATGTCATGCAAAACCTTCTCCTAAATCCTGCTTATATGATACATTGACATAAATTGCTAAGTCAAATACACAATGCTGGCTGAAATCATTCTCTGTCAAGTACATAATGCTGAAATCAGTTATAGATTTCGAAAATTTAACACAGCAGTTATTATCTGAAGTTTTGACACTGTTTCGATTTGTTAAGGATAATTATACAGCTTAAATAAATTCATTACTTAACAAGTGCATGCTGTAATTTGTTAAGAATGATTTCAGTTTCATATCTTTGACTACAACCACCATGCTACACAACAAATTTTTGGTGTTAATTGGAGTTATTCTCACCACAGACTCGGCCTCCACCTCATCCAAGCTCGGGGGAACAAAGTGAGAGCCAACCAATTTCACTTCCCCACTGCCTTCTACAGCTTCTATGTCTGCTATCCCACAAAGCATTGCATCCTGTATGGACATCCTTTCCCCAGTGACTGAATTAACAACCTTTCCAGTGGAGTCAATGAAGAATCCTGGTCTTGTTATGTACGTTGTTGATCCCTCTGAAATAACTACTTCAGTAGCAGTCCTTGCAATCACTTTTCCATCTTTGAATAATTTTTGATGCTTTGGGGAAAAGGGTGTTCCTGGTTGAACAGTTACATATTGGTCTTTAGGTTTCTTTGAAGGTCTGGGTTCCATTTCACTTTCTTCATCATCTGCATCATCATTTTCATCATCTGACAACTTTGCTTGAACATATCCAAGTTGTAATGCTATTTGTAGCGAAATCTTTTCTCCTGATGGACACATGAATTCTCCTGTCTCTGTATCTATAGAGCCTTCAGTTAATGCTTCTGTGATTGACACAGGAGATTTCAGATTTTCTTCCACTTTAACATTATAAGTCTGCTCTGGTCTGTCCATTTCTAAAAAGCCACAAATAACAGCTTCATCAACAGAGAGAGCATCACCCGAACATGGATCTATGTACTGTCCTGTTGTTCTATCCACTAGGCCAGCTGTAATTGCTTCTGTAAGTGTTATAGGCACTTCTGATGCCAAAGAATCATTTACTCTTGAGTCTGATTCTACAGCATTTTCAACAGGACTTTCAGGACTTGAAGCACGATAGACTACTGGTTCTGAGCCATTTACTGGCTCAAAAGATTGAACCCAGTTGTTATCTTGCATATCTACTTTTGTTTGTTTGGCTGGAGAAAGAGAAGTTGACTCTTCGAAAACATCCTGTTTACAAATATTTGAAGGTTTTCCAATCGGGGAAGGTTCTGGTTCATGTTCTATTATGATGTGTGATGTTGATAAAGGCTTTACAAGACCCCCTTTTACTACAAAGACTGAACTACTTTCTTCTACTGAAGAACTAGACAATGGAGAAAGATAACCCTTCTTCAATGCTTCTTCTATCTCATATGATTTCCCTTTCTTCACATCCCAAAACAAGCCAGTCTGTGGATCAATAAGCCCACTTTTGAAAGCTTGCTGGAAACTGTAAGTGACTCTTTCTCTCTTCGGTGCTTTATATTTGAATGGTTTACCTGTGTCTGAGACAAGAACTTCTGAAAGAACTGCTTCATCAACTGACACAACTTTTCCATCGAATGGATTTGAAAATGTTCCATCAACTCCATTTATAAAATTGTTCTTTAATGCTTGTGTGAACGTGATAACATGTAGTTCAGTACCTGGTGCGACTATTTTGTAAAACTTGTCATACTTTGGTTGTTTCTTTTTATCTCCTTGTATTTCTGTATCAACAAGACCTGACTTGATTGCATCAGATACAGGCATAACTCTTCCACTCTTGGTATCAACATACATCCCAGATGGAGCTAGAATTCCTTCTTTCATGGCTTTAGTAACACTTATTTTTTCACCAGTTGCTGTATTTGTCACACCTGTAATATCATAAGTGATACTTGTGGTTGGTGAGCTGTATTTTGTCTTCGCTGTTTCAGTCACTGCAACTGTTCCAGACACAAGGCCTTCTTTCATTGCATCTTCTAAATGATAGCTCTTCCCAGTCCTTGGATCAGTGTAAGTGGTCAATTCTTTATCAATAAGTCCTCTACGAACTGCTTCATCAAGAGTGACTTCTGAACCAGTTCTAGTATCAAGAACTTGTGATATAGCAATATTTCTCTGATCTTTCTTTTCTCTTTCAAATCTTCCAGACTCAAAAGATTTTCTTCCTTTGATCAAATCAGTTTTAAGTGCTTCTTCTACACTTATCTTTGTATGTGTTTTGTTATCAACATAATGTCCCGACTCTGAATCAAGAATTCCTCTTCTTTTTGCCTCTTTCACACCAAGTTCCTTACCAGTCATTGGGTCTTTGACCTTCTCCACAATGATTCCTCTTATGATCTCTTCATCTGTTACTCCAGCCTTCTGTTCCACTGTAGCTAACCCTTGTTTTACAGCATCATCTAAAGTTATCATCTGATCAGATAATCTATTATGAACTAGACCTCTCTCTGGGTCAAACAAACCTTTCTGTATTGCTTTTTTCAACCCATATTCTTTGCCTGTCAATGGATCTATGATAGATTTAACAGATATACTTTCCGTGAGGACATCAGTTTTAATGGGAATATCTTTCACTTCTTCAACAACAACTAGACCTTTTTGTACAGCATCTCTCAATGATAGTGTCTGGCCAGTACGTCTATCCAAATATTTACACATGGACTGATCTAAGACCCCTTGTGACACAGCTTCTGTTACAGACATTTCTTCCCTGGTCCTTGGATCCAGCACTGACTTTACTGTGAAAGATTTCCTCCCAAACTCAACCTGAACACTGGTAGGTTTCAAAATTGGAGTAGTAGGTGACAAATGAGAAGTTTTGTCAGCTTCTACATAACCTCTATCCACTGCTTCTGGAATTGTCATTTTTTCACTAGTCATTGGGTTATGAAATATCCCTGTGGTCAGATTTAATAAACCCTTATCAACTGCTTGGGATGCACTTATTCTTCTGCCAGTTGGTGGGTCAAGAACAGTTTGAATTGTGTATGACTCTTTCTCCTGGATATAGCCAGTTTCATCAACATGTGACTCTTTATCCCCAACCTCAATCAACCTCTCATCTATTGCTCTACTTATAGGTATCGTAGAACCATCTTCACATATATAAACACCTCTTCCTACATCAACTATCCCTTTTTGAATGGCTCGTTTCAGTGGTATAAATCTCCCTTGATCCTGATCATAAACAGATTTTAAATGCTTTGCTTCTTTTTCATGAATGTATCTCTTTGGTAAGGTATCAGAAAATATCCCACTCTTTCTTGAAGTCTGAGAGCCTTTAACATAACCCTGCTTTATGGCATCAGATATTGTCATCTCTGTCCCTGTCCTGGTATTCCTTATTAATCCTGCTTCAACATTAAGAACCCCTCTTTCTACTGCCGCAGGAACTGACATCTCTTCTTTAGTATATGGATCTACTACTGTAGTTATGTCTACCGATTTCATTTGTGTAAACATATTCTCTGATGTTTTCCTGTAATTCTCTGAGGACACCATATTTGCATCAATTTCACTTGCAGTAACATAGTGCTGATCCATGGCATCAAGAATTGCCATACTCTGTCCAGTTTTTGCGTCTCTATACCTTCCTTCTGATTCATCAATAATGCCCTTTCTTATTGCTTCATGCAGAGAAAGTTTATCTCCTGTCTCAGTGTCTAACACAGCTGCAACTTTGACCTTCTTTTTCTCAGAAAAAGTTACTTCTGCATTGAATCCTTCTTTTGACAGTCCTTCTTTCACTGTGATACTATCAATGACTTGACCTTGGATATATCCAAAGTTAACAGCTTCTAGTATACTTATTATTTCTCCAGTTTTGGGGTTTGTATATGTTCCATCATGAGGATTGATTAAACCTGTGTCTAGGGCCATACTTAGACTACAGAGACTATTGTTTCTAGGGTCAAGTACAGAATCTACATTGATCTTATCTGTGGTTTTCATCACAAGACTGGATGCAGCATGTACTTCTGGTATGGTTTCTTGCAGTTCCCCATCCTGAATCATTGTTTCGAGGTTCTTGAAACCTCCGTCTTGCAATGAGTGACCAGTATTATCAATAGCACCCATATCTAAAGCCTCCTGCAGATTTACAAATTTCCCAGAAACTGTTTGTATTTTAGCAGAATCTGGATGGATATGTCCTATTTGTACAGCTTTCTGTAAATTCATGTATAAGCTAGTATCAGGGTCCTGAAACATACCAGTCTCTGGATTCAAATATCCACTGGAAACAGCCTCCATGAAATTCATCTTGTCTGAGTCTTTGGCAGTAACTGACGTTAACTCTCGTACCTGAGTAACTTCAAGGGTTGTAGGGCTAAGTACACTGAACTTAGTTGCTTCAATGGTAATTGGTTCATCAACAGTAGGTACAGTGACTGCTTCACTTGTCTTAGTCTTTCTTCGCAGTGTGCTCATATCTACAGAATCTGTTGGTATATCTCTCTTACTTGTTGCAGCTTTAATGGCTAGATATGGAGCTCCAATTAATGCAATGATACCTTTCTTGGCTGCTGTTTTGAGTGAAGTTTTGGAAGAGGAATTTTCTACATACTGACCAGAAATAGCATCAATTTTTCCCTTTGCAATAGCTTCATTCAATGTATACACTCTGCCACTCTCAATCTCATACATAGAGGAATTTCCATCAATTTGGCCTCTTGATATGGCCTCTGCAAGAGTTAATTTCTGACCAGTACTTCTGTCTGTAAACATGCCAGTTTCTTCATCAAAGGACCCAGACTCTAGAGCTGAATTCAAAGTCATGTTTTCTGTAATAACAGCTTCTTCTTCAGTTGTGGTTGCCAAAAGCTGACCTCTAATAGCATCTAAAATGGACATTCTATTCCCAGTTGCCGGTTCTGTGTATTGATTTTTTCCAAGATCAATAAAACCCTGATCTAAAGCTTGTGTGAATGACAGTCTCTTTAATTCATCAGAGGGTGCTCTCTGGTTTACAATAATAGTCTTTTCATATTTCCTATCTGGTTCTATCTTAACAGTTTCCCCAGATTCAGATATCCAGCCATATTCAATTGCAGTAGCTATGGACATAATTTCACCAGTAAGAGGATTACAAAATGTACCAGCTTGTTCATCTACTGAACCACATTCAAGGGCTTCTCTAAATGTCATACCTTTAGGCCTTTCAATGGGTTCAGTCAAGGATGTTTTGAGGTTGGTTTGAATAGCTGTGTGGATGGATTTGTCAGACTGGTCATCCAGGTACTGGAAATGGTTTGTAACAAAACCAGACTGCATGGTACGTGTAATGGTCTGACCTGGTGGAGGTATGAAACCTTCAGTGTAGGCTTCCCGCAGGCTGAATCTTTGTTCTGTTTCAATATTTACCACATGACCTGTGTTGATATCAAACACATTTGTTTCTATTGCTTCTGTGAGTGTAATCACTTGTCCACTCTGTGGATTCACTAAATATGACTCATCAGTGTTCAAGGCACCAGTTCTGACTGACTCTATAAAAGTTGCAGTGTCAAATGTTTCTGATCTCATGTATTCATTCAAAGAGTGGATCTTCTTAATTTGTGAAGACTGGACTTTCTTTATTGGAGTACTTGCTTTAACTGGTGATCCAGTGACTGTTTTTATTGTTTTAGTACTTGTCAATTCTTCATCTTCATTTCTGAGGTCAGTCAACAACTTTGTAACTATAGTACTCCCACCCTGTTTAGCAGTTACTTCTGTCTCTTTAAATTCGCCACAAATGAGCTTAAGGACATCAGCTGTTTCCCTGTCAAAGTAATTCTTTCTTTCTGCTTCATCAATCGTCATGATGACTTTGGTGATTTTATCTTGAATGGTTCCCCTCTCCCAATCTATCTCAATATCTGGTCTCTCCTGGATGCCAGTTTCTGCAAGTTTCTCTACTGTGTCTGAATCTAAATAACCTTTCTGAACTGCTTCTGCCACACTCATTACTTCACCAGTAGACGTCTTTACAACCTTTCCTGCCGACCAATCAATGATGAGATCCTTGGCTTTGAAAGCAAATGGCAACTTCAGGTTTTCCTCCCTTGATTCTTTGAATGTAGTGGTAGATGTTAGTAGCTCACCAGGCACAATGTCACTGTTAGCAAGCTGTCAAAAGATAATGTGGTGTTAGGGGTTATTAGAAAATTACCTAGATGTAATGTATGCCATCCCTGTAGAAACCCTGATTCTGAAAAGGAGTAAGGCACTCTCACACACACACTCACACATTTACACATTTTAAGTCTACTGAGAATATATGATAGGCTGCTAGCCAAGTTTTTCTTTCCGTGGATACTTTGAATATTTTAGTAAAACCAAAAAGTATACAATTTCTGACTCTTATCATCAAAAGAATATCACTATTTACAAAGTAAAAAGTAATGTAAAATGATAATTTTATTTGCTTTACTGTTGATTCATAGTATCCATGAAAATCCCAAACCCCTGCAAAGAAAGAGAAATAGGTGAAAATAAAAAAACACAGAAAGCAGAGTGAAGAGCAAGGACTTACCCCTGAGTATCTGTCTGCTGGATGGTATTCCTCAGCGCTTGGTGATGGTTCAGTAAACAACTGGCGTGGAGCAGATGGCTGGATTCTATCACCAGGCTTGGCATAGACAATAGTAGTCTTAGGTTGCATCAACTGTTCCTGATAGTTTTCTGTATGTGGAAGATATATGTCACCATTCATCGGTGTTACTCCATTCACATGTCTTGGTGGACTACGCTGTAGTGGACTATCTGTTTCTGACTTAAATCTGCTTGGTGACCTCTGACCTTCAGTTTCTGAATTATATCTAGGAGGAGATTTTGGACTATCAGCTTTCTCTGTTTTATCTTTTATAGCATCATAAACTGCTTTACCAGCAAGTACTGGAGCACCGACAACAGTCAACAGTCCCAATTTCAATGCCTCTTGAGGAGACATCTTCTTTCCAGTAACTTTATCTGTCACCGCCCCTGTTCTCACATCAACAAGTCCTTTTCTCATTGCTGTATCGAGAGGTATCATATCACCTGTACTTGTATCCAGCACTTTAGCTTCATCTGACCTAATTTGTCCATCAGTAATAGCTTTGTCTAAACTCACAACATTTCCAGTTAATGGATCATACAAGGTACCAGAAGTTTTGTCAAACATGTTTTCTACTAATCCTTGTTGTATTGCTTGTAATAGAGATAATTTTTCATCAATATCTGAAACAACAACTTCAGCAGTCACACCATCAATTAAACCTTGACGTAGTGCAGATACAAGTGGTAATTTTTCACCAGATTGTTGATCAAGAATTGATACTAAATTACCATCTATGACATTTTGAGAGACAGCTTCTCTCAATGTATAACTTTTGTGTGTTTTTGGATCTGTGAACATACCAGTATCAGAGTCATATAATCCAGAAGCTACACAGTCTAACAAATTTAATGGTTTTCCTTTTGTTTGCTTCATATCAATATCAGGTCTTAAATGCACTTTCTCAGCTTTTGCTTTCTTTTCATTGATTCTACCAGTTCTAGAATCAATAATGCCTTTATCCATACACTGTTTCAAAGTCAGTTCTTTTCCAGTAAGGATGTCTACCATTGCAGATTTATTTGCATCAAGAATGTCTTTGTCAATTGCTTCATTGATTGAAATGGATCTACCTGACTCAGGTTCTCTGATTTTGCCTGTTTTAGCATCAATAAGACCTAACTTCAATGCAGACTGGAATGACATTCCATCAGTCAGTTCAAAATTTTCAAGCTCCATCGGAGATTCAGATCTTGGACTTTCTGGTTCAGGTATGTTGCCAACAACAGCCATCTCTTTTTGCTTCCATGTCCTCACTCCTTCCTGCTGGTGAAATTCCATTGGCGCTCGGCTGTCTAAATCATCAGATTTGCTTTCTATATCAGATCTATAATTCAACACTTCATCAGCAAATACACTTTCTTCCTTACTATCACTAGAGACTCCAAACTTTTCCATTTTCATATCAACCTGAGGATCAATACCATTTTCAGTTGACCTATGTCTTTTTTCACGTTCAGATTCCCTCCGTTCTGACTCCTTTCTTAATCTTTCAATTTCTGCAGCATCGGTTGTTTTCGAAAGTTTAATATAATCTCTTTTCAGAGCTTGTTCTAATGGAATGTTCTGAATGGTATTGACATCAAAGTATGTTCCTTTTTCAATGTCTATAATCCCATCTTTAACTGCTTTATCTAAAGAAATTTCACTATTGTCTCTCTGATCAATCACAGATGTGATCTTTTTCAGAGGGAATGATAAACCACCAGTATCAACAGTACTATGCATCAGATCATCCTCACGTACTTTAGATGTTACTTCACCGTGAATAAGTCCTTTTTCTAGAGCAACATTTATTGGTGTGCTTTCCCCTGTCATTGGGTTTCTATACAGTCCTTTACTAACATCTAGAACACCATATTTGACAGCTTCATCATATGACATCATTTCCATAGTCCTTGGATCAATTACACTATTTATACTGAAAGTAACAGTTTCTGATGACACTTCCTCTGTCAAACTGGATTCAACAATCTCTTCCTCTGCATCTATATGAATACTTTCTGTGGAACTTGATCTAGAACCTTCAATAGCTGCTGGTTGAGCAATTACTAATTTTTGATCTATTGCTTCATTCAGAGATATCACTTCCCCAGTCACAAGGTTTGTGTATTTTTCAAGCGAACTGTCTAAAATACCTTCATCTAAAGCTTTAGCTACAGAAATTGATTCACCAGTTCTTGGATCTACCACAAACTTAACCATCAAAGTTGTCATTTTTGTTGTTATTATTTTGCTACCTTCACCTTCAGCATTGGAAACAACTGACATTAATTCAGCATCTATTAATTTTCTTTCAATAGCCTCAGGAATTGTAAGTCGTTCACCAGTTATTGGATGTATGTACATGCCATTATGTTCATCAAGTAAGCCCTGTTTTATAGCATCAGCAACTTCAAGTCTTTCACGTGTAACAGGGTTCACAACACTTTTCAACTGGTATGTTTTTGTTTCTTGTGAGAGTTGTCCTGGACCTGAACTCAATGTATCCTCTTCTGCTATGACAAGTCCTCTTTCAACTGCTTCACTGATTTTCATTGTAAGTGTTTTCCCTTTACTATCTACTCCATTATAAAGACCTTTGTCTAAGTTCAAAATCCCTTCTTTCACTGCTTGGCTTATTGATATCCTCTGTCCAGTTTTTGGGTGTATAACTCCAGTTAGTGAAAATGATTTTGTTTCTTTCACAGTACCTGTGGCAGGTTCTGATGTTTCAATACCACGCACAAATCCTCTAGACAAAGCTGCTTCAATAGACATTTTTTCATCAGTTACTGGATGAATAAATAATCCTTTAGTCATATCAAGTAAACCTCTATGAATTGCTTCATTTACACTTATTTCAGTCCTAGTTCTTGGATCTACCACTGATTTAACTTTGAAATGCTTCGTTTCAGAAACAACATTTTCAGTTATTTTAGGTTTCGTCACCACAGTTTGTGTAAAAGAATAATTCTGGTCTCCGGTCTTCTTCATTAATTTTGATTCAACTGTTGCTTTTCCAGTATTTCTCAGTTGCTCTGTCATTTCAGGATTTGTCTGAACTTGCTTCATCCATCTGTCTACATCAGCTTTTGATGAACTACTATCGGTACTGTCTAAGGTCAGAGTGTCAGACGGCCACTCTGATGTCAGTTTCAAAAGTCCTTGTTCAATAGCAGTCTGTACTGGCATAGAAGCACCTGTATTTGGATCACGGAATGTACCAGTTTTCTCATTCAGTAAACCTCTAGCTACTGCATCGGACACAGAAATTGAGCGAATACCTGCCTCTTGTTGTCCTGGTTGCAGCCTGGTAGTAACAGTTGTATGAGCAATGACAGGGCTCAGCAACTCTAGAACAGTCTGGGCATCATCTGTTGACAATATACCCTCTTTCGCTGCCTGTTGTAAACTTACACTCCTTCTTGACCTAGGATCTCTAATCTCTGCATTTTCTGGTGTTATGACGCCTATTTGTATTGCTTTTAGAATGGAAATATTTCTACCACTTGCGTCTTTCATTGAAATGTCTTTTAACAGTGCATCAGCAATGTCTTTATCAATAAAACCTTGTCCTGCAGCAGCTTTCAATAAAATTCTTCTACCTGACGCCGTATCAATAAAGTCACTATTACTTGTAATTATTCCTTGCTTAATTGCCTGTGGAACTGAGAGCAGTTTACCACCACGCGTATCCTTCACACATGGTTTGCCTACATTTAAATCCTCTTTCACAAATTTTATATGTCCTTTATCTACAGATTCAGTTAGAGATTCCTTTTTCACAGATTTATCTGGATGAACATAACCTTGTTGGTCCAACAGATTTTTATCAAATGCTTCCTTTACAGACAACACATCTCCTGTTTGTGTATCAACAATAGTCTTAGAGTCAGAATCAATTATTCCAGTATCAACTGCTTCTTTAAATGATATCACACGCCCAGTTTGAGGATCGATGACTTTACCATTTTCTAGCACTGCCCCTTCTTTAAGGGCAGCAGGTAACACAGTTGGCTTATTTATCAGTTTTCTTTGATATGCATCATCAAGAGTTAGTTTTTGTCCATTTGATTTATTAATGTAAGACCCAGATTCTGGATCTATTACACCATTATTAACTGCCTCTGAAAGTGACATTGATTTTCCAGATTTTGCATCTTTGATTTCTTTTCTTGTAGGATTAACAAGTCCTTGTTCAACTGCATCAAGAATCGTTAACTCTTTTCCTGATGTAGGGTCAAGAACTTTACCAGACTGAGGAATGTATAATCCACTTTCAACAATGTCAGAAAGGCCAAGCCTCATTGTTGTAGAGGCCAGATCATCATTTGTGAACACAGCTTGTGATTGGGTAATTAAAGTTACTGTTACACCTTCACCCACTAGATTTTCAGCATCCACTTGTGACAGTAGTCCACGCGCAACAGCTTCTTGAATTGGAATGAATTTTCCTGAACTTGGGTCCTTCACAGTGTTCTTAACAGGATCAAACAGGTCTTTTTGCATAGCTTCAAGAAGAGTGCATTCTTGCCCAGAGAATGGGTCTGAAATTCCACATGTGGATGTTAACTGTCTTTGTAAATCATTAGAAATATATTTATTTGCAGTTGCTTGTGACAGACTCATTTTCTTATTGATCCTGTGATCTGTAACTGTTCCAGACTTTGGATCAAAAACACCTGCTTTCACAGCTTCAGCTAGATTTACTTTACGTCCAGTTTTTGGATTCAGAATTGAAGAAACATGTATGTAAGTTCCTTTTGGAGCAAGGCTACCTTGCTGTACTGTGATTAATGTCTGTCCAGGTGGTGTAACTTCAAGAACGTTGTTTTCTGTGAGGCTTGAAATGCTTGCAACCTTGTTTGACAACCTTTCTGTTGAAATCGGAGGCGACGTCATTCTCCATTTAACAGGTGAAGCAACTGATGCCACCACGTTTACACTTCTGGAAGGTGAAACATGCACTTCTGGTCGAGAAATGGTGACCGTGGTCTGGCTACCAAAAGTCTGACCAGTTTTTCCCATTGCCTGGAGGCCACCATAGCCCTCAAAATCAGCAAGCTGTTGGAAGTATTCTTGCATGTCTTCATCCACTAACATTGAGGAACGTTTGGTGAGCTCCGCTCTAAATGTTCTGAGCAGTGGAACTTTGTCTGTGACTAACACTGGGAACTGAAATTTAAAAAAATACATACTTACTAAATGTCAGGAAAAGCTAAATTCACAGCAATTATAGTATTTACTCCAGGATTTGAGCTATCACGAATTTCTTTTAACTTCAGACAAAATTCTTTTGCCTCTACAAGTGTCTTTGTAAGACCTTAACACATGTCCTAGATAATACCAGCCATATCTCTATTTTACATAAGATATCCAGTATGCTGTGTGCATTTCCCAGAGTTTGCAAAATTCATATGAACATAATTGTGTTCATCATCAAATACTTAACAGAGTACAATGTTCTTTTAATGTATCATTTTGCTGTTAAATAATTTGTCATGTATATAAAATATCTGGTTAAAAATAACAGAGATTCAGGCCATGAAACCAGAGAAGAAAAGGAGTTTGCATAAACAATGTATTCTTGATATTTGACATTCATGTATGACCTTGACTTCACTGTAACAAATGACAATCCTAACCTTCCGCTGGATATAACCTACATAATGACAAAACTTTCATGATGCTACTACATTGTTAGCTGAAGTTATCAACTGGAAACAACATATATGAACAAGTTTTGACCTTTGACCTCCAGTGTGACCTCTACCCGAATGTGGTCAAATGCTATCCCAAATTTCCTCTCTCTACCTACTGATCATTGATTCTCAAAATTACACCACCCGCCAACAACCTTCCAACATTACGAAACCAAGCGATTTTTATCTGCATAATCTGCCAATACCTGAACATCAATATTATTTTCTGTGAAGACATCTTTGACCTCCTGGAGTCGTCTATTGGACCAGAGTACCTGGTCAATGTACTGACGATTCAGATTGTCAAGTTCCGTCTTTATTGCTTCAGCGCCTGTGGCTCTGCGTGCTCGCTTGTTTAACCCTTCAGCCAGACCTGCATCTACACTCTGTAAACTGTTCTGGTACTGCTGTAACTTCTTCTCATAGATCTGAAATATAAAAATATCTTATACAAGTCTGTCACACTATTTTGTCCTTCTACACAAAAGATTAATGACAGCTCCATTTCCCATAAATTTCAACAGGAAGATAGTTTCGTTATTTAAAGGAGCCATTTAAAAGCACACTGTATTTCAATGCCATTTCATTGCACATTTTATGTAACTATTATGACACTTTCAGACTTGCTAAAATTGAATTGCTAAAGACAGAAATACAAAAACAAAAACAAATGGGGAAAATGGCTCAATGAGCTACAAACATGAAACTTCAATCACACTTGAGAACAATGATACAAGTCTTAAAAAGAACAGGAACTGACTAGACTAACTGGTTGTATCTATCTCCTTGAAAAGATTTATGGAAAACAAATGTCAGCAGATATGCATAAATACATGTAATAATTTTTATATGCGACACTTTCTGCTGCATGTAAACATTTATTCAGCCAAATGCTTCATACTTCCTGAGTTTGTCTGTTAATTGCAGATCTAACAGAGACATCACAAAAAGCGTAAGCTAGGCATAAATCCACACTGTACAAGAAATCTACAAGGAATCACGGTCTTTTTCAACATCATGCATTTTTTATGCGAATTACGTCATGATATATTATTCTTTCATTGCACTGATAGCCATACTTTTATGCAATGTTCTTACTTTCTGACATAAAAATTAAAAACCATATTGACAAGCTCAAACAATTCTTAGGAATTCTCACTGCTCATTTTTGTTAAAATGTGCTCACAAAAATGAAAGAAATCAAGGATTTTCTGAACAACTGAATAAATTCAACTAGAGATTTGTGCATAACTGGATGGGACACTACTGTTTTTAATGTCTTTCTAGGTTTCATATAGAAGGTCAAGGAACAGTTCTCTAAACATGGATCAAGTCACAGCAAGTACAAAGGCTCCCATGCCCCTTGCAATAAAACAGAACAGGTTTATACATTTACATGCATTATAACCTCATGCCTATAAAACATACTCATATAATTTTACATACATGTAAACATTACTGATATATATTAGTATCAGAAGTTCTTGACTGGAAAGTGTTGCTTTAGAAAAATGCAAAAATGCATTTAATTTATATGAAAAAAGGGCAACTTGTACATTGTTTTCTGTGTTCCCTAACCCATATTATCAGTAAAATGTTGTATTATCCTCATTATCCATGGCAACTTCTCCTTATGCACAGATGTGGAGTTAGCAATTTTAGATGCATTGTCTCCTCTTGAACTGTTGCAGAGAAACTTAGTCAGCTCCAATAGAACTGCAAATATGAACTGCCAGGACCAACTTTCACACTTTCTTACATTTCATTTTTAAATAGTAACATAGACGACAAATAAACTGACTGTTCTAAACAAAGTACTTAAGCTGGAGTAAAACAAGACACACAGAATATTCTATCAGTATGTCACAAATTACCAACAAATTAATGAATGCATTCTATAGTCTCATATAAGCAAACAATCCCATACAAGACATAAACAATCATTCTTACAAACTATACTTCTACCTCTATTGCTCAAACCATAGCAACTTCCATGCAGTTTTCTAACACAATGTGGATTTATGACTCTGACCATATAAAATTACAATATACTGTAATATATGTAACATCCAAGTTTATGTGACATCCAAGTCTATGTGATATTCAAGTCTATGTGACATTCAAGTTATCTACATGTGTAAGGCCCATTCCGTTACTGATTACAGCTTTTACAATTTTTGCTATTTCTTTCCATATTCACCATGAATTCTGTTATATATCTTATCATGTACATATCGGATACATGCCAAAACAAAGAATTGTTAAATGTGTAAATTTCATTAGCATTCTACAGGGGGCAAGTGCATTTCAATAAAATACAAAAAGCAATTTAAAACTTGGATACTTTCATGCAGTAATGATTTTTGAAATGTCTAATATGAAGTTCCATACACAGCATTTCCTCAACTTCTACACCTTCAGCCTATGTGCTAACCCTAAAACTGCACAATCAGCATTCTCCTATCACGGAACTATTATTTTTCTTCATATTTTAATGACCTTCGTACAGTTACCATAAGTACCAGACTTTTACTATTTACTGCAGCATAAACCCTATCATTTCTAAACTTCTTCAATTGACTTGTCTAACTCTTCCAATTTAAATAGGCACCATTTATTGAACATGGAGTACTCCAGTAAATTTATGTCTCTGAAAACAAACAGTGTAGATCAAGATCAGACTATACAATATGACCAATCATGATCTACACTGTTTATAAAAGACACAGACATCTACGATCAGCAAACTTAAGGTTACTTTGTGAAATAACTGTTGCATAAGAATTTTTTAACACCATATTCAAAATAATGTTCCATGCTTTTCATTGTTTGAAGTTCAATTTTTATTTCCTGATTCATGTGTGCTTGGACAATGCAATTTTAAACATTATCAATTGTAAAATTTACACAGAGGTTATGTTATAAGTACTTCTTTTCTTTTTTAGTAGACTACATTTCTTGTTAGTAAAAGGTTAGCAAATTATAAGAAGGAAAATGAAAATGTTAAAAAATGTAATAAATACTTAAAATTGGAGAAACAAGTAACATTGTCGATAGAATTTCTTCAACTTGAAAAGCCAAAATTAGAACCATAAAATGGAAAATATTTCTAAATCTCTGAAAAAAAAACCATACACCTGATGTTCTCCAATTTTTCTAATATTTTAGGTTAGATGAAGCATGCAGAAGCAGTATACATGGGCACATGCAATTATTTCTAGAAGCGAAACCAACACAAACAGTTAGTGCTCATACGACAATGAATATTTTATTTTTCCTATTCCTTAGTGTTGTTAAAATATTTTAATAAATATCTTTTTATGTCTTACTCAACTTTATAAATTTCATTGGAACATTAAAGTCACAATAAAGGTGAAAAACAGCCAGAATAGCTTTTAATCCAAAGGCTATAAAATACTTAGTATATTGCAGGGTTTGCAATTATTGTGACTTTTAACAGTAGAATATAATTTTTTAAATGTTTACTTGTTGTCATTTACCAGTAACATATGAACATATATATTTACTTACTGCGGCAATATTTTCCCACCTCTCAAGCATGATACGTGTGCAAAACAGCGCCCTCTACACTCCTCTACAAGGCACGTGTTTGGGTGAGTAAACATGTAGCAGGTGGAGCCAACAATGGGTAGGTGGAGTCAGTATTTGTTGCAGGCAAAAGTTGCACACTGGTGGGTGGAACATTCATGCATAGTGGACAGAAATGGAAAAATAGCTGACAAAGCGTGTCGGAATACATACACTCCTGGGCAATCAGGCCCCCAACAGAATATTAACTTTCTAAACTCTGAACAAAAGAATTAGGACTAAAGCAGGAACAGTGTAAATGCAACAACAGTAAAGTGCTGAAACAAAAAAGGTAAGAAGCTTGATGGGTCTTGTAAAAGACCTGCATATCTGGAGGCAAGCAAGGTATCATTAACATATGTCTAACAGGTATAGTAATGTAGGCTGCATGTTCCTTTACGTATCTATTTCAGGGCAGGCAATAAATAACTCAGTCATGGATAAACTATGTTAGCTGAAAACTAAATCATGACTGAATTATTTAAGCATTTTTAACTGCAACAAATCAAACCTGAGTATTGCTGATAATTCTGAGAAGGTAAAAATGAAACTGGACAAAATGGTATATTCTACATACGAGTTAGACCTACTTTTTGTATATCACTTGCCCACATCCGTTAAAGGAACATACAGCCTTATTAGGTAACATTGCTATAAACAGTATTACAGTAACCATGGCAACAATACACCACACCAAAGAAATAAAAAAACAACTATTTGTGATAACTGCATTGTCACAATCACACATTTAACATCTTTCACAGCATGTCCATGTTAAAATCCTGAAAATGTTCAATTTAGCTTCTTTTCTTGAAATTCAGAAAACCATATCATACTGGAGGGTAGTTTTCATGCTGAAATATTCTGTTTACACGTTCATCATGCAATATCAATCTACTTTAGTGACTGACTTTCTCATCCTAGACAATGTAAATTATTACCTCCATGCTCTCAATTAGAATCCCAGAACACAAAATATATCCCAATTTCTCAAGCCAAAATCAAAAGGGAAATAAAAAAATACATGAAAATACACTTGTACAAACATTGGATAAAAATTACATAAATTTGTAATTCCTATACAAGTTTTACATTTAAACATATCAAAAAGAAGTTGCACAGTTTTGTTCCCATTTCTAAATATCATGAAAAAGTCATTCAATGCTAGGCTGAAAGAGATGAAGATTTTGTTTTATATAAATGATCTAGCAACAGTGATAAAGACATCATTCATATACAGGCTGATCCATTGCTTATAGATATAATACTCATTTCACTTCCATCACAACACTGATACAAACCAGGTTCACTCCACTGATCATGCTATAAGTACGATACAAACCATATCATATGTTATATATGTGTGTATCTTTTCCCGTACCTTTGCTTCCCTGATATACTGTCCACCATGTCGATTCACAGCCTCAATCTGGTGTTGATGTTCTCCAAGGGAGTTATATATGGACTGCAAAGAAGTAAAATATTTATTGATCAAGTTGTAAGGAAAAATTAAATTGAATTATTCAATTACTGAACATAAATTTGTTTTTGCTTGCTGGGAAGAAAGCAAAACGCTTAAGGAGTCCTTAACAAGTTGTCTAATTCTTTGGTAAAACCAGTTCTAGTATCTTCTGAACTAAACAAGTACAGTAACTGTTGTGACCCACAGTTGTGAATCCTTGACTTCTCGTTTAAGTGTCTGACACCTATATCTTACTTATATCAATACTAAACCGGTCTTTAAACAAGAACTTCCATCCATTTTTGCATAAGTTTTTTGTTCTCTTCAGATCTCTGAGATGAAAACTAGCACACATAAAGAATATAAAAGAACCCAACATACCATAGCTGGTTGAACAGATCTTTTTGCATCTTCTACACTAATGATACCAGGCAGCTGTGCATTGATTTTGTTCTGTGTTTCTGCTACAAACTGTTGTTCTTCAGCAAAGCCGTTTGTGTACTGGGTAAGTGAATCTACTCCATCACTCAAACTCTTCAACCTGGAGGTAAAAAGTTGTTTTGCTTATTTTTGACATATCTGGTTTAAAACACCATGCATTATATGTCCATAAGCTACTTAACCAGTTACTTTTGTAATCAACCTCCAATCAAAATGACAAACACTTAACTGAAAGTTCTGGTTTTGTTAAATATCCAAGCAACAGAAATTATAAAACTTATCATAAGGAACTGGCTGTCATAATCATCTATGAAAACACCAAAATCATCTGAAGATGTAAAGAATTTGTCCATGATATGGCAACTGTTTAACAATATTGCATATTACAACAATATCAATTTAAATTTGTAAAATTCTGATAAATATAGAGTCATTTTGCACAAGCATTTCAATGTTAAAATTCATCACTATTTATATTGATTACAATATGCACCTTTCATCAGCTTGTTCTTTGACACTGTTCCATCTGGTAGTCAAGTTACTGGCCTTCTTCTCTAGATCCTCAACATCATGGTGGCGTGTTGTTCCTGGTCGACTACGTTCAACAGCACTACGTAGTGACGTCAGATCTTCATCCAACCCTGCCAACGTTGATTGTCTTTGGTCAAGTGAGGTCTTTATTGTCTGAAAATTTAAATTGGAAACAAGAATAAAAATACAGATTCAGATTGTTCAAGCCATCACTTCACACATTTAGCTTCATTGACACAGACGAAAAAAAAATGTTATCATATAACAGAATGGTATTTTACTGACCTGCAGTTCATCTCTCTGGGCTGAGAGTGCCCTAGGGTCTGATGACATGCCTTCCTGTGTGCCTAAGGCAACCTCTTGGTCAGCTATGAATGCACAAAGACTGTCTAACTTGCTTAGGCAGGAGTCCAGCATCTTTAATCTGATATAATAAAGAAAACAACAAATTACCTTTATTGAAAGCCCTATTTTTTGGAATCTGAATGGTTAAAAATCAATTAACTTCTGCTGAAACAAATAACATTTAGTCAAGAAAAATATCAGCATTTCTTGCAACAAAATCTAGATCTAGTTGCCATGGAAACTATGATGAGCAGCCAATGGAAAGAAAACAGTCACTTATATAAGTTGGCTGCTCAATACAGGCATATGTGTTTACTATACACAAATACCGGCTACCTGGGTTACAAGCTGCTTAATACAGACAGCTGTTTACAAAGGTTCAACTGTATATAAAACTGAAACTAGAAAATACTGGCCAGAAAATCCATAGGGGACAAATGAATAACTAATCGACAGAATATTAACACACCTTTCAGCATAAACATTGCCTATAGTGATCATCTGATCCCATTTCTCTTCAATAAAGTGTACTTTAGCATCAGCCTGTTGACTGCTGGCACCCAGTTGCTGGTATGAGTTTCTAAGTTGCTCCACTGGACCTTCCTGGTTCTGCAGCGCTTTCTCCCAGTCCTACAGTAACCATGTTGGATGTAGGATCATACAACATGTGAGGAACCAAGTCATTTTTTTTCCTTTTTAGAAAACTCCCAATCACAAAATTGAAAATGGTTTTGTACATGCAAGGGAATTGAAATATAGTTCAATAAAATTGAATATTTACATCATGTAACATTGGAAATGTCTAACTCTTTTCAATATTAATGTAGTCTGTAATATTGAAACTCTCTTAAATAGAGTTTTTAGCTTTTTTTTCATTCAGTATTATTCATTAGTATTGTCATTAACCAATGTATGAATGTTAAGCTCTTGTGGTATTGACTTGTGTTGAATGAGGAGAAACAATCAAGGCATTTATTTAAGTTATTATATTTATAGCACTTACAGCTTGCTGTTTTCTGGTCGTTTCCATGCTGCGCTGGTCATGAGGTAGTGGCTGCTGGATTCGAGCCTGTAAGTCTTGTTCAAGGGAGCTCAACTGGTAACTAACTGAGTCTAGTTTCTGTATGAAGTCCTTGTCTGGACCCCGGCTTTTCCTCAGCTCTGTAATATATAGATAAAATACATAAATACAGTTCTTTCAAGGGCCATATAAATCCAAATTTTATTAACACATAAGAAAAATTGATTCAAACTCAGTCGAGTACAAAGCATCTCCTCTATAAAGAGAATAAGTAAAACCAACTTTTGCTATATACACTACAGAAGTCAAGTTAAAAAGTGCACTTTAAAGACCACGCATTGACCTAACATGGCTGGTTCTTTTGTTAGCTCTTCCGTAATGAATTTTGCACCTAAAGACATCCGTACCTTCTTCATTGACAGCTGCAGTGAGGTTCTGGAAGTGTTGATTGCATTCATTTAGTCGGTCTCTCAACTGTCTCATGTCTCTATCCCCTTCCCCCACCTCGGCAATCAGCTTGGTTGCATCATCATTCAATGCCCGAAGAAGGGCCTCTCGCCGTACAGGATCTAAGGCTTGGAACTGAGCCAGGTCCCAGCCCTGAATTAAGCTGATGGTTCCTAGCACCATGTTCTTGCTCAACTTCCTCTTCCGCATTCTCAGTAAGCTTTGTAAATGGTCAAATTGAATTTTTAATCTGAAAAACATAAAACAGTAAGTAAACAATCCAGTGAGGGTCTTTGTAAGAGTAATGTCTCTGTGAGACATGTCATATATTCATATCAAGTGATTACAACAATGCAGGGCATAAACATGCATACATGTGTATGCAAGCAATTTGCTTTAAACCAAAGAATGTGAATTAGACGTGTCTTTTTTTTCTGATTCAGATGAAACACTATTACAAACTTTATCTGATGGGATTATAAGAGATATATTTACCTGTCTGCAAATTCAATTGCTTCATAGTTTGGTGGAGGTACTAACAGACAAACTGATGGCACAAGATCTTCTTCCCCTCTCATAGTTCTCACCTGCAAGAGTTACACTAGAATGTTTCTACACAAATCATTGTATTTTCACTTTATATAGGGATGTCTCAATGATGCAAAACTGTAGTGGAACTGAATGGAGAAATCAACAATCACTTGACCTGTGCTCTATCTAATATATCACATTATTCACTGACCTGTAATCTACCTTAATTTCTACAGTGACAATAACCACTTTACTAATAGGGTCTAAAGAATTATATTATGCTGACTGTATACACGTACCCTCCATCTTATTTTCTGGCTATTATCCAGTAATATCACCTCTTCACCTTTGTTAAGCACCATCTGAAACAGAGAATATGATATTAAAGGTGCATTCAATCTCATAGGAAGGATAAATGAGATCCAAGGTGAGAACTAAGTCTTAAATGCTGCTCAATTCTCTTAAATAAAATCACGAAAGGAAGTTAAATAATTCTGAGTCTAACAGTCTGGTTTGGCCAATTAGCCAATTAACCTAGATAATGTATGAATATATATACATAATGACTCATATAGACTCGCATTACATAGCATCTGCACATTTAAAATCCCACAAGTACCAATATATGTAGACGTGATTACCGGGTACTGAAACTGAACAGACATTTGCAAAACTGCTCTTACATTTCTTGAAATGTAAATAAATGTATGTAAGAGTAAAACCTTTAAAAGCTTTATAAAACTTACAGGGGGTTGTTTGTATATACAAAGACATCTACATCTAAGCTCAGAGAACACTCGTTGTCCTCTTTGTTTCAATGGAATGATTTCTCGACTTCTAAGGGTGAGTGACGAAACTCGTCTCTCATATTCAGACATCACTTCTGACAGCTCCTGTAGTTCCCGTAGCAGTGACTGTAACGTGTCCACTGACTGGCTTTCGTCACTGTAGCGAACATTTATAGAATCGGCCTGCCGTGACATCCATTGCTCACATTCGGACGCTTCCTCGAAAAACTGAAATATTGTACAAATTATGTATGTTATTTTTTGATACATTTCAAATAGCAATGATTAAACGGTAGTGTCAAAATAAAGATATCAGCCACTCAACCCGTAACAAATTGTGGTTTGACAATTCTCTAAGCCTACTACTGGACCCTCCTAATCAAGCCAGCACTGGGTACCCTTAACCTTTTATTTCCACAATGCACTATACCTGATGGGATGAGTTACAGATGTTGAGACTATACGATTGTCAAGCAGCGCTTCATGTCTCACTTGCATTTATCAAATGTCTACTATTGTCAAGTTATTTAGCAAGCCAGCTAGGTGGTATGTATGCTATATGTATATTAATCAAAACGCAAGAATTTGGTAAGATCATTTCTGTTATGGCTTAACTCTCATAACAATTTTTCTGTAACTAAAAGCAAGCTGCTTCTGATTTACATGAAATTCAATATTGTATGAATGGAAGAACATGTTACCTGGTAGAAGGCGGAAGCATGTTTCACATGAGCGTCAAGACAGACTGACAGCTGTAACAGCCATGACCACTGAGACTGCATTTGGGACATATACGCCTGCAAACAACAATTATTTATTAAATAGTTAGGCATGTATCAACATTCAATATTTTCTATAAGGCAATGCAGTTTACAAATTAAAAGCATATAATATACACATTTAAAAGGTAAGTGTTTTGGTAAAAATAAATATTTTACATAACAGTTTACGATATATTGGATTATCAAACATAGGCATCAGTTCTCTCTGTTTTTCACATCTCATTTAGGCCATTGGTCCAAATCCTCATTGCTGCAGTATGCATAAATACTTCATATTCAAGTGTCGGAACTGATCAATTATCTTTCTGATGCACCTTAAACATTCATAATACACTGACTCCACATTGGATTGAACCTTTGACTTTCATTCTGTGTATCCAACAGTATTTAAAACCAGCTCATGAAGTTCTAGGAACATGAAAGTTCTTGCTCTCACCTCAATAGTTTTGGCTGCTGGATGCCTGTCAAGAACCATGGAATTACCACGGTCTTGTACGGAATTAAACTGAGCTTCTCTTGCCTTCATCTCATGTAGTAAATTCTGAAACAATAAATCATTATCCCAGTTCAATTGTGATACTCATTCCAGCTACCAAAGTGTCCATATTTCATGAAAGGTGATGTGTAGACCTGTAAGTTACATAAAACACTAGTTCCTGATTATCATTCAGATGTTTTAATGTTGGGATTTACTTGGGTATATCTGAATCAACTGTTAATTAACATCCTCAATTATGACTATTACATTTGTACTAGCCTTCTACATCAATTAACTGCTCCCACAATATTATACATGCATGACATCAAAATTGCATATCATATATATTAAATATACAAATAAAATGCCCCAAGGATCCTATATCTCTCATGGAATGATTCGATGCTAGCAGTGGTATTTCTCCAAGGATAAAAAATTGGCATAAAAAAGGAAACAACAATCAAATTATTTCTTTTTTTTTCAAATGTGGTTAAAACTCTAAAAGGGTATACTTTTATCATCAATTTAATTTATAAAGTGGATAAAGCAAATTCAAAAACATTTAAAACATTAAGTGTTTCTCTTCAATTTTCTCCTATTTTGATGACCTTACTGCTTCATTGATATAAACTGCTCTTTTAAAATGCAACGCACTGAAAGCTAGCCTTAACTTGCCAGTTTTATAGAGAATTCCCCAACCTGTACTAAACAATAACATTTTCTCTACACCATAAACATGCTGACAGCAGTCTCCTGTCTTTCTCGTTTTACTCAGTTTTATTTCAGCATGATATACTGCTGTTATAAAATATACATTTTTTTCATTCTATTCATGCAAGACCAATATACTAACACTTTAACTTAACTGACCAATCATGCTAATTTTGCAAATAATCTTTATTTTTCTCTTAAATAGTGGGGTTCTACAGCTCAATAACCTGCGGGTACTTTATAATAGCTCAATATATGTTTGCAAAAATAAAATAACAAAGCCAGTTTCAAACAAAAATTATAATTTTCATATTTTCCTTCACCCCATGGATTCTAACCTGTCCAAAAATGTGTCCAAACACAGGATAGCCCTGCAAGTTGATATACTACTTGTTTACATTGTGTTTTCATACAAAATTCATTTATAACCTATTTAAGAAAATTCTTATACAATTTCATAGACATTCTAAGACTAATGTTTTATAATAACTGTTTCATATTTATTCTTTAATTGGGGCAAACTTGTTTATATAAAGGAAACTAATTTTCAGTATAGCAAATGTTCCGGTAGAAATTGTGGTCAGTCTCACAGGATATAATACCAAAGTAAAATATTCACCTTGTAGAACTCGTCAATTGAGGGGACATTCAACCGACTAGAGCTCCAGTCACGTGTTACTTCAACCTCTTCCTTCTCATTCAGCCAAATCAGTTCCTGCGTCGCAGCTTGAAGGAACTCTATTAGGGACTCTAGACCCTTCACTCTGCGACTCGAGTTGTTCTGAAATTATATTAATCAGTTGTTTTTTTTACGTAAAATTGTTTTTTTTCACCTTCAACTCAGGGTTTTGAGCACTATTAGGGCTACATCAATAGGATAAACAAGTGTAGGAGTTTTCTTCTCCACAAGAAATTGCTAACTTTCTCACATAAAAGGGTCATGCTAGCATCTGGGTCAAATCCTCATGGTTTACATGTCAACAAAATTAACCGATGGACCACAAAAGCAGATTTAAGACAAGAGCTTGACTTTATAAAACACAATCAGTCAAGTTATGTTCAAACAACTTGCCATAAAGTTAAAACACAATTATCAACATTTATCTGTTAAATGATTCATCATAGCCAGTTTCAGTGTAAAAGGATAACTAAGTTTTTCTAAGCTTATAACTGACAACATTTTACTTTTTATATCTCAGAACTTACACTCAGTAAGGAATAGGCAACTTCCACTTTTGACAGCCATTCTGTGTATAAATCTTGTTCATCTGGGGACAAATTTCTCTGAAACACAGAATAACAGACTTTATATAGCTATAAATATCAGTTATCAGAAAAGAAATGTTTGCCAACAGAATTAAGAAGGTATGTAAATATTGATACCATAGAAACTTCAAAGATGTAAACTTTCATTTTCTTGGATAATTCAGATGCAAAAACAGCAATGAAACTGTTATAATAATTCAAAGCAGTATTTGGTCCGTACACCACTGCAATGTTCACTATGTATACAATACTTAACCTAGAAACTGTTTTCATTCGCTGTTCTAAGGCATGCATTTGAACTGTTTCAATGGATTTTAAAATATCATCTTGTCATGTACACTTATTAGCTAATAATCAACACATTGTAACAGATATTAAACTGACAGCTGTATTTATGATTATATATGAGTATTCCATTTAAAGCATACATCTGTTATTTCTCAATGACTCTTCACTACTATCATGTTTATGCCCATAAAAATGTCTAGACTTCAACAACCATTTCTCAACAAAATTCAAGGCCAAAAACAAGTTTAGTCTGAATGCATACCGTCTGCTTATCAATCACACACAACCTGAGTGGCAATATATTACCTTCATGTAATACAGTTATAACATTTCTTCTGCTTTTTTTTACAATGACTATAAACATGAAAACTTTTGCCTTTCCTACAAAAGTGCTCACTTAAGTTAATTTGAAAAGTCTGGTCTAATGACAGATCACACCAATAAAACTTTCTGCAGCGAGCAATTTATCTCTCTAATTGCAACTTTAAAAGAAGTCTGTAAAAAAAAACTTACTCGATCACTTATACACTTGTCTATTTCCTTTTTAAATGCAACTATCTCAGTATGATCATCTTGGTACTGTTTAAAATTCATTTGTGCACTATGAATGTCCGTGCCATAATCAGGCAAGTCCACTGCGTTTTGTTTTGCTTCAATCCACTGAAGGCAATGTTGCACGTGCCTAAACGCAGGGTTGTTTTCCACGAGCCGCACCTCTGTGACTACCTCACGGCGCCTTGTTGTGGTGATTCCTTCTTCAACGTAAGATTTGGAAATGAGTTTTTGTATCACATTGCTGAAGAGTTGTGTTCTTAATTGGGATACCCGTAATCTTAAAGCTGACACTCTGAAATAAAAACAAATTATACAGGCACCTGTTAAACTGAACTTCCAAAAAAACAAAGAAATAATCTAAGGTACAAATCTTTTTTCAATCCTGGTCCATTTTCATAATCTGGCATACAGTTAATTTTATTTAGAACTTGGTTCATGGAACGACTTTCCTGGAAATAATGTTAATCAAATCAAAATAGCAGCTTAACTAACGACAGCCGTCATATGTTCATTAGGATACACTGAGCTGAAAACCCACCAGGAACACAAAATGAAACTGATCAAACACATTTTAGAAAACTGTTCTATGAATCAGTCAATTGTTAATTTGATGTATTTTAAGCCTGAACTTTAGTTTCAATGACTGAAACTGACTTTTTCAATGTACATGTAATCATGCTAACAAAACTTAGGATCTCAAAGCCTGAAATCTGGCTAAGGCTTGAACAATCACAGAACTGATATCAAAGGACTAAATGGAGTCTTGATTATAAACTGGTTATCTCCCTTACCTTTTGTAAATATTTTCTGAGTTTGCGTATCTGCCATCCTGCAGGGCCTGAGCATCCCGCAGCAGTGAATGAACGTTATCTTCTATAGTTTTAAGGGCTCTCTCGAGAGCATCACAGTTTCGCTTGGCTTCAAATGGGTGTAATGTCTCAATGCGGTGTTCTTCTTCTTGTATACGTCTCTCCAGGTCATTGAGACTGTCTTCACTATGTTTTGATTCTCTGTGTAATTTCTCCGCTAGTCGTTGTAATCTCTCCAATCTGAATGTAAGAAACAGATTTCTAAATTTGGCAAAATACACGTGTTAAACAAAACTAACTCTACAGAAAGTCAGTACTAGGAAGCCATTGATCCATTATAGAGGATTGAGGCTGTGGTATAGAGTGGTACTATGAGTCAAACAATAGTATATCCATTCAACACCGTGGTTAAATTACCAACTCACAAGTACAAGTCTTATGTGAGAATCTTTTCATTGCCACAACTTCCAAGAGAAACGTAACACCACCAGTATGCTCTGATGCACAATAATTTATATTTCATCAAGTTTTGTCTATTTCTTAAGACAATTTACCTGACAATTTCTTGTTGCACAGCCATTTCTCTTTCTTGTTGGACCTGTTCAAACCGGTTCCAAAAGCGGTTAATGTTATCAGGGTATAACTCATCGTCAGAACCCAAGTGAGAGGCACCAGTACTCTGTAACATTATAAACATTTTAGTGAAATGACAGAAAGAACAAAAGAATATTATATTGGAATGTTTTGAAACCTTGCTAACGAGAGCAGCTACCAGAACAAACCATCACCTGACCACAGGGGATTGACGCATATTCATATTTATTGGTCAGACTATGTATACCATCCAATCATCACATACATATGACCATGCAACATGAATATGTGTCAAACCCCTGTGCACCAAACTAGGCATTTGGGACATTCACTTTCAATATAACAAGCAGAGACTCCATTTGTGCTATATACACAACCTTATACAAAATGCAGTAAACTAACACCAAATGCCTGCCAGAAAATATCTCCAGAGAAATATCATATAGACACACTGTCTATTGTTAATGCCATTACTTGATAATGCATCATTTTGAAACAATTTTGAGTAAAGTGCTTCAACAGATGTCGGAAACTAGTAAGGCCCTTGAGCACAATACAATCATCTGTCTGAAATTCCAAGACAACTATAAAAGGATTTTCTTGGTAGATAGAACTTTAACAAACTTAGATAAACAACTCATTACTGGGACAAACAAGAAATGTCTGGTCGAAATAGATGCCATCGCTTATTTACATTCTGAAGTATCTATAGCTGTTTAGTATCTGTTCTAGCAAGGGAACATAATCTATAGTCAATACAAAGTGCCTTCTGGCAACACTTTGATCTGTGTCCTGGATCATTGATTTTCAATAAATATAATAAATACCAATAAATATTATATATATTTTATCTTGATAATTGTTTAACAACTTTAACAGTCATATTTTATTCAAAAAATCTACAAAAAGCGTAATTTTACTTAAAAGGTTATTGTACCTCATTTGTTTAGCTTAAAGGAAAATAAAAATGGTTCACTTTTTAATAAGACATTATCAGATGGCAGTATCTCACCAGCAATATTGTGTCATTACGCAGTAATTACTGAAAACTTCTCACTACACTATTGTAGGCCAAACAATAAATCATTTGAGTGGGTTCATATTATTGTACATGAAAGATGTTGTTTTTACGCACCACTGAAATATTGAGCAGTTCAGTTCAATAGCGTCAGACATTATTGTTAACGGTCCAGGAGAATTGTTTATTCACCTTTCACAATAAAACAGACACAATTCCTAATGGATTTCTAGACCATTTCATGATTCTCACTTCTATAATTATTCACAAAACACTATCTAGAGACATTAACTACATGGTTGTTTTCTATCTTCTCCCACCTACCAACAACAACTGTTAACCTCTATGTATGACCTTGACATTCAACTAAGCTCACTAGAATATACGCTCTGCATAATTATAGTCTATCGTAGAAATTTGTGCCAAAAAATATGTCTGCCCGAACCTGGAGGGAGAGCTGCCTCAACTGTTACAACTGACACACAATGCCGAGTTGATAAAGAAAGAGCATGCACTATTGTTGCGGTTATTTATGATTTCTATTTTTGGGTTCATGTCCATTAACATCACAAGTTCAGTTATGTGAATGCCTTTATTTCTTCAGTATCTAATCAGTCATTTTCTTCATATCTAACCTGTACAGACCAACTCTAAGATGACTGACATTCTTCCATTAGAAAGTCGTAGAAGTCAAGAGACTATATGTTTATAAGAAACAGTTTCTCCCAATTAATGTGCCCAAGGATAATGCTTAGAAACTGCAGGTCTCTCAAAGTTCCTGCAGATCAGTATTGAGGAAATAATAAAGTTTTTCCCCCGAGTTCTATGTCATATTGTTTATCACTTGAAAGGCAGCCAGAAATAGGGAAGAGGGAAACTAAACATCAATATCAAGGAAAAGCTACCTACATGTAAACTGCTGCATGTCATTATTAAACACCTCAATTAAACTAGACATTCATAAAAATCATGTCTTAAAAGTTTTTATGTTCCTGATAATGTCAAACTCAATGACCTTCCAGGGTACATGTACATGTATGGATTTTTTTTAGTGTTATTTCAGTTTATCAACAAACTAACCCTTAAAATTTCTTTAAACAAACTTTGCAGTGTAACAAAGCCTGGGTCATTCTTTGGTCACTGGTAACAATTATCACCTACACAGCAACCCTAGTGTTCTACTGAAAGTAAAGTTTTGGACATGTCTGGAAAACTAACTATTTATAGGATACCTTAATTCCCCAACATCTCAACATCACGGGGAAAAGACCCCGGTATCTAACGGTTACATTAATGGTAAAATCAATCTGTCAGCCATCAAACATTAGAAAACTGCTGAGACCATCTAACGATCAATGAATAATGAAACACCTTTGTTTTACTTTCCATTTTTGATCTTTAAACAAACACTGAAGAACAAACACTTCATTAGGAATAAACTGTACACATAAAGCAAGGTCTTGACTGTGTATCATGCTGTGTCAAATACAGCTGATAATACCAAAAATAGTACGAAAATCTGGGACTTTTTGCCAAATTCTGTTCAGAAACAGCTGGTAAATGAGAAATTAAGTGCTACTCCAATGAATGCACAGAAGCCAGATGTTTGCATTTGTATAATGTACTAAAAAAGGCTAGATCTTTAAAACTTCTTAAGTGTCTAGATACAAACGATTACAACATTTTGTTTCCTTCTTAAAATTTAATATTAGATTTCCTCAGGGTATTCTTGACTTCTGCTCTTCAAGAACAGGGCTTTTATTTGTTCCTGGGAACTAATGAGGTAATGCTAATTATTCTTTTGCACAAATTTATGCATTCATCTTGAATCTTTCATCCAGGAACATATTGCATTCATCAACATGGTTCACTAAATCTGTGGTTTTCTTCCTATTTTTCAAAAGCAATGTTTCATTTTCTTCCAGTTTCAGTTGTTAAGCAAAACATGCGTAAGGATTTAGGCTTCAGGAACAAGAAAAGTGGTCATAGCATGACTTCATGTGACAGTTTTGGAAAAGACCAATTCAAATTTTACATTAAACATGATGTTAAACAAACCTGAATATCATCGAAAAGTCTTAAGGCTCTCTTCCGCATCTCAAGTCGTGGGGGGACATCTTCAATTTTAAATCTATTAAGATCTGACAGTATTGACTGAAAATAGAAATAACCATTTTTTTAGCATATAGACATAATGTAATCTTTGTGTAAAGTTTATATCAATACACATGTAGTATGTTACACAAAATGACAAGACCAAGTCTATTGGAAACAGTTGGCTTTTCTTTCCTATTAATTATCTCCCCTGAAACATTGACATAAAACATTACAGGAACTTAAAGTTTATCTGATGAAGTTAAAATGTGATCTGCTTCATTTATTGATTTATAAATTCTGCAGATCTTAAATTATTAATTTGCTTGTCTCTTATTGCCTGAACTTTTTCAATGGCATTACTTTCCTATAAGACTATCACAGGTTTGCATCACAATCTATTTCAACATAACATTTATGTTCAGAGGGAAGCAGGTAATGAAGGTAGCATGGATGCATTGTTGGCCACTTATCCAAAAGGTTGCAAGTTTAGGTCCTATCATGGCACAGACCAATATTCTTACGGAACTAGTCTACATGTTTCACAGAAAGATTCCACAAATGTGAATGATATCAATAAAATACTCAGCGGAACCAAAGAGGCAGCCATGAATTAAAGTGGTTAAATCAGATCACGGCTTCCTCCGGTATGTTGGCTCAACATGGCTATCGTGACACTGGCTGCTTCATGCAAGTGACTGCTCTATCCAGGTGACTACTTACACAGGGTTAACTGTAACATTTCAACCATGTTAATATGACTGAAGTTTGCAGATAGAGATGGTCTACAAAGTACAGTTACACTACCTTCATTTCTATGAGTGTGGTGGGGAAGTTTCTCTGTGAGAGCATCATGATTACATCCTGTAACCACGTTACCAAGGGGACAGCTAACTCTTTATATTCATCTATCTTCAACTGTCTCTCCTGTAAAACAATAAAATTTCTGATAAATATGATATACTTAAATACAAACAACAGCTGTGATAAGCTGTGTGTCAAGGTCAACAAAAGCGGCCATTTCAGTAAGTGAATGCTTAATACAGGTTTTTTTTTATCTGGCAGTTACAGATATATAATGGCACAGGAAGTTGACTGGTTACCATGGTAACTACTTCCACAGGTTCCACAGTCACTGAAAGGCTAATAAAGCTGCATAAAATTATGAATCAAAACTTTTAGACACTCTATAGTGAAGCTTTACTGGTCTTCTAAGAGATTTTTTCCTTGCCATTCATAATAATATTATGTAACAGGAAATCAGATAACTTTTTACCTGTGACTCATATTAAATTGTAACTCTTTATATATGTACATCTACCATGAGATGTTTGATTTTGTTATAAAATGTCAAAAATCAATCAATATTTTATATATTCAAAGGTTAGTTAGATATATCTGTACAACTGATACACAGAAAGGAAGGGCGGACATTAGCAATAAGTATGTTTGCCTTTTGTAGTGAAGGACCGACTGTGTCTCACAGTTGACCTAGGAAGGTTAAAGACCTTTAAACAGCAGTTACACAGTCAAATTATCAACTGTTACCGTTAAGTATTGACAAACCTGGAAACAGCATCGCTACAATGGTATTTCAAACATACTTGTGGGCGGATGAAGAACAGTTCAATAATATTTTACTTCCAAGAGTTCAACACACTACATTCACAAACTTTTATGACAAATATTTCTGTTCTGATGTTGTCTTTTAATGGAACTATTCCATACAATGTCACTAAACTCTAAGTATATAAGGTCAGAAATGATATCTGGATAGATTATTTTTATGTAACAATGAAATCTGTCTTAAATATGCACTGAATGAGTTGATACAATAGGTTGCATTTCACTTTTGTTTACAATTTCAAGAAGCATTTGACACTGCACAATTGTTTTACATCTACAATCAGATATCATATTTTAAAGCTGTCTGTCAAAGACCCTTCTGTATTTATGTAGTGAAAAAAGCTTCCCAGAAATATATGTATAACTGATCATTGCATCTTGGTGAAGAAGTCAACCTACTCCAGGTTGTGCTCCCTACATGTACATATAGTCCTGGATGACACGTGTATCAGACTTACATTATCCTTGAGTGACTGTTCCACCGAGGGGACATCAGGGAACACGTCGTACAAGGATGACACGTACGTAATGACTGACTTCTCATCAGGATTTGGCACATCAACATCTGCAAAATACAAAATCATTTCATCAGTGTCTACACATAACACTTTAGCAACTTTTTACTACTGCTGACCATAACATTTTTACTGTTCACCAAATTAAGCTTTTTTTCTGTCAGCCAAAATATTCCTGCTTAACTGCCAGCACTTTCAAATAGAAATAAATGTAATTTGATGATTTCAAAGTGCTATCATGAAAACTATCTGTTAAATTTGATATGTTTTCACTATCTTGCTTATTAACATTCATAACTTATGTCCGCACACCAAAATATAAGTAGCTAATGTTACCTACATTATGTACACATACTTTGATGCATATAGACAAAAATAAAAGTAAAGTATGCCTCCAAAATGTATATCAGATCTTATATGACATTTCAAACAAACTCTGCATATAATAAATTATGTGATACGTTGTATTTATCATTTGAAAAAGCTCTGTTATTCTAAGACATTTAGAAGAAGGTTTGTATGTTTGTGTGTATATAATCTGATTAGACCTAGACATCATGGGGAGTCAGTTGTAAGTTTTAATGACCTGGCTCTCCTCATGTCGAATAAACCCAACATTGTTGTATTTTCAATGAATCCATGAATTAAACAGAAATAGAGCCATTAAATTACCACAACTTGAATCTAATTGACCCACCTCCAATCTTGTTTACCTATATTTATGGTAATTAGCTAGCTCAGGAAAGAACAAACTTTAGAAAGAAACCATCTGTGATGTCTGTAGATACTGTACAATTAACATCTAACATCATTAACTGCATTACAATGCAACTTCACATATTGTTTCATTAAGTGTTTTTTTTAAAGTTCTTCTAAGAAAATGAAACAATCTGATCAAAGAAAAAGAAACCTTAAAATAAACCTTATCTTATCTTAAAACGAAATGTTACCAAAGAGAAAAGCAACTTGTATTATAAATGTATCATGAGATAGTATCTTCAATATGAAAGCATACCGGAAAAACCTTTCTGCCAGTAACATTGCAAAACATAAGTAATTCCTTGATTCCTACATTTGCCGGCTTCTGATCAAGATGGAAACTTAATTACAATTTATTACACAGAGTACAGAACAGAGTACAGAACAGAGTACAGAAGTCTTCCACTGTCAATCCTAAACTTCTGACTGTCTAAAAAAGTATATCTGAAATTATGAGGAGGGATAAGGAACGTCTGAATTATCAAAGTTGTGAAAAAATATTGCTGAACAATACCTCATGGAAAAACTGAAATATGCCAAGCATACACTTTACCTGAAGACATTTATTGGTTGCTGTGATCTTAATTTATTAAGCTACCAATCTTAGTTTCATAGCCTCATCGCAATTGTTATATTCTCATATTCTATATTTTAACAAATTTATCATTTTCTTAATGGCTAAAGAGTAATATCAGCATGCAATTATCACAATAATATTATTGTTATCCAATTTACTTTAGTGCCAATTTAATTTCGTATTTGCCTGTGGTATTTACAAACACTCTGTGAGATGTAATTTTGTGCTGGGCTTATAACTTGGATACAATTCATTTTTGCTATAAATAGATACATGAAGCTTGAAATGAAGATGTTATCAAGAGGAGTTTTGTATTTTTCGAGGGCTACTGAGCCTCATTAATTGCCATATCTTATATAGTTCAATATGTTCTAGAAGGTACCTCTTGAGATAATGTTATATTGTCTCTATATACTATGAGTCATCATCATCAATATATATAGTACAGTCATCCTTCTTGTTTCCCTGGATACTCCTATATTAACAATAAACTTCTTTATTCAGATGCCTAAAGACCTGTGTTGTGGAATATAGCACAGTTAGTAATACAGTAACTGTTGGATTTGTTATTGCTAGGGAATGTTACATTATTAATGTGGGCTCATCTAAATGACCTTGATATCATGTTTTATTTTTGATTGATGCTTCTGAGCTTCATGTTGAACCCTGTATATAACCAGGTTTGTTTATCATGGGATTTTCTGCTTTTGTCTCCTAAGTCTTATATTGTGGATACATAATGTACTTTGTTGTAAAATTGTCATCTATCTGTGCTATAATGAGAGGTGTACTTGAACTACAGTTCCTAGTAAATTGTTTCTATTCCCAGATAGGATTCAAATGCAATTCATAACGCCTAGTCATTGGCTATTCAAAATTTACCATGAAATTGAGAACTGTTACACTCAAAGGAGGTGTAAAAATAACCTGTCTTAAAATTCAATTGTTAAAAGATGTCTTATTTCCCATAATTTTCATAGTTATGAATACAGGGAGGAACTTAACCAGCAAAACATGTTAAAATTATGCATTGAATTTACTGCAGAGAATACATCAATCTTCACAGAAATTAGTCTATCAACCTGGTAGCATTAAATAACTTAATTTTATATAATCAAATATATTACTTGAGGTGCAAACATCTCAGTTAATCATTTTTTTATAAAGGATCTCACATTTCAGGTTTTATTTTTTGCGCCCCTATAATTTACTAATATCACAACCGACAATCTAAATTTACGATCGTCATACTTCTTTCATAATGTAAGCTTTATCATTTTATACTCCAATGAATTTAATATGATTTGATATAGATGAATGAAAACTAGATCAGGTTTTCGCTTGACATCCATTTTGTTGTACATTTTGTATATGAATGAAGTAAGTATTCTATTCATTGACTACAGCTTTTATAAACTATTTCACGGCTTTGATGGTTTATTAAACACCTTATCATCATTTTTATCATAGGAGGGCAATTTTTAAATTGTATGTAGTCAAACGCGTAAAGAAAATGTGTTTGCACCAAATTTTTTCTTCATTTCTTCAACTAAGATACTATATACAGCATTTTTCATTTGGAAACAGTTTAATGCAAAACAGCATAGTTTTTTTACTTTTTCATCCATCTGTCTTTGACATTCATTCTTTGATTCTATTTGATATTTTTTCTCTTGAATAAACTCTATTAAAGGCAATATTGATATTGGAAGGTGTCAGTATTTTAAGACAATGGGGGCAGAATGAAACATGGATCATTCATAGTCCAACTTCATACTCTGTTGCTAGGAGTATCACAAACTGTATGATATATCTTACCTTCAGGGTCCAGCAGTCTTGTAACCCCAAACTCCCTCTCGGCTGTTGAGAAGGCTAACTCCAGGTTCTGTCTATTTGACTGTGTCTGAACCCGGCGAAAATCTATCACGTCAGGTCTGAAAATACACAAAATTACGTCAGCACTGAAAATCTATCACGTCAGGTCTGATAGTAAACCAAGAAAACTGTACGTCAGACAGACTTGCATACTCATACAGACAACTAACATTAAGTAAAGTGGCAATTACATAAATCCCAATCGTGTCCAAAATTAATCAATGAAGTGGCCATATTCTTGAAAGCTTCATTAAAACCTATTAGTTTCTCTTTGCTTTGAGACATACAATGATTGCTCTGTTCTTGGGAAGCAGTTACAGCCGGATTACTCAATGCCCCAGCAAGGCTGACGAGTCTCAAAACTGTGATTGCTTGTTTTGGTGCAAGTGAAGCGTCTCCTTCCGCTGTTTACCATAGAGTGGATGATATTAAAGCCTGACTAAGATTTGGATGTATATCATGAACAGGACTCAAATAGTAACATGTCTTGTAAATGATCTGTCCAGTCAAGCTAGACACTGTAGTGTAAATTTAACTGGCTTTTTTCTCAAGGGTTTAACGTCAAGAGTCTTGTCCTGTATAAATTCAATGAAGTTGAAACATTTCACCTGCAGAAAGACATTTTACTTTTTTGAACTTCAAAGAGACTTAAGATATACTGTCAACTGTATAAATATTCATCCATGCACACTTGACCCTCACTTGACATAGAATATGCAAATGAAACACTGCAATAACCAAAATGACCAACAAACAAGGAAAACAGCATGTAAAGATTTTACTTATGAGAATATACCACCCCTGATGACTGTACCTACTGATATATTTTAAGGGAAAATGACCAAAAAAAATGTAAATTATGAAGTACACATGAAATAATTATCATTATTTTGACAGTGAAGCTCCAGAGATAGAGGTGACCCACTAGCATTTCATACCAGAGAACTTTTCACACCAGGGAGTCAAGAACAGCATATCTTAAATTATTTGCAAGAATTCTGTAAGAGATGCCAAGCCAAAGTTACGTAAATATATTTACACAAAATATTTGATCTCAGACATGCCTGAACCACTGGGACTCCGAGAAACTTTATTATAGTTCCAACTCTGCTACAAACTGATACTTAAATCTCGGCACTGTTTACAAAATGCACAAACAAGATGTCTGCAATGCAAGGAACAGATCTTTCATAAAACAGTAAATATTCTGGCTGACACATACTTGAACCTCTACCAAATATTATGTCACACAGCCAATCCATACCTGATAAACAACATCATTATACTCTCAAAATATCATGTTGATATCAAATATGATAAAAATGTCAAATTGCAAAGTTGTTTGTGATTGTGCACCAAAATTTGATCTTCTAATTCTAATCCGGGTCATAAATCAAATCTTCAAGTATAATATTTCTTCAAGATGTCCAGGTAGATAAAATATTCAATTTACTACTGCGTTTTACTTTAGGCAACAGTTGTTATCTTTTAGGAAGATTAATTAATTAATGCTTATGGAAGCCAAAAATTGAAACCTGTTTTTAATACAGATCTTTTAGGTTTTTTTTCCCTTTTGAAGTGGGGCCCATTTACCGCTTATTAACGTCACACCAAAGCATGGGAGTATAGAACTCTCTGCATACTCAGTATTTCCAAAAGATTCTGTTATACTGTATTTCAGGGACTATATATCAAGCAAATGCATACAAATTTCTCTATAATTCTCTGAAATACTTTTATGCCAGACTTTCTGCATTAATTGTAAAGATGTTTCCCATGTCTTACCAATCTCCTTCCTGGCCAACCATCATACAAACATTTAGATAAAAGGCTGTAGTGCCATCTTAACATGATTATTTTTGGCATGCCAAGTCTGCCAGAAATTCCTTTAAAATGTCATCAAAAAAAAAAAAAGAAGTAAAGAAGTACCAATGTATTAGAGTAAACACTTGTCCATTCCCACCCATTAGATGTTGTATTTACATTGGATCAGTGACACATTAATCTAGCCCCGGGTATCATTGCAATGCAATAATCCTTTAATTAACCATGCGATATTAGAGAAATACCAGTAAACACTTAGCCTATATCACTTCTTTAAGTAAACCCTCTAACCTGACATCCATTTAATAGGCTTAGAGGGTAATGCTTCTTTAGGGTTACTCAAGGTTATATCTACAACTTTTGGGTCAAAATTAGCGGGAAGAAAGTTGCCCAACAGAAATAGATCCATTTGTAATACAATGTATATGGATCAATCTGATTGCAGCAAAGCAGTGGTCAAATATAAATAACCTTTACCATACACATAGTTCTTTTTTTCAATCTAGGTATCATTTCAACCCTCAATTTATATGGTTACTTTGTTCAGTAGATTGTGATAGAACCATCCCATCTGTGGCTAATACTTACTATAATTGCTACAATGGTACTAGTCTTACTTTTTTTTTGTCCAGGGCTATATATAGGAAGTGATAGAGCAGAAACTACTCTCAGATACTAAGCAGTTCCTGTTATGCAGAAAGCAAACCTTTGATAACAGTGCCAGTTGCCTACCTGTTTCTATGTATGATGGAGAGGAAAGCTTTGCCGTCCCGCCAGCTCTTGTCAAAGTCTCGGACCTGTACTCCTGGGTAACCATCTGTGGTGCGCCGGCTCCATAACAACAGAGCTTCTTTGGCTGTGATGTCTTCTGGTTGGCCGGGTACAACCACATCCGAAACCTGGAGTAGACAAAATGAGAGAAATACAATTAGTCATTTGAAAAAGTACAATAGCTTGTAGCTTGTCTGATCTCCATCCGAGATAAAATATGACAGCTGTCACCACTATTTTCTGCCATTCTATTGATGACATTATGCATTGATATTACATGCACAGTTACTAGAAAATAGAACTAAGAAAAACTGGAAACTACAATGCTTATTCTAATTTTAACAGTCCAGGCCAGCATTCAGTCTTCCCGTTCACCAACATGAGACATGTTGCCATTGAAATCTGAATGTTGCCTAGATACATGTGTAAATGTTTACTGATTGTTTGTGATGTACCATCAGTGGTTGCTTAAGGCAGGCAGGTGCTTTATCCAGGTGACTACTGATACAACTTTCACTGTAGTACTGTAAACTAGACCTATCACTAAATGTGATTAATACCCCCGAAAGACTGCTTTATAAACTGAGGAAGTTCGTAGTAACAGAATACCTTGCAAAAAAAAAAAAAAAAAATAGAGATATTGTTCTTGGCAATAACTCTGTAATAAGTCAAGATAGAGTTATGGTTCTTGTACACTGCACTCCCTCTCATTGTGCTAGACCATTGTATGAAGTTGTATTGCATTCCAACCAGTAGTTTTCAAGTTATGCTCTGCGACAAGGAAAAGTAAAAATGGGAATGCTCGTTAATTAAGATAGGTTATGGTTCCTGCGCCCCCCCCTTCTTTTTAATTTTTTTTACCATTGTATGAAGTTAAATTGAATTCAAACCAGTATGTTTTTAAGTTATGCTGCGGACAAGGAAAACTAACAAAGGGGAGTAACTCTGTAAATACTCAAGATAGAGTTATGGTTCTTGTACACTGCAATTCCTCTCATTGTGCTAGACCATTGTATGAAGTTGTATTGAATTCCAACCAGCAGTTTTCAGGAAAAGTAACAAAGGGCAATTACTCTGTAATGAGTCAAGATAGAGTTATGGTTCTTGTACACTGCACTTCCTGTCATTGTGGTAGACCATTGTATGAAGTTGTATTGAATTCCAACCAGTAGTTTTCAAGTAATGCTCCGGACAAGGAAAAGTAACAAAGGGCAATAACTCTGTAATGAGTCAAGATAGAGTTATGGTTCCTGTGCACTGCACTTCCTCTCAATGTACTTGACCATTGTATGAAGTTGTATTGAATTCCAACCAGTAGTTTTCAAGTTAGGTTCTGGACAAGGAAAAGTAACAAAGGGCAATAACTCTGTAATGACTCAAGATAGAGTTATGGTTCTTGTAAAAATGCACTTCCTCTTATTGTGCTTGACCATTGTATGAAGTTGTATTGAATTCCAACAAGTAGTTTTCAAGTTATGCTCCGGACAAGGAAAAGTAACAAAAGGCAATAACTCTGTAATGAGTCAAGATGGAGTTATGGTTCTTGTGCACTGCACTTCCTCTCAATGTGCTTGACCATTGCATGAAGTTGTACTGAATTCCAACTAGTAGATTTCAAGTTATGCTCCGGACAAGGAAAATGCAACAGAATGCCTGACCGACCGACCACCGGGTGACTCCTATATACCCCCCCCCCCCGAACTTCGTTTCGGGGTATAAATATGTCATTTTTACTCAGGTTTGATATTTTAACAAAGTAACATCGCTGTATTTTGATGTATATAAGTCTATTTTTACACGCAAAATTGAAATATTTCCGTTAAGTATGTTTACAACATCTCAAACCATGCAAAGTGCCGTTTATCTCCTTTTTTTTAATGTGAAAAATCAATTTACGTAAAAAGACCGCTAAGTAAGGAAACCAAATATTCAATTAAGTTACCAAAAAAACAGGATAAAGCAACCGTACATAAAGTACAGGTAAGACAGAGATTTCTGTCAGATTTTATATATAATGAACCTTATTTATCAGGTAAGACAGACAGAAAGTAATTTTTTGTCTATGTTGCAGTTTTTTCTAATCCATGCTGAACTATCGACTCCCAGTTTAACATGCATGACCAAGATCTTAACAGTGACACACTCATTATCTTGCAGATCATCCAAGTAAACAAAGAATGTGCAGTCAAAATCGTTGATCTGCATGTTGTGGAATCAGAATGCGATCTAAAATGCACATGAACTATTCATGATTTGTTCTTTGGTCTTAATTTTCGTGACTTGCACGCACATACCCGTCATGAAAAAAGTAGTAATTTTGAAGTAAACTACAATTAAAATAGTTAAAGAAATTTTTTACTAAAACAGTTCCAAAACAGATAACTTCATTTTACTCTAATTTTCCCTTTCATTTTGTTTGACTTAAAAATGTTCAAAATCTTGCATGCATAATTTAGTAATATTATCAGAAGAGAATTGAACAATATTTTAAACTTCAATAAACCTTTTTACGAAAGAAAACACAGGGCCATAACAAATATAACTTTGTACAATTTTACTAAGGTTTTTATCAAATTTATCCATATAATGTCAGTCAAGACAAGAGAGACCTCTATCTTAAAAGGTTACCAACAACCTCTTTTTTTAAATTTCCTTCATATAACATACATCTCAGGTTTTTTCAATAAATTTTCAATGTGTGACTGCTTATACTGATTTGTGAAAATTATTCCCTTTTTATCATCCCTTACACTGACTGTAAAAGAAGACTGGACCTCAAGTTTTAACAGTTCAATGAATACTATGTGCTACGTTTTCAGAACAAAGTGCTCCTGGATTACAGGATCAACTTCAGCAACAGCACACATGTACCTGCAGTCACAAGAGTAAGTAATTATTGCCCTGGTCCTACCCACTGAAACCCTTGTCAACTCACTTTGTCCATGGTGAGTGTTACAACAAGACCTTGACCATACTCCCAACATAATTTCTAGATTCTGACCATTTTACTTCCAACTAGTCCCCGTCGATCACCAGGATCTCAACAAACCTTTGTTCCCGGTGGAAATGCCAAAGAGTAAAGAGATATCTTGAGTTGGAATAAACGTTCAATCTATTTATATCACTGTCAGGGTTCCAAAACAGAAAGTGTGATTTTATAGCATTTGGTGACATGGGAGAGTGACAGAAGAAACCCTGATTCTGGTCCCCACTTCCTGGAAGACCGGTGCACTTTCATTTTGACAATTTTTCTTTAAAGTTTATATACAGAATGAATGATGTTTTCATCGAAACTTTAAACATGCATTCATTGAATCAATGGCATATTGATTTGAACAGTTCAGCAATATTCAAATTTCATTTCAGCTTGAGGTTTTATCATGTTACATCTGAAAAGATGCCAAATAGTTTAGGTTTTAGTAGACTTTTATACCCTTAAATAAATATTTGTTTGAAACAGTAGCTCTAACATTTGAGCACATAAAACTGTTTGAAGATCAATCAACTATAAAAATACAGTTGTAGGTCAAACACGCCTATAAAATACAACCCTAACATGTTCAAAAATTCATTACGACAAAACGACTTATAAAATAGAGACTTAAAGATGCTAAACACTTTCAGAAAACTTTCAATCAACAAGTGTATTAAAAACAACTGAATAGAAAGAGACCACATTAAAATAATATGGTAACATGCATTGAACAAGTTACAAAATACAATTATATGGAGAAAGCACTGTTGTAACACACCATGTATCAGACAAGCTGTGCAGAGCATGCATGAAACAAAACATCTTCATTTATACAAGCAGATTGTTCAGCTGCTCACAATTAATAAAACAAAATGCTGTTTGCAAGAAGGATGCCTCCCTTGTTACAATTAATACTGTTGAAAGAGTCAAATTATGACTAACTGAATTAATGGTACCATAAGGGCACCATGTGTCCTTAGTGTTGATATCATTGGAAGTGACTCAACTGTCCAAAGTAACCATCAGAGTATATACAAAATGGTTTAACCAATTTCAATGTAACTGTGACCTTGACCTTAGAGTTACCTTTAAATCAGTAGGGGGTCATCCACTGGTCACTAGGCAACCATTACCTAAGGTTTTAAGGGAGTACAATATATGTAGGAATTATAGACTTGTGGACAGCAACCATCATTGGTAAACTATGACCATGGGTGTTGTTTTTTTTAAACTATGTACCCTGCAGATATTCTGGCCAACTGACAGACTGACACAGGCAAAACTGGGCAAATAAGGGCATAATAAAAACTGAACTAAGTAAACATTGACCACAAATTACTCAAAAAGATGAAGACCAAACTCTTGCATACCATTTTCTTTTTTTCCGGCTTAGACGGCTAAAACATTTACAGAAACAAACTTAAGTTTGACAGGTTAATTACATATGTATCATTCAATCAATTAAACACCTCCAGGTAAAAAGTGCACATCAACTTTACTCTAAACTACTATAAAAAACACAGAAAACACAAAAATGGGCATCTTTGAAATAATTGTTTTCCACAATAAAAAGTTGCATCAAGAAGGCATACATGGTGGTAGGGAAGATATATCATAGTTTTTTTTAAGGCCTACATGCTAAATCTAGCTTTCCTGTAAGTCTGTTACAATCTAATTACTATTCTCATTTCAACGGACATACTTATTTTCACCCCCCCCCTCCCTTTCCTTAAATCATGACAGACACCATTACCTTAACATAACAAAAGTATGAGCTGACTCCTATAATATCTAAAGTGGACAGCAACAAGTAATGTATGCCACCCTGTCATACATTTAATATTGCAAGATGCAAGTACTTTAAAACTAGATGGAGCAGAAGTTTTAATTAAAGCACACTTGTATTTCAATGGAGAGGTAAGTTGCTGTGAGGAATGATCTATCTCTGATGAAAAAGACAACACACAGGACAAGTGTACAGGTACACCTGACTGAACTAATGTTACAAAAGGGTATAAATCCAAAATCAAATAAAAACATTGCTTGATAGTACTTATAGACCACTTCAATCAAACAGAAGACAAGTTTTCAAAGTGGTTTGTATACTACAGCAGTCTTGGAATGGATTGGTTTTGAATATAGGGGACTGCAATATTAACAGGGAATGCACCAAGTGATCCTGATTTTATCACTACAGTGCAAAAAGATTATACAATTTTTGAACCCAAAATAACAATTCTCAATAAGGTGACAAGTGGTGATAAAATTAAAGAAAGTTTTACAGCTATCAAATAGCTTCAGCAGTTGATTAAACCACAACAAAGTTTTTGTGAAACAACATTTTTGTATAAGATGATTTTCATAATAATCAATTGTACTCACATAATTATCAATTATACATAATGAAAGTTTATGACACCTGACATTTGTTGCTTCAATTTATCGCCCCATTTTCTTGAAGATTAGTCATTTCTTACCACTACACCTACATGGACAGACTGCCCGGCGTGTGAATCAAATAGCTTCAGCACAACAAAGTTTTTGTGAAACAACATCTAACCAAGCTCATGAAGCTGTAAATTTTTACTTTTACAGTATTTTGTACTTATTAGTTTGTATTTTCAAATGGTTACAGATTCAGTCACTGATTTTCCTCTCCCTATATGTTACATAACGAAGTCTGGCCACACCTACCTTGCTGAATGATCTTGGTCACTAAAGCTTCAAAAACTGTCAATGTCCTCCCCTGTTGTTATAATTTATGGCTGTGAGGTTGACCAACCATACTAAACTGTACCATAACACATATTTTACTTGTCATTTCTTGAATGGCCTTAAGGGGTGGGTGGGGTAAACATACTGACAAACTAGCCTATTTGTGAAGGTGACAGTGTACAAGTTACCCGCCTATATCCCAAGGGCGTCTAGTAATCAAAGGTTCAGAACTTCAAAGTCTGGATGTGTAAATGATACCCAAATTCAACTTTGAAAAGTGAAGATACAAACAGCAAATCCTAGTGAGCTTTTCTGTTAAACTGAATTTTTCAAAAACTTGCATTCCAAATTCATTTAAAATCTCACAATATTCAAACAATATTCATATAAAAATTATGGTCTCTTCTGTCAAAATTTAACAACTCTCTAAATCATGAGATTAAGTCAAGTTGGCACTGTCTATCAAATTTTGAAGTATCATTGAACAGTAGTTAGATTAGATAAAATGTTTTAATAATACACCTCATGTTTACAACTAATACTGACGCATTCAGGGGCTGTAACTCTTCTTGAGCTTAATCAACACAGGAACTAGGGCTTTTGAAAACAGAAGCTGAATGTTAATGTTTTATCTTAAATCAAATGACTAAATAGTTGCTATGCTGAACACAAGGTAAATAAGAAAACTTGTTGTCACTTTTGATACATTTGATTATCAAACCCACAACTGAGCCCTGCTGTGCAAGAACCCACTGTTCTCATGTCTGTAATGATTGTAATGAGTGTTAAGAGAAAAGAAAGAAGTGATGTCATTGTGGAAAACGACTATAATAGATATAAGTACTATTTTGCTATTACTGCTTTATGAGTACGTAATAATTGTGGCATGCATGTGCAGGTTAACTGATCTATACTGACTGCAATTGAAGGTTGGCACAGTACAGCTTATTTAGTCTTATTGACATAAAAAAACTATACGTTACAACTACCTTCTATTCTGCATGACTGCATATTGTAACATTTCAAGAGCACCCATTTATTAAACAAAATTTGGGTCAAAATACCTAAACAAGGTAAGATTAATGGGTGTACAATTGTTTTTGCAAACAATATGACGATCAGAATGATGATATTCTGATATAGATTTTATACAAGCCTATCATCTCAGGGGATCTTGTAGTAGCAATTAGTACACAAAGTATCGTATAGTCATATACCACTTCATCTATTATTCATTTCTTACAGTCACACGATATTTCTTCTATAATACATCTAATGATATATACAAGTCATGTAATATATAGGGCAAAATCCCATGTCCTTTTCTAACATGGAGTACATATAACACTTCGATCGTCTTTTCCTACCAGACATATATTTATAATCTCACGCATGTGAATCAATAGTTAAGGTAGTTTCATATGCTTTGACGACGTTGGTTAGAAATGCACCGAAAATAGTTCACACCTCTTGCTACATGCCCCATCCAAGAGTAGAAACACTCCCCCCACCCCTACTGAATACAAGTTCTGCTCAAAAGAGAAATCTATGCCCTCGTGTCGCCCACCCATTCCAGTCCAAACATGATAATTTCCAGAAAAACTCTCCCTTTACCCTCAATATAGAGCAAGAACAAGTTTTATACATGAGCGGCATATTTAAGGATTGCTTTAATGCAAGTATAGCCCTTCATCATAGCAAACAAGAGTGCCAAACCATCACAATACAACCCTGTCAGCAATCAATTCTAAATTGTTCCAATTTTGGCAATTAAAGGGCAATGACTTAAAAGTGACTGGAGTGATTTGGTTGATTTTCCAATTTTACCGAGATATTATCAATATTCGCAGCAAGTTTAGTGAAGATTGGTTAAGAGTTCTTGAAGTAAGAGAGCGGACAACATTAAATTTGTCAAATGTTGGCAATTTTTAAAGGGCAATGACTCTGTAGTGGCTGGGGCAATTTGGCTGACATCGCACTTGGTTGAGAATTACACCAATAAACATTCACAGTTTAGTGAAGATTGGTTAGGAATTGTTTATGTAAGAGACATTGGACAACTCTTAATTTGTCCAATTTTGGCAATTAAAGGGCAATAACTCCAGAATGACTAGGACAATTTGGTTAAACCTGACTGTGATATTATGCTGATAAACCTTCACAGCAATTTTATGAAGTTTCTATGAGAGTGGTGGAAGTTAGAGAGCAGACAACTTCAAGGAAGCCGCCCACCTGCCTCGCACCCTAGCTGGTGATCCAATAATACGCCCCTCATGACGGGTGTATAAAAAGGTGATTTTATCCCCCCCTGGATACTATACCTATCAGTCATATGACAACTTTTCGGCATTATGCAGAAACTTCTTTCATAGTAAGCAATTTGAAAAGTCACACATATTTTCACTGTTTTGAAATTTGATATAAAATCCTCCCCATTATTACACTCAATATGTCTCCATGCCTATTAAGTCTTTTGTTCATATTTTATTAGGTTCACATTAGGAATTGAAATACATACAATATGGACAGACAGATAATAGACCTAAATCTCCTAAAGTAAGTAATTTCAAAAGTCACCTAAAATACAACTTCTCAAATAGCCCCATTCATAAACCAGTGTGGTCTCAATTTACAATTTTGAGAAGTGATCTCTTTTGTTGTACTATATACCTCTTGAATATCCAGAAATCATGCAAGGTAACCTAGAAATCACCAGAAACCATACAATCATGGTAGATCAGAAATCACCAGAAACCATACAATCATGGTAGACCAGAAATCACCAAACACTGGTAGCCAAGAAATAACCAAATGAAATCATGAGGTTCATCAATGACACCAAACACCATATACTGTACAAGATAAATTCTTTTTTTTTAAATTAAGCCTGTAAACATTAAAATTCTATAATAACCACAAAAATATTATCATTATAGAAGAAATTAACAGACTGGTATCATTATATACATCATTGCACCTACAAACTTGAAATTTCAGGAATCTACAAAATTTGTTCAATAATTTCAAACAGAATTTCAAAACAGCGCTGCTACATTGATCGAGTCAAGGTAAACTTTTCATAAAATGGACACTCCCATAATGCATCTGTCTAATTACAAATCAATAATCAACAAGATGTTACCTCATGTACATTGTTAGCCTGTTCCTTTTGTAGTCGGCGATCTATAGGTGGTTTTCCCTTTAACTTCTTTTTCTTCTTTTTAAAGCAGCTGAACATTATTTATGTACAGGTATATGTATTCCAAAAGTATGTATGTACTGGTCTATACCATTCATGAACACTATGTCACTGAGTAAATATTACATGTATTTTTCGAAAATGTTGTATGTAACACTTAATATCACTCGTATAGGTTATCTTCTATATGTATCTCTGAATGACGAACAGCATGTATCACTGTGATGGTATTACAATTGTATCTTTCCCTCAGTTTTTATATCACTTTAATAGCCGAAATTACCTTTAAACAAAACAAAAATATGCATATTTTGTTGCATGAAAAATGACACTCTTTTAATGCCACACTCCTGTAAGGTTGCCTAAAATTGTGCTACCCATGCATTATTAATGGAAATCACATTATGCATTCATTAAATCCACTTAGTAAAAAATTTAATCCCAATTAGACATGAATGACTTCACTAAAATCCAACTTTAAGATTACGTTTCTAACTTTTAAATCCATCACCCTTAAAAACCCTCAGGCTGAAATCCGAAAATACAACTACCACCGTCTGTGACCTACAATGTTGGATTAACCTGACCACAGTCTCATAATGCTCACTGTAATTGTCTCTAGTAATCGATCACATTTTTTAAATAATTTAACCCTCCTACATTTTTTTCCTTAACACTCAGGTGAGTTTCATCTTTGTTTGGTATTTTAATACATGAATCGATTCTGTGTGTGAAAACGGGAACTCGTTCAATACCAAATCTGCCCGCGACTAAACTGATACTGTCACTAGAGTACAGGTAAAAACAGTCAATCTAATGACAAAGGTGGTACTATTAAAGAAAACAATGATAGATTCAGCGCGGACGGTTACTCAATACAGAATGCTTATTTACCACCTTTGCAACAACTGACCTTTAGGGCTAAGCCAAAGATAAAGTTTGATGCTAAAAATCTTAATTTGTTTTTGCAGCTAAGAAAGTGACTTTTAGCCTATCAGCTGTCAATCAAATTGCAAAACAGTGTGAAATGATTAGAATGTAACTTTTGTGTTATTTTATGACAATAATGAGAATCAGAGCATTCAGACTTGAGATCATTTTGCTTATTGATAAGATTATTCAAATTCTCTTTTGACTTTTTACACATTTACAGTTTGAAAATAATTTTTGGGTTGGTTAAAAAATTTGTTAATTTAAATGACTACTTTATATAATGTTTTCACACTAAAAGTGGAGCTAGCGGAGACAGATTGTTTTTACTGATTTCGCAAAAAAGAATGTACATTCACATTACACAGTTAATGACTTAAACAATTTATGATTGCATTAATGCTAGTTTTTTTGCAAGGAATGTAATTTTCAACAAAAACATTTTCATCAAATACAGTTGCAGCTTGCTTTTAAAATCCACAACTATATCCAGCCTTGAAGTTATCTGCTTCATTTAGTAAGTATTTTAATGCTAACTCCCCTGTGAAATGCAGTTCATGAAATCATGAACATTTCAAGCCCTTCAAGAATGGTTCATGAACTGGACTTTGAGTGTTCTTGATTGGTGTTCATGAGAATTATGGACATGAACTGCTCTTGAAAATACTTCATGAACAGTTCATGAACTGCTGAAGAATCATACAGAGTTCTTGAATTATCTGTGATCTGATGTTATAGGACACCAATGACATTTCAGTGAAGCACAAGCATTACATGAATAGTTCCCTGAACTATTTAAGAACTGGGACTGACAAATACCTCAAAACATGTCAATATTATGCATACCAACTTGTCACAAGATTTTGGAGGGAATTTTTTGATGGAATAACCGAAAGTGTTTTTTTCCTAGAAGTAAGTGACTTCATGTCATTTTTTGGCAAAAGTACAGTGATTTTATTGTTTAATTTCTGTTCTGACTTTTTAAGGGGAACAATCACATTTGTCTACAATAAAAAACTTGTGTCAGGTTTATTTGTCACAGGTTTTCACCACCCTTTTTTCACACATCTGCTAGCACAACTCATTATTTAATTGGTTTACTGTCTACCAACAGGAGATGGAGGTATACCTAAACTTATTCTAAGAGTTTGTTAACATAAAATTGAGGAATTAGTGATCGAAATCAAATTTTTGAAATATTTGCAAACCTCACAAATTATTTTTTTCCTTAGTGCAAAACATGGTTTGGCCATGTATGAACTAGGCATGAACACATGATCGATTGCCTAATTGAAGAACGGATGAACGAATATCAAAACCAAATCTGTCCATTATAGTGAAACTTCAGACTGGACTTAGTGTCACATTTAAAAGCAGAATAAGACAAAGCAGTGCGTATTTTATACAGTTTATTGTGATAGGGATGGCAAACTTTTATACATTGTCAGACAAAATAGCTAGTTTCTTGTTGGCAGGTGAAATTTGTAGGCCAAAGGATAAAGTTTGATGGTAGAATCTTAATGGCAGCAAGAAATGACTTTTAGTATGCTTCGATGAAATATGCAAGACAGGTAAATTGGTCTTTGTCATTTAAGACAATACATGAGAATATAGCATCATTGCTTATTGGTAAAGTTATTCAAAGTTCATTTGACATTAACATTTAAAATGTGAAAATAACTTTTTGGGCTGAGCGTTAATGAACAGTTAATTTAAATGCTAGTTTATATAATGTGTCTTGAACCATTCAAAAAACAATTTGTTCTTGAGAAGTTGTTTAGTTAATCTGAACTGTTCTAGAAAATTTGGCAATGAAAAGTACTTGAAGTGCTCATAATGCTTTTTAAGAACTGTTCATGAACTATTTATTTTCAATGGACATTTAAAGAAATTGTCTCATTTTACTTTCAAGCTTTATTGAAGAACTTGCTTTAAAAATTCAGGATTTTAACTAGTCATGAAGTATTTGCTTCATAATTCATGAACAGTATTGGTTCATTTCGCAGGGGCTGTAATAACTTAGTCCCACATTTTAATTCCTGAGACCGAAAGTACAAGTCTCGTCAGCAGGCATTCTTTGCACACAAGTACTTTTCAAGGATGACCACTCCCCGCTTTAAATGGGCTAGTTTAATTTAACATACTTTGTATAAGACTAGTTGAAATGTGTCATCTCTTTTTGAAAGACTCAGCATGCTGGTGTGACCTTATCAAATACTGGTATGTGACCTTGGCAAATTTTGAACTTCTATTGAAATGTGGACCCAAACTTCCCAGGGTAACTATAAATCACATGGCACAGATGGTCATTTTAGGCTAATTGGAAAGACACCATTAACAGAAAGAGACTCTTGACTTTGAAACAACAACTTGAGACAGTAGAAGAGTAATGGATATTTTAATATTCAGAATTAAATAAAGTACACATCTTATGCTCCAATAGCATTTACTTGTTTATAGTTTTATTTTGCAGTTATTTCTATAATCAATTCATTATCCCATGAGAATATGAGACTGTTACAGTATTTAATCATTTAAATTGACAAGTAAGTTTATTCATAATTATGTTTTGCATTATACAATGTTTATTAATTTTTCTGTATCTAATTTCAATTTATTTTCATTTTTTGTCTGCATTTCTTTCTCACCATTTAGGCCTAGCTTGTGAAGCATGGTTTATCTCCAATCAACTTCAACAGCACACCTTTTGTGGAATGTTTCCATACATTAGAACAAACTATTTGGTTATATCACTTAAACGTTGTATAATTTAGTCCTATCAAAAAGGGAATGTTGCATCTAAGTTACAATTAATAATTAATTACGACTAATTTTATGACACTGATAATCCATCCTACTTTAACGTAATCGTCTATGTAAGAACGTTGCAACACGGAGGTGCAAATGGAATTTATTTTATCCAGGGGGCTATAACGTAACTGCTATTATGTATCAGCCTATTACACATGTACTGATATTTTTAGCATATTTACACTAACTTATCAATTAATGTCAATCCAGTATAGCGCAATTTATCAATTAAAAATTATAGATATATGCAATGTTACTTTATTTATCAACCTGTATTGACAATGGTCGAACGTCTCATGCAAATATAGTACAGTATTCTACAGCAAATATTTAACATCTATATATTATTAAATTCAATTTGAGTTCATCAAAAGTTTAAACACCTACATTTAGGTTACAATTTCAACTTATTGAACACATATTACATTAACTTTTATTTATTTATTTAGTCATTTATTATCATTTTTTCTAGTACTGTAACACAGTTTTCCATTTGTCAATAAAATTTTAGAACAAAAACATTAATTTTGTATCCCAACAATTTCCATCAATGGAATTATCCTTTATGTTTCCTTTATAATAGGAATCGCTTTTTCATGTACATTTTAATTTTCGCTCCTTTAATTTCAATCCTTTTAAACTGTTGTAACACAATTAGCACATATACTGTTACAAGGGCATCCATGCGCACTACAATATAATCACCAATACAATTTAGCAACTGGCATAAAGCTAAAAACACCTGTATGGTAATAACCTTGCCACATCCAATACACCTTCACAAAGTGAATAATAACCTTATAGTCACATCCTAAGAACCTTAAAGTCACATACAACCTATGAAAAATCTACCCCAACTTTATGAAAATCTCATTTTTTCTGCTTTTTTTGCACACTAGTTATCCAATGAAGCTCTAACGAAATTTACAATTTATACGAAATAACCAGCACACACAGTCCTTAAGCTAAACTGATAGTAAACATAATAAAGAAGGCCAGGCGAGATTTTATCCCGTCAGTCATAAGATCACAGTACTCCACTACTATGACAGAAGACAAATTCGGTTAAACTAGCGTGTCACTAACATACAATATAGTTTATTGAGATAGGCCGTAACAGACAAGATTGTCAATGGGGATGACAATAAGTAATGTTTAGCAAACGGTATCATGTATATTGATACCATCTGGCAATGCTTCAAAAATTTAAATATTAAAAGCTATGTGAAGTTTATCAATGTCAATAGTCAATTAGTTAATCTACTGAGAGAAAAAAAACACAGCATTTAAATAGCAAGCTTGCAATACGAACCCCTTTTCACTTGTCACTATTATGATGATGATAGTTTTAAAGGTCCAATACTAACGAAAGGGAAAATTTCATAATATACTTTAAAAAGCACAGAAATAAGTTAAAAGCACAGAAATAAGTTATTTTTAATAAAAAATGAAAGTTGGTATGTAGAAATTCTAAATAAATCACAGTACATGTACAATTATTTTTCTATGCATTATGAAGAAAGTTAAAAAGACCTGGGTGGTCATTTTGTTGATTCACTGAGATTTCAACATAATACATGTATACTTTTTTTCCTGTTCCAAACACTTTCTGTAAATTTTAACCTGCCAATCTTCATTATTTAGTGTATTGCATAAGGTAATGTACTTGCAATTGAAATAACTGTCACTTAATTTGCGCTTAGTAGTGGACCTTTAATATCTTTAAAATCATGCATCAGAAGAAGAAATTGTTTATAAACAAGTAACTAAAACCTTTGTATTGTGGGTACAATTTTTAACAGTCCTAAATAAATTCATAAAATAATTTACTAAATTATGTATTAATTACTTAATGTCTGCTTTCAAAAAATACCAAGTACCAAGAATTAGGATTAGTGTTTAACCCCATTTGCCCACCAATCAAATCGCTCAGATTTTCAAATAAACGTCTTTCTTTTTAATTAAAACTACCTACTGAAATCACTTAATATACTGATATAAACACATAGGTCCGTGCCACAATACATGTCAGTGGCTATGCAAAAGGTCAAATGAGGTTAAACACTAAGTAAGTTAGAGTTTATTAAGTCAAATTTTAACAATTAAGAAACCCCGGTCGATCGCTACCGCCCGCTCCCTTTGGATTTCTTAATTGTTAAAATCTGACTTAATAAACTCTAACTTATCGTATTTTTTTTTAATAGCATACTGACTGAAGCCACATTGGTTATAAGCACTCTGGCAATAGTTCAGTTTGGAAAATAAAACCAATTCTTACTTTAAACAATAAGTACAAATGAAGTGGTCATTAAGGATTTACAAAAGGAAGCTGATTAATAATTGAATCTGAGTGTCTTCTAATTGATCCTGCTCTATTTCTCTTCAACTTATTATGTTCAGCATAGTTAAGTTTCCACAAGGTAGTGACTACTTTCCCACATGCAATAATAACAAGCTCTCTTCACAAAAGTCAAAGATCAATGACTTGAGATGGTTTTATATGGTCATTATGTACCTGCAGCTTAAAGCAAGATGAATTATCTCCCTTGCATGGGCTGCGTTATGATACAGCTGTTCTGAATGAAAATTGCTCAGGTAGTCTAAGATGTAATATATGTCATAACTTGTACTTTACCAAGAATTTTTTTGTAATTTCACAGAAAAGCTGTTCCAACAGTTGTAAAATGGTCATTAGTTTAGGCTTTTTGACACAACTAAAATCCAGCCTAACATCATATTTGACAGGCTGAACTTGCTACACTGCCTGAGGCCTCCTGTTGGTGACAATATTTTATCATCTTATTATATGAATATTTAAACGACATAATGATCTAATGAAAGCAAGATGAATAAATTCATCGCTAAACATAGTTAAAATTTCAAAGAACTACCAAAAAAATTACTTTCAAAAGATGGCGAGAGATTTGAATGAAACTGAAAATTTATATATATTTAATACTGGTATTGAATGAAATTATTCAACCATGAACGATATTCCTGTTGTTGTTGTTGTTTCTCATCACATACAATATTTAATTATATAATGCATTTTACAGATCTTTCTCCATTAGATGTATAATTGCATTCAGATTATATATATGATTCAATGTCAGTGTGGGCCCTTAATTTATAACTTATATATGGGTACCTTAGAGGGTGTATAGCAACAGTCACATTTTTCTTGGAAAAATCTTGTCTTCTCTATAAACTGCATGAGAAAATTACACTGTTGTTCTCACTTATAGAATTTCTTCTTTTTTTCATAGACCATGAATTATTTACTCTGTGGTCACATGTACGGGACTGGAGCATTTTATCACCGTAAATGCTTCACTACAGGATACTTATAATAACATTAAAGATCTGGGAAATACAGACTCGCAGTGATTGTAGTTTCCTTCTCTTGCTTTCCTCTAGGCTCTGCTACGCTTTTTTTCATGCATCTTTATGGGTCAAAGTCATAACCTCTGAATGTACAGATGGACAAAGTCTGCCACTAATTAAGCCCTCAACTTTGCAACAACTCTGATACGAAATTGGCAAGTATGTAGTTATTTAACACACTATTCCTAACTCGACCAAATACTTCACTATAGCAATCAGTCTGTCACAAAAAAATTGTTCTGTCACAATACAAATATCATGTGGAAAACTTGTAAAACATCCAGTAATCCTTCGAGTATCTGGACCCACATTATAGTAGAACGTTGTACAAACAAACCTTTATCGGCTACCATTTTTTGATAAAACTTGTTACTGATTTCATCTACATAAGCTACTCTCAACATGTATTGCCCTAAATAAATATATCAGTCAAGTTCAAATTAGAAATGAAAACCGCCTTGATAAGCGTAAGCCCCTTGTATGACCAATATGCCAATTGAAAGTTAATTTATATTCATTATCTTAGTATGTTTGTAATGTTACTGATAGGGTACTGTCCAATTTAAAACTTATTAGACGTCCTTTGATCCTGTACTATTACTTTGGATTTCTTTTTCAGTGAAAGTGGTAAGTTTTGTCTGTCCCTTTTAGGCTAAGGGAAGTAAGTTTGCTATACATGAATCAGATAAACTGCCACATCATTTATCACCTCAAGAGTGGCCTCCCTTTTATATAACAAGAAAAGATTCACACAAACCTTTCTTTTTACATGTAGAAAAAGCAACGGTATAGAAAATCCATGCGTTTTATAATATATCCTGAACATTCTGCTTTGCTCTCCTGCATGTGTATTCACTTTATTCTTTACATTTTTAGTGTCTGTTTAAAGTAGTTTGTACTTTCGTTTTCTGACTGGTTTATTGATGTATGAACATAATCAACTAACATGTGACCTTGAATTGTGTAAAGTTTCGACAGATTACATCTAGTAATCATGACTGGTCAATATAAATATATCTGTAAGCAATTCAACAATCTTCAAAGTGTTTTATTGATAAACCACAGATACAAGTGCCAGGAAATTTGTTTCAGTATGCAGCGAAGCAAATGCATTTTTTTACAAGTCTTTCAAGTTGTTTACAAGTGGCAACCACATTATGCAAACACGAACATATTAAGTTCCTTAAGTAATTGGTCTTCTAACGCACTATCCTCCTCCCATCAGGATCTGGGAACTTAATTCTCCACAGTTTTGCTAAATTAGGAAATGAGTCAAGACACCAAAATCATAGAAAGTATTAGGCAGCTGTTTTAAGGGAATATTCACACAGAAAATTAAAGAGGGCGTATTACATGAGCCCCACTTGTAACACAAATTAAACATGCTATGCCAATTCAATTACTGAAGGGCTGTCACTTCACAACATTGCACTATGACTGTTGTTCTTAATTTCAAGCTGCAATAGAAAAAAAATAAACTTCTTAGCAAGTGACAAGATTATAAACTTTTGTATTACCTGAACAGTTGGTGTCAAAATATCCTCCTCAGGAACTGATATATTTCTCAAATCAAACTCCTCACTGAATTCATTCCAAGCAGTTTTGATTCCTACATAAGGTTTCTTCTGGCTTGTTTGACCACTTAGTCCTTCAAAACTGATTGTTGCAAGAGACAGTGTCAAACTGGAAGCTTCTTGGTCCAAACTTTGAACTGGTTTTACTATTACAAGACCTTGTTGATCAACAGTTCTTGTCTTCCTTTCAGCAAAAGGCCGACTGTATCCTTTGAATTTTGGTTCATCAACTTCTCTGTAAAGTTCATCCATTCCACTGCTATATGATTCTAAAGATCTACTTTGAGCTTTTTCAGGTACGAATCTACTGTATCTGGGACTTACATCTGGCACTGGTGCACCAAATGACGCAGCAGTGTCCAAATCTGCCAGCTTCATTACCTCTTCACTTTCTTCATCTGCAAGATAGTCCTCTATTTCTTCATCTGTTTTAAGTCCATTCTGTTCACTACTCATATCAAAATCACTTGTTATTGTACTTTCCCTGTCTGTATCACCACCATCCTTTAAATACAATGGATTTTCACTTCTGTAACTATACATTACATCATCATCAGCACAAAGTCTTTTACCGATTATGTTTGACATATGCTCTCTTATTTTATATCTTATCATTCCTTCATTGAGACTCAGTCTTGATGACGAACTGTATTTTGTATAGTCTTTTGTATAAGATTTGAGATAGTCTGTGCTGTCTGTGTATCTTGATCTCGTTTCCAGCATTTCCAGGCTTCTTGTGGTCCGCTCTGATGTTTTACGTCGCATTGTTCTAGTTATTATAACTGGTCCAGGAGATCGCCTGGTTGAGCTTCCAAATTCTTCAGAATAAAGGGGCACAGTATAATCACGGCTTAAACATTCCACAGACTTCCTCCTCTTAGAAAGTCTGGCGAGCAGTTCTTTCCTTTCTCTTTCCATGAATTTGTCATACACACTAATTCGCTCCACAGATGGAGCATGGTAAGTTCTGTAAGGACTTGAGTCAGCACTTACACTTCTTCTGTACGCCATTTTAGCATCTAATGTCTCACCATTTATTGTTCTATGTCCTGCACTTTGTACTTCACACAATGCACCATTTTGAGAATAAGTCTGTATGTTCAGTTCACTTGGTCTCACTGCAGTATTTGTTGTATTGCTAGTTTTAACTTCTGATGTTTCAATTTCTCTCTGTTTGAATACAATGGTGCTGTCATAAGGCTTCTTTATGAAGCGGTATGCATCTTCTGTTTCACTGATAGCAGTTGGAGCTGCTTCAGTGCTAGTATTACTAGGAAAAGTTTTTGAGCTGGATACGATTGTTGCCTTATCTTTATAAAACTTTACATCTGCAAGGCATTTACTGACGTTTTCACGACTCTCACCTAAAGCTCTGTCAGTCCACTCCACTTCGTTACATACCTGTGTTGTAGAACCATTCAGATTAAACTTTGCTTTTTCAAAGTTTTCAATTTCATTTTTACCATCTATATCATCAGTACAAACTATTTTTAATTTTTGTTCATTCTGTGTTGATTCCGACAGCAAACTTTGACACTGTGACGTAGACTTCAGTTTTGATTCCACGAAAGTTTTTACATCATCACCTGAAGCTGTTGATATAATCCTTTCTGTGTAGCAAGGTGCTGAAACTTGTAATTTAGTCTCCTTGTTTCCATTCAGAGATCTTGAGCTGCATGTACTTTCAAATATGTCACAATGCGACGGAGATTGAGACCTTCTGTCCCTTTTTGATTTAATGCTAAAACTGTCACCATATGGGGACTTGGCTTCACTATTTAAGCTATCAATGAGTGCTGACGGTGCCAACTTATGCTGACCATTGCCTACAGGTGGTGGAGACTTGGATTTGGACTTTTTTCTTTGCAAGCTTGCTGAATCATGTAACCGTTCAGATATAAAATATCCATTATTCTGCTTGGGGTGCTGAGGTTTCGATCTCAATCTGACAGTTTTAGATTCTGCACTGTATTCCGAATCACTCCTATCACTAGTAGAAATTTCATGTATATCTCTATATCCTAATGTTTTAATTACTTCAGAATTCCCAGCTTCTGCTATATTCTTTTTGTTCACCACATTTCCTTTTGCATTGCTTCCAAATGCAGTAATTTTATTTTCCTTGTTGAAATTTTCACTTCCGTCTGCCTCCGACCTATGATTATCACCATATAAACTGCGACTGTTTTTGGCGGAATATCTATCATGCTTAACAGTTCCTTTATAGATTTTTCTGGGTTTGTTATACCATCGAGAAATGGCTTTCCACCAAATATGTAACCACTTCAGCATCAACCATACAATTACCAATAAGTCCAGCATCGTAACTTGTCTCTCGATAATATAAATAATACATATACATGTAATTCCAATTTCCTTTCAATAATCACATTACAGCTAGACAAATAGCCTTACTTGCAAGGTCACTGCTTGTCTGTCAATCTCAAATAACGTAATGCAAATTCATCGATATTTCCGGACACTTTTATTTCTCTTTCATTTCTGGCACATTTCAAGACTGAACTTTTATAGTTTGATGTTTTTAATGTCAAAATCTACATGACTGTACACTTTTTGTTATTTCAGCAGTAAGCTAAGCTGTTCCACAAACTTCCTGCTCAATTTAAAGTCATCTGCCAGTGATAAAGATCAGTTCAATTATTTGTCAAATTAAAAACAGAAAATTTACTTCATACCAAAGTTTTGCAGCAAAAATATTTAGTTCAACTTCGGTCTTAATCCTACTTTCTGTTTATCTCATATAAAAATTATTTCAACTTAAAGTGAAAGATAAAGAAATGGCAGGAGATTTTCTTAAAAGCACGATAAGGAACATTAAGAATTTAGCATGATGGCTAACACAAATCTTAAATTGATGTTCAGGCGATCATTTCCCCTTTAGGCAAATACAATAGTCATGATTTTAAAAGTAAAATTACACCTGATAAGATAGCTATGTGATATAATTACATACATATAAAATCTTTCAAATGTAATTATAGATTCAATTTGGTATGTCTATAATTTATGTCATAAAACTGTCTGGAGTAAATGTGCAAGGCAGTCCAATGCCAGTACCTTTAGCAAGACAGTCCAGTAACTTTAGCAAGGCAGTCCAGTAACTTTTGGGTTCAGTAACTTTTGGGTTCAGTAACTTAAGCAAGACAGTCCAGTTACTTTAGCAAGGCAGTCCAGTAATTTTAGCCAGGCAGTCTAGTAACTTTAGCAAGACAGTCCAGTTACTTTAGCAAGACAGTCCAGTCACTTTAGCAAGACAGTCCAGTAACTTTAGCAAGGCAGTCAAGTAACTTTAGCAAGACAGTCCAGTAACTTCAGCGAGACAGTCCAGTAACTTTAGCAAAGCAGTCCAGTAACTTTAGCAAGGCAGTTCAGTAACTTAAGCAAGGCAGTCCAGTAACTTTAGCAAGGCAGTTTAGCAAGACAGTCCAGTAACTTTAGCAAAGCAATCCAGTAACTTTAGCAAGGCAGTTCAGTAACTTAAGCAAGGCAGTCCAGTAACTTAAGCAAGGCAGTTTAGCAAGACAGTCCAGTAAATTTGGCAAGGCAGTCCAGTCACTTTAGCAAGGCAGTCTAGTTACTTAAGCAAGGCAGTCCAGTAACTTTAGCAAGGCAGTCCAGTAACTTTAGCTACTTAAGCAAGGCAGTCTAGTTACTTAAGCAAGGCAGTCCAGTAACTTATGCAAGGCAGTCCAGTTACTTTAGCAAGGCAGTCCAGTAACTTTAACAAGGCAGTCCAGTTACTTTAGCAAGGCAGTCTAGTTACTTAAGCAAGGGGGTCCAATTAAAAACCAATTATGTGGATTTGGATACAAGTCTGAATCTGAAATTAGCGCTTTACTGATTACAACACAGGATAACATGCAGTGTTTCACTTGGCAGGGAACAGTTGTTGCAATGAGCGGTGTTTGTTACTCAGCAAAGCTATCATGTCTGTTATATAGATTAGCATGTGAAGGAATATTTGTTCAACTGTTGATGATAAAAAACAACAGTTTTTTTGTTGAAAAAATTTCAAGGTTACAGCATACCTGAAGATGCTAGCTGCTACCTTTGAAAACAAGTCAATGTATAGAAAGACTCCCCAACAGACCTTGTAGATAGAAGTTTCATTTTCATAACTGATTTTATAACTAATTATTTTGCTCAACTTCATACACTTAAGTAATACCAACTAAATGGGATGTACGTCAAAAGCTCAATTAGAAAACTAATGACAAAGATAAGTATCTTATCTTTAAGTATATTAGGATCGCAAATATTCTATGATAATCATATACGGAGACATTTTGTGAATTATCATATGCTTTAAAAGTGCTATTAATCAGATTCAAATCAATTTAAAGATATCACCCTGACAGATAACTCCTCTACACTCTGATATCCACCTATCCAATGTATCCGAAAAGTTATTCACTATTCCTCTCCACTTAGAACTATTTCCCCACCTATCACTTCCCCCATTACGAAACACTCATTCACAAATCCATTCCCAGGGGAAACAGTATGGGTCTGACGTCAGACTTTGGCATCATGCTCACTTTTCAAAACCACCAATATTTGCGGAAACACTAACATATTGAAAAGCAATCTGTAAAAACCAATAAAACACAACCTCTTCCTATTCTTATTACACACACATATGCTAATTTTGTTATATCTCCTTCATAAAATGTTTATTAGCAATCCCGACATCGCACTTATATATTCGATTACTCATCCCCAATTTCAAGGTTACTTATACCAAACTTTATTCTGTAACAATGAATTTATGCACACATACACTGTTTTTAATGACTCTCTTCCTTAATAACTATCTGCGCAAAATCAAAGTACATTTTTAAGTAAAGTTGAATTTTACATCATTCAACAAGTCAAGATTTGTTATGTAACTAATGCTTTTGCATCCTTCACAAAGCAGACGTATAAGTAAAAAATTTAATAGAATATTCCAATAATGTATGCCCCTGTCTAAAAACTGTCTGTAAATATTGATGATTTCACTTTACCGAGAACAATCCTTTCACAGACAAATCAGCATCTTACAATGGAAATGAAAAAAAAAATCTGCAATGCAGAACATAGACTATCTATCAAAGTAAAATCAATTCAATGCAGCAATGCACTACCCCCTTTTTCTTGATATTTTCTGGTGCTCATAACTTTTTTTGCATTTCAAGAATAGAAGTGTCTCCATATTGTTTTTAAAAAAAACAATTGTTAAATTGTATCTTCTTAGGGAAAAAATATCTAAAGAATAAAAAACTTTAATCTTTTTATGCTATAATAGCATTAACATCATAAGTAAACATTACTACTGTCTTCTTTATAATTATGTAAGTTCTTTGAATATGTTAAAAAGTATAACTTGACAAATAATTGAACTTTAAAGGTATCATGTATATAAAGAAGGATACACAATCCGATAAAATGCAGGAAAAACACATACAACATGTACACTGCCAGATGTGTGAATAACAATGAATCTTGAGTGGTTTCTACATGTTGAGAAATATTACAAGTACAATATATGTACTAATAAAATATCTATATATGTCCATGAAAGTTACGCTACAATATGTCAAACTGCTATCAAAAATGTCTTTATTCATAACAGCATGCATATATATATAGTTATGACTATGTATTTCCATTTCATACTACATGTTGCAGATATTTTGAACAGTATTGAATAAAATGTCACTTATTTCAGATGCATACATGGTATAGTTCATGTCTTACGATTTCAAACAATTTCCTTTTCCAAGGGAACTAGCAACCGTAACAACAGGAATAACTCCTTCAAAATCATTATACATGAACAATAACCTGCTTATAGTTTATCACTGAAACTGCAGTAAGTGGATCAGTTCTAATCGGCATCACATTGTCATAAAACAAATCCACTTATTAATATTGTACAATATACCAGACTAATGGCATGCCACTCTTGAATCTGATTGGCTACAGACAGATCGATTAACTATAAATATCAAATAACAATAATTTAATATTTCATTTTGTCATAAAAACATAGACTGTAAGTATTAACTGCTGAGCCCTACAAAAGCTCTTAAAAACACAAGTACCGCCTAAAATTAACACTTATCCATAAACAAAACATGATCGCTTTTATACGCGCCACAATAAACTGTAAGTCCTTGAACTTTTTGTCTGAATTTGGCTTTACTTATACAGCGTAATAAATTCATATGCATGTAAATATATGATTAAAATTGTCAAGCTGTGTGATTAAAATCGTCAAGCCTTGATGCATTTCACCAACATGAATTTATCGTTTATTTATATTATTTATTTATTTTCTGGTAACATTTAATATAAAATCAACAAAATTGTGCATGCAATGCACATGGATAGTGCATGTTCCTTGTACAGAACCCAATGTCTCCTCAGACATTTTCATACGTAAATTGTCTGACCTTAAAACTCCACATCAAAACTTTTATTTAAAGCACTAGGACTTGTAATCACATTCTTGATTGGGTTTTACGTCATTTCTTAGAATAATCCATGAATTTCCGAAAGGCCATTTCCAAGAAATGAAATCACTATTTTTTATATCCTTGAGAGACTTCCTATCACCTTAATATTGTTCCAGAGATAGCTTCACTTTGTCATGAGTCTGACTTCAGAGACGTTATTACGCAATATTTTCTAAATCAATATGTCCTGCATTCGGAGAATCTATCCATGTCCTCCCCGACCGAATTACGACTTGGTTTTCTCTTTGAAATAAGAAACTGCAATGATGCAGACTTTTCCGGTGTTCAGTTCTACAAACATTGTAGGCAAATATTGTAGGCAAAGATTTTGGCGCTTGGTGTGCAATATGAGCTGTGTAATATGGGTAAAAAGTCTGAATTTCACATATTGTGGGTATGGAGCACAAACCACTCGAAACTTTTATATTCCAAAGTGAAATCAACTATAAATAATTCAACATCAGTAATAGGATGCTTTTCACTAACAATAATAAAACAATTCAACTAGACAATCCTTTACATGAATAGACTGCATAATATATTCTAGCATAAATTCCATTACAGAAACAATTTAGACAGGTTACATCATGACAACAAAGACACAACAACAAAACAGACTAGCATGTATGTTTCGTTTTATCTGTGGCAAGCAATTTGCCTTGATAATGAAAATACAATGCAGTATCAAATGCCTTTGCATTAAATATAACTTTGGCTGTATAGGGTACTCCCTGAGCATGACTGTATCTTCAGTCATTAGTGAAAAAACTATTACCTCTATAGCCCCACCCCACCCATCAGTCTGCAGAACATTGTTTATTTTTTAAGCTTGACATAAATGACAACAATTGACCCGAAACATCTGGGGAGGGGGGGAGGGGGGGGTGTATATCACATGCCACAATGCATATCTGCATTTTATTGTGTTTTTTCCAAAAAATTATTTCAAGAACGAAATTTATCATAACTGGACCGAAGCAAGGAACATTAGCAGGAAATGACGCTAGTCAGGATGAGTCATGGGAAGGGTGGAACGGTACAACAGATATATGACAGCAAATCCTGGCAGTACAGGAAACATGCTGAACTTATAAACACTTGTGCTTGTAGGTGGCGGCAAACAGATGTTATATAACACAGGTGTAATACTGGAAATACATATCTGCTTAACATCAATAACACCATTTTTATCAATTAAGGGGAAGCAACTCTTTCAGCCTTGTTGCAGAATATTCATATAGAATTGCATGAGTTACTCTTTCTTTCATGCTTTCAACCTTAAGACTGAATGCTTCATATCAATAACTAGACAAGGGTGTGGCAGTACAGAGGCAAATTAATGTCACTGTGTGACCTCCTGAAGTATCTTTCACTTACAATATAACCTGTTATTATCTGTAAAGGGAATGATCCATATTCCTTTATATTAGCATAATCATGTACTACTGACATAAGCACGACACAGACAAGGTCATTATTAAAGAAATTGCAATATTTACATGTAGACACTGCTGAAAGATGTGGAAAATGCACAAGATATTCATTAAATAGTTCATTCCACAGGGACCAGCAGTTCCCCCAGTCATAATCTGACCATAGACTTTTAAAAACAAATCTAGGATACTTCCTGTAAAGTTTTCACATTATGTAACAGACATCACATGGGAAATAATAACATCAAAGCTATAGTTTTAAGTCATTTGACCTTCATCTATGAGTTCCTGATGACTTGCAGGCTGCCACTCTTTATAACAGAAGCAAAAATAACCAGATCTGAAGGCAATCAAACTCTTTTACAGTATATCACTCCATTATGCTTTAAATTATCTATCTATTTCCATATTGTATTATATATCTGGTAAAACCATTGGCAACAGCTGCCTGCTGGACCCCTTCACTGCACTGCCAGGAATTTCTGGCTGCCTATTACAGGCTTCACTGACAACATCCTGCCTTCCAAAAATTAGTTTTCATTTCTTAAATGTTTATCACAGTAAGTGCTCTTTAATGAGAAACAAATCTTTCCACACTCTTTCCACATTTAAAATCTGAGAAAATTTACAAGCCCTCTTGAGTCAGGAAATGTAAACCTGGAGTAAAGTGTAAGTTTAACAAGTTCTGGCAGTTCTCTGAACAAGCAGACGACATCTTGTTAGGAAATAGAAGACAAAACTTTACAACATTAATGTACAAATTGAAGATGTAATAGAAAACTACTGTATTGTCTCTTATTTTACATGTGTAAGAGAGGTCCTTCTTGACCAGTGATGTTCTCTTTACCTTCATAGCTGTGACCAGGGTAGTCTCTACTATATCCTCATTCATGCCTTTGTAGTCAATGACGTCCATAGCTATCTATAGAGTCTTTTCATTAATTTGGTTTCTTTTCATGCAACACTATAATAAGACCAAAACAGTGTTCGTTTTTTTTCAAAATGAAAAAGGGAGCTAACTCATTGTAGAAAATTACCAGGATAAGAGTGACTGTTTCTCAATATTTGAACCAGAAAGACGGTTATACCATAAACAGCAAACCAGAAGTATTGCGTACAAGAAACCAAGCTCAAATATTTGCCAACTACCAGTAATGCTATCAATGTCATTACACACTAAATCCAGTTCATACCTCAGACTGCCAGTAAAGTCTTAAGAGTACTGCATATTTTATCAATACTGACAAACAAGAATAGCCCAGGGCAGGTAAGTAAGTGCACTTGGTAACCATTACAACATATTCTTTATTCCATTACAAGTAGAAGCAAGTGCATTGTATAAATGAATACATCACGTTTTCAAATAAAAGTCTGATAATGCTCATTCTACATTAAGCTCATATCAAAGGTATGTATCGTTATCATTTGCATTAGTAATTAAGAAGTACGATCATATGAGATTCATTGAGTTTTATTAGTTTTTTTGTTTTAATATTTAGTCATTGCCGAAACCAGAGAAGAGAGCTGTAGACTATAACAACAAGTGCTCCCTGTGAGGGACCAGTGCATAGTATGATTCGACCAGTGCATTATAAGTATGGATTCAGATCAGCGGTGACTAGTAGGGATTCAGATCAGCGGTGACCAGTACCGACTCAGATCAGCGGTGACCAGTATGGATTCAGATCAGCAGTGACCAATATGGATTCAGATCAGTGGTGACCAGTACGGACTCAGATCAGCGGTGACCAGTATGGACTCAGATCAGCGGTGACCAGTACGGACTCAGATCAGCAGTGACCACTATGGATTCAGATCAGCGATGACCAGTACGGACTCAGATCAGCGGTGACCAGTATGGACTCAGATCAGTGGTGACCAGTACGGACTCAGATCAGCGGTGACCAGTACGGACTCAGATCAGCGGTGACCAGTATGGACTCAGATCAGTGGTGACCAGTATGGATTCAGATCAGCGATGACCAGTACGGGCTCAGATCAGCGGTGACAAGTATGGATTCAGATCAGTGGTGACTGTTATGGATTCAGATCAGACACACGAAAGTCTAATGTTGGTTCTCTCATAGCAGGGCTTAAACCTGCATACTATATTCCATGATTCATACCCAATGGGATATTTTCTTCCAAAATATTGCAAATATTTTTCACTGATACCCATCTATAACATACTGACTGACACTCTGATACCCTTGCATCTGCTCCAACTGACTTCTTTACTTACATAGCTCACTTTCTAACATAAACTATAGAATCATCAACATGAGTGATGCCTTCTGATATGAAAGATTCCATTTTTCATGCTTTTCTTCGATTTGTAAATAATGTGAAATGAGACCCAATCTAATCTGCGATGTGTATAATGATAATTCTAATGCGTCTGTGATTCACCAATGAAGAAACAGAGAAAGCCAGAGCTGCAAAAACATATCATTAAATTATATTCTTTCTTTTTTTTCTCTGTAACTTTCACTTGAAAGGAAAATATGCCAAGTATAAAATGAATGCACAGAACAGAAACTGCCAAGAACAAATCACTTTTATCATTTCTGTGTCAAACTGGGATATGTCTCATCTATAAATATCATACATTTCTTGAGAAATGCTATTTCAGCTCTCATAAATTGTTTTCAACTGCATTTACAAAGATGCTTTTTCAACATTACACTCCCAGAGTATTTTGTCCCCTGCGAAATGAACCAGTACTGTTCATGAATTATTCATGAAATATTCAGAATAGTTCAAACCTGAATCATGAAAAGTTCTTCAAAAAACTTGAAAGTAAAATGAGACAAATTCTTTAAATGTCCATGAAATAAAGAGTTCATGAACAGTTCTTAACAAAGCATCATGAACTTTTCAAGTACTTTTCATTGCCAAATATTCTAGAACAGTTCATGATTAACTAATGAACTGCTCAAGAACAAATTGTTTTATGAATGGTTCAAGACACATTCATGAACTGAAGTGCATGAACTGTTCATGAACATTTTGCTCTATAAGCATATTGTCCATTTTTACTTCATGTTCTGGACATGAACTGTTCATGACTTAAAATGCATAAATAGTTCATGAATTGTTTATGACAAAGACCTGTCTTACATAATTCATGAACTACAACACATGTATTCATGCATTCAGACTCTCCCATAACTCATCCGACTGTCGGACAAAAATTTGACCTGTCCAACAGGAAACAAGCAGTTTGTCTTGCTATTTTGTCTGACAATGTATAAAAGTTTGCATTCCTATCACAATCATGACAATAAACATGATAAAAAAAAGCTTTTGCTATCTGCATTTAAATGTGACACTAAATCCAGTGCTGCATCAGTTTCACTATGATGGACCGTTTTTTCATATTCGTTCGTCCGTTCTTCACAGGCAATGAATTGTTCATGACTAGTTCATGGCCAAACCATGTTTTTGCACTAAGTTAAAACTAATTTGTGAATTTGCAAAACAAAATGTGATTTCATCACAATTCCTGAATTTCATGTAACAAACTCTAGTTTAGTATACCTCCTCCGTCTGTTGCTAGACAATAAACCAATTAAATTATGACTTGTGCTAAAAAAGGTAGTGAAAACTCGTGACAAATAAACCTGACACAATTTCTTTATTGTAGACGAATGTGATTGTTCCCTTAAAAAGTCAGAACAGAAATTAATCAATAAAATCACTTACTTTTGCCAAAAAATGACATGAAGTCACTTACTTTTGCAAAAAAACACTTTCTTATTCCATCAGAAAAATTCCCTCCAAAAAACTTGTGACAAGTTGGTACACATAATATTTACATGCTGTGAGATTTGTCAGTCCCAGTTCTTAAATAGTTCATGAACTGTTCATGAATGCTTGTGGTTCATGAAATGTCAGTGATTGTCCTATGACATCAGATCACAGATAATTCAAGAACTCTGTATGATTCTTCAGTAGTTCATGAACTGTTCATGAAGTATTTTCAAAGAGCAGTTCATGTCCAAAAGTTCATGAACACCAATCAAGAACATCCAAAGTCCAGTTCATGAACCATTCTTGAATGGCTTGAAATGTTCATGATTTCATGAACTGCATTTCACAGGGGGTCAGCTCATAAAAGCTTTTTATCTATATGACACATGAAAACATTTATGACCAGTACCCAGCTTTTTAACAGACATCTCACTAAGTGCACATTTTTTTGTAAATAATAAGCACTTTTATCATAGTAACAGAAAATTTATATGTCACAAACAGAACCAAAAAAATGCTGTTTTCCTGATGTTGTTGAAATAAAAGATAAACTAAATGGCATATGAATATTATACGACAACCTCTAATGAATGCATCCATTTTCCAGAAACTTGATTCAATATATTTTTGTTCATCACATTAATTGCCGACAGTATCAAACAGTAGATAAGTGTTTAGCTCTTACCTCATTAATCATATGGGCTGAGAGTTATGGATTACACTAATTACTTCTGACATATTGCCACCTTTAGTTTCAGGCAGGCATTTAACCATTCCCCTCCAGAGATAATTTGGTGCCCATTTATCTGTGGAGTTCCTACTGGCCATGATTGAATATTGAGAGACCTGAGGCAAAACTCTAAATAGCTTTACCTCCAATTAACTCAAAAAGTTTGATAACTGATTTGGACATAATTGCAACATTAAGAAGCTTGGTGCAGCGAGTGTTGTCTTTTAATAGAGCAATTCCAGTTGTCTGCATTTAATCTCTCCCAATGTCCCAACCCTTCTTCTAACCCCCTTTTCCCCTACCTCAACTTTGACAATTTTTTCTGTTGAAATTAAACACCATTCTATCTCTAGGACATTAAATAAAATGGGTTGATAGAAAACTCTATGGAACCTGCTGTAAATGTATCATCACCAAATTGCTAAAAACTGTGCATCAGGACCCAACATCATTAATTAACTTTATTTAATTAATGACTTAACAGTACATCTGACACTTCTAATACCCCAGAATGGCACCAGTCTGAGACTGAATGTTTATTTCTTTACACTTGCAGCTAGATTATTTATCTTAAACAAATGCTTCAGGAGATACCATATCAGTGATATTACATAGCAGTTTGTGTCGGAGAAAACAACTCCATGTATCAGTCCTATAAAAAACATAGAAGGTGCATCTAATAATTGCTAACCTCATGCCAGAACTGATAACCAGTCACGATTTTTTTCATTCATTATGTCTTTGCAATTACTCCTTATCAAAACCAAATGCTTCTATCTTGCATTAATTTTACTGTTTTTGTCAAGATGCTTTGTTTCATGAGTTCATGTTGCATAACTGCAGAAACAAGGGAGACAACTGTTACAGTGCTGTAACTGGAAAATGACTGCAGGTTGACTGCAGAAACAAGGGAGACAACTGTTACAGTGCTGTAACTGGAAAATGATTGCAGGTTGACTGCAGAATCAAGGCAGACAACTGTTACAGTGCTGTAACTGGAGAATGACTGCAGGTTGACTGCAGAAACAAGGGAGACAACTTTTACAGTAGTGTAACTGGAAAATGGCTGCAGGTTGACTGCAGAAACAAGGGAGACAACTGTTACAGTAGTGTAACTGGAAAATGACTGCAGGTTGACTGCAGAAACAAGGGAGACAACTGTTACAGTAGTGTAACTGGAAAATGACTGCAGGTTGACTGCAGAAACAAGGGAGACTACTGTTACAGTGCTGTAACTGGAGAATGACTGCAGGCTGACTGCAGAAACAAGGGAGACAACTGTTACAGTGCTGTAACTGGAAAATGACTGCAGGCTGACTGCAGAAACAAGGGAGACAACTGTTACAGTGCTGTAACTGGAAAATGACTGCAGGTTGACTGCAGAAACAAGGGAGACAACTGTTACAGTGCTGTAACTGGAAAATGACTGCAGGAAGGAAGACGAACCATGCTTGTAATTCTTTATCAATTCATCTTAAATATAACTTTCAAACCTGCTATCATAATGGGAGTGATGGTGATTCATGTACATATCAAAACTGATCAGTCATATGAAAAACAGTTCAAACAAGCTACTTCACATTTTATAACTTTTTTACCACCCAATATAATAGATAAACTACACAGAAATCCAGTCTACGACACAGCTTCATGCAGATTACTATTTATTTACCATTCAAAATGTTTTTACAGAAGCTGTAATGAAAATATAATTGCTTATGCCCCTTTTTATTTTTTGTGTATTATCTGATAAACGAAAATTGTCTATTAGGTGACTGCCATGCGGATCTATGTGCCAGGTGTAAACTGTGTGTTCCAGGTAATTCATCAAAAAAAGAAACTATACAGACACCAAGGAGCCTGATAGTCTAGGACTGACATCATTATCAGAGTGAATCATCTTGTAACATGTCCAGGGATACTTCATACTAATGGACACAACAGAACATGTTTTGGTCTCAGTAGTAATCCATTCTACAAGCCAACATGTTCAGAAAATGGAGTTCTGAAAACAAATCTGAGGCACAGAGTTACCATTTCATCAGATGCATACTGTTAGAAGCCTAGTAGTTTAGGCATCTGCCTTTGGAGAGCAAGGTCAAAGGTTTGAATCCTAGTTGGGAAGTGTTCCAATAATTTATTCACAGATTGATCACTTCCTCAATATTTAGAAGACCATCATAGTACAATACAGTAATCTCAAAGCTGAAAGAGGAACAACTCAAAATAAAGATATTTGATACTGGATTACCAAGAACAAAAAACAAAAGGATACTCAAAAGAGGGACATGATGTCCCTATATTCCTTACCGCTGGCCACTTGCCTAACACAACCACCTGACTTAGATACCAAACAGGAAGTCTCACAGCAAATAAATCATTATCTGTTTACAATATTTTTCTGATTTAAGTGGTCTCTTTTTCTGTATCCCAGCTGGTTCTACTGTAAACAGGGTCAAATAACTTTAAATGACAGACACAAACAATTATACAATATGAAAGAAAAAAACAGAAACAAATTTTTATCTTTAAGAAATGCAATTGTATAATTTCATTAGATCTAAGACATTCTAAATATATTCAAGAAATGCTTTAATGGTACTCATTTAAGAGATGCAATAATTTTATTACATGTGTTAATAATTTGAGAAAACAGCTGATTGGACAATAAATTAGACACAAACTAAAGAACCACATCAGATAATGCTATTAAACCATTGAAAAAATATTTGTTTAATAAAATAATAATATTAATATTGCTATTATTTACAAATAATGTAAGGAGGAAAGGCAGATGGCTGTGAGAAGTATGACAAAATTGTCAGGTGTAAGACCTTCAATCATAATTACCAACAAGATTTAGATAATTCTACAGGTAAAGTAAGATTTGCACCTGTTCTTGTTGCATTGAAAAGGCATGCTGAACATAGCTGGCTCCCAGATAAAAGATAGTAATGATTGAAGACAAATATACCACACTTTCTACAAACATTCTATCAATCAATGCTGGATTTACCTGATTTCTTTTCAATCCTCAACTAACATTTGAAGTAAAAGACATCTTACTTTAGTACAAGTTTATGGAATATATGAATTCCTGTAAGTCTTTGGTAACAGTCTGGTTTGAGAAAAAATAAAATATTTGCAATTTTTAGGGTCCAAAAATCAAAGAAAGAATGTAGACACTTCTAGAAAACTTTCACTTATAAACATCATGCTTATAAATTAATTTCTTGGGAAATAGCATTATGTTGTTGACTTTAATCAAGTCATGTACAGGTCCAGCGCATATCTAAACTTCAATGAATGGCAATGTCAAGACTATATAAAGTGGTTATTGGCACGATAAACCTGTATTTGCACGAAAGCATTAGGACCCGAAAGCATTAGACCAGAATGCTATGGCAGGTTTTGAGAGCCAATAACTACTTTTGGCATGTCACTGCCATTCAATACAGCATTTTTCAATGTCTCATTTTTCAAATTAAATTACTGAAAATGCACATGAATTTTAGCCATTTATTTTGCACTCCTTGAAGAATGCTAATATACCAATATACATGAATAAACAGAGATGCCCGGTGTATTAATTGGCATGGTAACCAAACGATAGTCAAATCTTTCCTGTATAAAATTGATACTATATATAGTAAGTTATATAATAATGAGTACTTCTGAAGCCCAAGGCACAATGGTACAGAACTATACAAATTTCACTTGACCACAAGTACAAATATCAAAAAGAGTTATGATCCCAGAGAGTCATAGTACTTTTGCCTGTGTATATTGTATGAGTCATCCATTGTAGTACAGTCATGCAAGTCTGTGCCAAATGTTCACATGATGTATTGGTCTCAACTTCCAATAGTATTTTCTTTGATGCAATATGCACATTTTCTATTAATGCACCAATGTTTTCTCACATGATATATCAGCCATATACATCACATGCATACTGTATGTATTTGTGAATCAGGAGTTTCTAATGCTTTAGGCTGCCAATCGCCAGAATCAGGTTCAAGTTTTACATTGCTACTGCCATTTCATTTTCAAGAGTTATGTCCCTCAAGAATTAATGCAGTCCATTACTTGCTATTTGATTATTTTTAGCTCATTTTATTAAACCATTTATAAGCCATGAGAAATAGTTTGCATGTAATAATGATAAACAAATGGAGACTCAACATTAGTATAGTAATGACACTATTTGACCTAATTCTGATGGTAATGACATCATGACCCTTAGCAACACTCATATTTTTGAAATGACAGAGAACAGTTCAAGGTCATCCTTATGAACTAACAGAGGTATTTACACATCAGAAATGACCAGGCTCCTAAAATTTGAAGATCCTTGGCATAAACATTCTGAAAGTTTTGATTAGGCCATTATTTTTTTATTTTCTTGTTACTTGAAGTTTGAAATTAAAAAGCTGAGTGGACCGTACGGAGGAGGGGAAAAAAAAGAAAAAAACTTTTTTATACATGACAAACTTTGTTTCATCGTGGACCTGCTTTCTCTTCTAAAATCTGACGTAAGAGCACCCCCCTCCCCGAGCAAAATGCCCTTGAAAATTTGTTGACTTTTATTACATTATTCTTTTCCCAATTATATATAGAAGAAACAGAAATTTAACATAATGTTTTCAGATAAAAAATACTGCTGTCAGTAATCATAAAAAAAAAAAAAAAATCGGGGTCGCGAAAATAGGTGACAAACAAAAAATCTGCGATTTTCTGCTGACTTTTTCACATGTAAGGTATCAAGTGATTGCAAGAAATGATTCTGAAACTTTTTGATTAATGGGAAGTTGCATTTTTATGAAAAATTTGGCAAAAATTTGATTAAATTAATCAAAAAATTTATCAGCATTTTAGGTAAGTCAAAAAATTTTGTCACTATTCTAAGGGGAATATTTTGTATTATATACTAAAACATTTGGGGATAAAATATATTATTTTAGGAGGGGAATGGGGCCGAATTTTGGCCCAAAATCGCAATCAAAAATAACTATATTTTCAGATAAAAATACTGGTGTCATCAGTAACAAAACTGCTAACAACAGGCATTTGTGTTGAAACAAATGAAAAAAATCTATTTTTATCTTTTTTTGAGCCTTCTGAACACTGTTTTCTGTGGTAAAATTAACAAAAAACGGGGTTGCGAAAATAATTGACGAACGAAAAATCAGCGATTTTCGACTGACTATTTCAATTGTAAGGTATCAAATAATTGCAAGAAGTGATTATGAAACGTTTTTATTGATGGAAACGTACATTTTACAACAGTTTTGGCAAGCATTTGATTAATTTAATCAAAAACTTTTGTCAGCATTCATTTTGAGGGGATTTTTTGTCAAAAATGGGGGAAATATACCATCATGTTAGGAGGGGAATAGGGCTGAATTTCGGTCCAAAATCGGAGAAATTCACTGGCGTGCAGCTTGACATTATCACTTGTATAAACTGTCCTCTAATTTCGTGATTTTAAAATTTTGGAAAAAAAAAAAAAATTTTTTTTTTTTTTTGGAAAATACGAAAAAATAGGGGCAGCGGGTTCAAGTAACGACAAGTCAAAAAACACTGGCCTTAGAAACTATTTCACAATACAGTAAAACTTTGTTAACTCCAGCAACAGTAACTCTAGGCTCCAGGGAAACCTTGAGATCTCATCGATCCCAGACATATTTCCTATACATTTAACTACACATCGGTCACGCCGATTAGTTTTTTCTAAGTAGTTTACCTGCAACAATAAGTTGCTGATTAAATAAATCTGTTCACACCTTCACGCATCTATGTTTTGACACATCACCAGAAAAAGTTCTACTGCTAATTGTCAATTGGTGATTGATATGAAAATAAAGATAAAATCAGTCTGAGAGTTTCATGTTTTGTGTGAAGAAATTAAATAAATATTTCATTACATTAAAAATTTTGTAAACAATTTGAAATAGAATTTAATAATATTTTCGTGTTTTCAATGACTGGAATAAATTACAACGGGTATTGAAGATGATGTTTGCTAAACATTTTCTTTGAAAATGTCACAAGTGTTATATTATAACGAGTCACAGGTACCTTGGAAACAAACCTTGTTTTTTTTTCATTACATAAATTCATCATGGTACATTTTGGTACATCATTAACAATACTGGTGCATATTTAAGATGATGGACGACATTACTGGCAGTAACAGACGGGGAAATTACTGCAGTTTATTACCAAGACTCATAGTAGGAGATATTTTCTCTTGTAAATGCCCGGAATTCGGATAACTTGAGACCTTCGATAACTCGAGCATTTTACTGGGGCCCATGTGACTTTGTGTTACCAAAGTTTTACTGTATGTCACTGTAACAATGACCCATTTTACCCCATCATTGATAGTGATCATCTACTGTTCATAAAAAAGTTTGAGAAATTTGAGAAACCTAGGCTCAACAAAATCCTGTAATAATGAATCAAAAGAGCTCTAATAGTCAAGGTACATGACCTTGGCCTTCAACATCAATATGAGCAATGTCACCTGATAGACATGATCAACCATCAACAAAGGTTAGGCAACTTTTGCCCAAATGTTCTCTCACTGTTTTTCTATTCAATGTCACCATGACCCTGACCTTTGATCTACTGACTAAAAAAAAATGGTCATCTGAAGCACAATACAAAAATACAGCAACTAGGTCAAAGCATTCTCTACTGAACAGAAGCCATTTTACTCTTTAAGGTCACTGTAAACTTGACCTTTGATCTAGAGTGAACATGGTTATCTGATGGTTAGTACAAGAATGTGTGACATAGGTCAAAGAATTCTTTAATAATCAGGAAATGTATTACTGCAGGAAGGTTACCATGACCTTGACCTTTGACATACTGATCTCTTTTATAGGGGTCTTAAGTAGCAATCTTCAAACCAGTTTTTATCCCAAGCACAATGTTTACTGTTGTCTAGTTACTGGTCAGAAGCCATTTCACAGCATTATTCAGACCTTTGAGCAGAGTTGACCAACCTTCCTCTATTTTGGCCTATTTGTTGAGGCTACTTATATGACAATTGACTGACCTGTCCAAAGCAATATAACCCTTCTTCTGAGTAGAGGATAGCATCATGACAGCAACTTCACCATAGCAACAATACAATATATAATATATATACACAAGGGTCGCCATTCACAGCAAATATAAGACTAAACAGCCTACCTCTAGCTTCCTCCTTCTAAACCGGTGCTTAAAGTTGAACTTTATGACCTGTCTCTCTGTCATTCTTGCACGAAATTCCTTCCAGCGCTTCCTAAGTCTCTCAAACAAGGGCATACATGCATTCAAACACAACACAATAATACATAGCTCTCATATTCAACCTGTTACCTAAACTTTTTTTACAGTCATTCTAAATATTACTGCTACACTCCTGCAACTTTGTTCCCATAAAACTGCTGCAAATGTAATGCAACAACCTTATTTAAATAAAATCCAGATTTTCTTAATTTGTTCCATGCACAAGTGTGATTATGAAGAATGTACCTATATGATCTTCACGGATGAATTAATCTCTGTTCATCTATGAGAACAACACCATTGATGTTGTAACTTCTGTTTAATATGTTCTTAATCTGAATCACACCCATCAGAAACCAAATACTAGAAGAAACAATAGCAACTAATTAATCCGTTATAATTCCTGGCAACATGTTCCATGCCTATATCATCGGTATTCTCAAACCACACATGTTGACTTCCAACACTTGTATGTTTACATATGAAGCTCCTGTATTTGCCCTAGAACGTCAATTCACAGCACCTTAACCTAAACCGCGACATGAAAACAACAACCGCAACCAACATTAAAAATATCTTTCATAAGTTTGATCATTAATCTCCCTCATCAATGTGCTGAACATCGAAATATTCCTACAAAATCAGTACCTGATCAAAAGATGTACATCCCCCCTGATTTCAATAATTATTTTCCCAGAATTATTTTTCTCCGATCTGCTCAAATGAAACACATGTTTATTAATTCTTTCACTGTTTTGACTGTTCCAGCCAAAAATCACAGACCAGGTACCAGTACAAGCCAGGTTCCAGCATGCCAGTTAATTATTGTCTCTGAACTCGACACATGGTTAAATTCTGTACAATTCTGTACCATCAGTCATTTCTAAAACACATCCTGCTCTGAAATGCTGTTTCAAGTTTAAACAATACCTGAAAACAATTTCTTTGATTTATATATATAAAATATTCATTGTATTCACCCATTTACTTTCAAATTAAAAATATCACACTGTATCAACACAGACTTTCGAATGCCCCTGTGAAAAACGTTCTGTATTCTCTTTTACAAAAGTGTAACTGCTTCACCATCTTACAAGGTAGTAATTTGCTATCCCCTGCATTTCAAATTATTCAGAATTTTTCCATTAAAACGGATTATTTCTGCAAGTTGTATGTCCTTCCAAAAGGTATGAATGAGAAGTCATGTATGAGGTTTTAGAGTAGTAAAAGTCTCAGGTGCAAATACTCAGGTAAAACAAACAACTCCTCTTAATTGACATAGACAGGTACTTTCACAGACAATTCTATCAAAATAGCACAGTAAATCTACATTGTGCAATTATGTCAGATCCGGGGTAACAGCTTGTTTCAGGAAGATATTAGTTAATCAATTAATGAAAGGAAACACTGAAACTGTAGGGAGAAGGTAGTGTCAAGCTCCATAGCCAGTAAAAAACAAGCCATTTACCACCCAAGTACCAAGACATGATCCACAGGCAAGGCTGAGCCGAGAAAGAGAGAGAGACCTTCATGTAATGTAACTTTAAAGAAACAGCTTGTTAATCCATAAATGATAAGTAACATTTTCACCTTTTCTATCATTTCGCTTTTTATTTCTCTCAGCATGCTAGTTGATTAGGGGATGATAAGATTTGGAGAAGAAATATTGACATAGCACCCTTCTTATCTTTTCTCTCTGATAATATTTCATCAACCCATCTGTCCGTCACACTGGATTACTTTAAAATCCTTGTTTTTTCTTCTTTACGTTTTTCTGTTAGCAGCTGTGGACATCTTTCTACATCGAGGGTAACATAAACATAACCTGGCAGTATTCTATCATCTGTTAGATAGATGATGTCTTCTTCTGCTCCTGTATTTCAACATCTACCCATCCTAGGAGCTTCCGTTGCCCAAAGCGAACATTTCCAATTAAGAAAGGGGCAATATTATTATTATAGTTTCCTGAGGTACAGCATCTGTTTTGTTTATGCACTGGCCAAATATGGATGGGCTCTTCATGAAATCTGTTGAAGCCACCTTTCACTGAAGGTTGGTCAAATGTCAAGATCAAGATCATTTAATAACAATATGACAGCAAAAATGTAAAATGATATAATTTGCTATCTCAATTTACTATCTCATTATCAGTTGACATTAAGGAAGAACAGCAGAGCAAGATCAGTGACTTCTTATAGCTGGGTAACATCATCATAATAGTAACAAGTCCACCACATGGTTGCAGTTTAAAACTTAGTAATCATTTGTAATGTTTACGTTGATAAAAAATGTATAATTTGTGAGTTGACTGCTTTCTATACCTTTCATAAAGAATTTTGATACTGAAAAGCTTCATTGATAGCAACACAAATTCCATCTAGTTTTTCAAAAATAAACATACAGGACTTTAATCAAAACATTGCATGGCTTTGAAAATATTAGCTATACAGACAAACAGATGGAAGGTTGGCCTGGCTGTAATGTTCTGACTGTAGACAATTGAAAATTGTAATCTAAGAATGAAGATGTCAGAAACTTAACACAGGCGCTGTCTAAAACTGACCTGAACCACTCAAATCTTCTACAATCAGGACTATCTTCAATAAAATCTCATCATTTTGAAGGACAGAAATCCTTGTGTTTTTCAAATAGCTTTATTACCTGCCGTCTGCTATTTAACAGAATCTGATCAACCGCATCTACATCTTATTTGAGAATTATCTAAACTATACAGGAAAAACTCAAGCTCAGTGGAGTAAACAAGCCATGTTTATTTTTTACATGGTGGCTCACGGAAACAACTGTTTCCTTGCAAGTTTTACAGCCTGTAAAGTGTACATAGGTGATTCAAAGGTTCTGACATGTTGACATTGATACAGAGAAGCTGGCGGTATAATTGGCAGCTTAATGCATCAGTAGCTCATTTACCACACTGTTTATCAATATACCACATTTCATAGCTCAAATAAATTATCTCTAAGTACATGGAATAAACGTCACCTTTCTGACTCAGGGGGGGAGGAGATGCTTCAAGACCTACCAAGTTGCGTGTGTTATTTATCAAAGTGCATGTCACTTAAATCATAAATAATTACATTTTCTTTTCTCTTTCTTTTTATTTTTTTTGGTAATAAAAGCGTAACCTTTTTGTAAGGACATGATAAAATCAAATGTCACAGAAGACAGTATAAAAATTAATTGCAACAGTAGAATTATATTCTATTGATAGTTGGATATAGAAGTAAACAAACATTATCTTTGTAAGCTTCATCACTGTTTGTGACAGAGATAAAATCTGCCATTAGGATCCTAGCAATATCATAATTACACCTTCTCCAGGCATAGATGGACCGACAGATGGATGGATTACTTCTGGTTTCAGCAAAAGAGAAAAAACTTGGAAGTAAATTTTGCTACTTGCTACTAGCATGGCATTCAACATGAAAGTTTTGTTGTTGTTTTCATTTTTCTGCTTTGAGAAAAAAATACCATGCTTCAGGACATTGTCATAACATACCTGGCCTATAGGGAACAGTATGAAAAAAACCCCAACCTATAGACAGCTAACAACATTTTGTGGTCAGAGCTACTACTGGAATCTGATGTCTAGAATGATTAATGCTGTTTCTTTAATCTCTTAATCCATGCAAATGCTCTTGAAATGCATTATATCAGTAGATAAGGCGGGGTAGAAGGAGTGCCTGCAACTCTCAGGTTCCTATCAATCATTATCAATGTCAGGTGTACACTCCAGTAAGATACTCCATGATTATCAGCAACATTACTTTCTTTCTTATTAAATAATTATGATAACTTAAGATCTACAATTTTTTATTTATTATCTGAAAGCCTTCCATGAAAGCATGTTAAACACAAACTTTAAACAGATTTATAATTAGATACTGTTTAGAATTTGTAAACAGTAAATGTTATCCAATTTGGTGTGCTTCAAATGTCCTAATAAAGGCATTAGAGCCTATACCATGGTCTGTACTCTACTGTTCCTCCGAATCGACCTTCATAAAACCTGTGAAACACCAACAATAAGTTTCTCTGCTAAAATGCATTGGACTGCTATCTTTTAATCAACCTTTACTGTGAAGCCCATTGTAGAGCCAAGAGTCTAGACAAGAAACACAAACCTTCTGTCTCAACCAAACAGTAAAAACTGAACCAAAATCGATTTTTTCCAGTAAACATTGTGATAAGCTTAAAATGATGGAACCAGTGTGGAACTCACTGTTACATAACTTCCATGATGACTATCAGAGAAAATTCTCATTCCAAGACAAGCCATCTGGAAGAAAACAGCTTTCATATGACAAAAAGGCTAGACAAAAAAAAGAAGACTAACTGGAGTTGTGTGTTAATTGGCTATTTGCTGTTAGTATCTGTTTTGTCTTTATCTTTATATGAGAGGAAGGGTTTTTGCATCACAAAAATGTGTGATTAAGTGCAATAAAACAAAGTATTCTTGGTGCAGGTATTTTCACAACTGTTCTCCCGATGATTGTAACACAAATGAAACTCGTCTGCCTTAATGCATCATAAACTTAGAACATTGTATACCATTGGCTTTCCTTTGACTAATATAAAAGATTATCTTACACACAGTTGCTTCCCTTTATACCAATCCTTCATTTGCAAAAACTGTAACTTGTAAAAGAAATAACTCTAGTGTGATAGACATTTGAACTCGGAAGAATATCTGTCTTGATCAAAACTTTCTTCTGATATGTTAACAGGTCTTGGCTACAATACTTCAATACTGCTTAAGATCTGTAAAAGCACTTGCAAGTAACACCAGCATGTGGCAATACAAAAAGCATATCATTACTCCTTGAATTCATATCTCTCTTCATTCAAAGCCTTAATCAACACAACAAGACAGCAAATTTGTTGTTGTTTTTTTTTTCCTGCCAGTTAAAATTTCATCAAATAGGATGATTAAAGTTATGGTTAAAGTTGGTGCTAGGATTAGCACTGCCAAAAGTTTCAAACTTTAGTCTGTCACAAAAATTACCTTTTCACTTCATCAGATAACTGAGCAGTTTTATTGACTCAATTTTACTCATCTTCAAATTTCAAAATTCATAATTCAGTGCATTTTCTTGGCATGCATGAAAAAGGAGAGATAAAATCTGCAGGGACTTAATCATAAAAACCTGCATTATGTCAGATACTACATGTAACTTCTTGCCAACCTTTCAGTTTTGATTTATCATCAGTTCTGTTTTCTGGTTCATTTTAATCTCTTTTGCACGATTTTTAAAGTTTAAAATGTGTGTCACAAAAACAGGACACAAGAAAAATGTCCTATAAAAGATGAATCATGTCTATATGAGCATACCAGCTTTGTTTTCGTTGACGACCATCAACTGTTTAAGTGTAGAACAGATGCATTGGTTATGTGCATTTTACACATAACAGGAAAATTTTAAGGCTCTTACATACAGACATCAAACTGAGAGTTCTTCCTGCAAAATTATTTACAATTGCGGAAATCTTTCAATTGTATCTTATTCCATAATCTTCTTTTTATCGTTTTCCGAACATTTTTTCTGAAGAGTATTAGATTAAAATATAAGGAAATATCTTGCATGCAATCAGAGTGATTGTATTTTTTTTCACTTTTCCCAAAGTAGTTAAGATAACATACTCAACATTTAGAACACTTGGAAGATCCTTAAAAGTGAAAAAAATAGTGGGAATATCTTCCTTTATCAAGAATTTATGATGCCTTTTAATAACTACACTTCAATTTTATTTTACATATGTGGGATTTTATGAACCTGGAACTTCTTTATTTTCATTGAAACTTGAAATGAAAATTTAAGGACCTATGAACCCTTTTCCATCATGGCTGACAAATGTTGTAAACATAAACTAACTACTGTATTATTCGTTTTGTCTTTTAAACAATTCACTTTCCCCCAAAATATTCAAGTAACCGTTAATTTCAGAAGTGAGGGTCTAATAAAATCCAGCAAAATGCATATTGGTTTTTGTTTTCTGCTTGAAAATTACACAATTATCTATCAATTTTGTAAGTAAATTCTTGTTACTACACCACATCTTTTGCAGCAAAAAACCACATTTAGCTCTTTTTATTATAAAGAAACATTGCAGAAGTGTTTCCATGTTCTCATTGAAATGTACAACATTTTATGCTACAACTTCACAGATGCTAAAATAAAATATTTTCAGATAGGATCTCCCAAACAAACCTGTAAAATAAATTTTCACCGCTAGGAAAAGTTTACAACTGCCATCTAATCAAACAGATAAGAAAAACTGGTAAGAATATGCTGGAAAAGAATCTTGAAGAGCATTCAGTTTGATAATGAAGCATAAACCTCTCTCCATGTTGGCTCACTTCACCGTCAGATTTCGTAATTTATATATGTATTATACAGTTTTATAACAACGGATCTCAACTTTTTCTCTAAAGGCAGGCATCAACACCACAGGCAGTCACTTTCCCTACACTTTACATTACCAGCCATGTTCTACAAGAATGTTGTTTTTACTTAAGAGCATTTTGTACACTTAAGTTATGTAAATATTTTCTTTTCATTTGCCTATGCAGTTTTCTTCATTTACATTAAAATTAAAAGACCATGTCTAGCACTAATGTTGATAAAGTCTTGGGAATCACCTTGGGAGCTCTTTTTTTATTTTTCTTTATACTGTCTGGAGTCTCTGCAAAATGAGCCAACGTTCAGTGATGGGGACATGTGCCAAGGTTCAATGATGGGAATCTAGCCTCAGCAATGACATCAAAGCCTCAGCTTAGAGGAACAAACCTCTGACAGTCATGAGGACAGAGACATGGCCACAAGGGGATGTATATATCAACAAAAAAGTTTAGCAAGAATCTTCCTACATATACAGTCAAACTAGTTATCAAGTAGCCATTGCCAAGTTCTCTTGCCATGTCAGCTGTAGTTTTGCTAACAAAAGTGTGACTGTATCATGTATATACCAAGCCACTCTGTCATGACTATTTTCTACTACAACACTCACCTGAAAGTGTAAGATGATTGTCCACACAAGTCCGAGGGTTAATTTGGGATTACCGTCCACTATCTCATCAGATCTTATATTTACTAGACGGATCTGAAAAAATTACAACATACATTGCTGAGGAAACTCAAGTTTTCTTTGTTATATCAAGCCCTTTCAAGTTCACTAGTAGCTGTACATTACTTTTTTTAAATTTTCAACAGAAAGAATGTGTTAAGACAACAATTTTACTTGTGAACACTTGCAAAATGAACAAAACTGTCTTACACGCTCTTGTTGTATAAGGCAGAGTCTGATGAAAAACATGATAGAAGAAATCAGGGGCATTGTGTAAAGTGATTGTTAACTGATTTCTACAATATATTCTCAAGCACTGGAAAAAACCTTGAGGTGTAGGATTTGACTGGGCGTATTAACTGATTTCTACAATATATTCTCAAGCTCTGGAAAAAACCTTGAGGTGTAGGATTTGACTTGGCGTATTAACTGATTTCTACAATATATTCTCAAGCTCTGGAAAAAACATTGAGGTGTAGGATTTGACTGGGCGTATTAACTGATTTCTACAATATATTCTCAAGCTCTGGAAAAAACCTTGAGGTGTAGGATTTGACTGGGCGTATTAACTGATTTCTACAATATATTCTCAAGCTCTGGAAAAAAGATTGAGGTGTAGGATTTGACTGGGCCTATTAACTGATTTCTTCAATATATTCTCAAGCTCTGGAAAAAACCTTGAGGTGTAGGATTTGACTGGGCCTATTAACTGACTTCTACAATATATTCTCAAGCTCTGGAAAAAGCCTTGAGGTGTAGGATTTGACTGGGCTTATTAACTGATTTCTACAATATATTCTCAAGCTCTGGAAAAAGCCTTGAGGTGTAGGATTTGACTGGGCTTATTAACTGATTTCTACAATATATTCTCAAGCTCTGGAAAAAGCCTTGAGGTGTAGGATTTGACTGGGCTTTTTAACTGATTTCTACAATATATTCTCAAGCTCTGGAAAAAAACTTGAGGTGTAGGATTTGACTGGGCGTATTAACTGATTTCTACAATATATTCTCAAGCTCTGGAAAAAGCCTTGAGGTGTAGGATTTGACTGGGCGTATTAACTGATTTCTACAATATATTCTCAAGCACTGGAAAAAACCTTGAGGTGTAGGATTTGACTGGGCGTATTAACTGATTTCTACAATATATTCTCAAGCACTGGAAAAAACCTTGAGGTGTAGGATTTGACTGGGCGTATTAAGTGCTTGTATCTATGTGAGCAAACTTTATGTTCTCCTCTGTGGTCAAGTGGTTTGAGTCGCTGACTTGAAATCACTGTAACCTCTCAGTGATTGAGGGTCATGGATTTGAGCCCTGCTACCAACCATGACTCTATTTATATGTGAGAAAGTTGGCAGTTTCTTACAGGGGATAGGGTTCAAGTACTGGTCCTTCCCAGGAACCATCTTTAGGTAAACTGCTTTCCTGTACAAACAACTGAAATATGGAACAGAACTGACCTGGACAGTCTAACAGACTGACTGCAGTTGTAGTTTTACAAGTATAATCATATTTCAGGCTTTTTTATAGGCAGGTATTTCACCCTACCATCTTTCTTTAGAAGAACCAATAACTTTCTGACATAATGGACAGGAAGAGAGGGCTCAAACCCATGGCCCTCAATCTATGAGAGTTTACAGTGATTTCAAGTCAGCGACTCTAACCAAGGAGGCGGGAGACTGATAGCTAGAGTAATAGGATACCTCGAACAAGTCTGGTTGGCAAAGGTTTGGAATTATCCAAAGAAAACTTATGGCTAGGAAAATAGCTTGCATCAGTTATACTTTCATACCTAACATTTATAATAAATTTCTTCCATAGAAGTGACAGTGATGGCACAACTAATCAAAATGCATGAATACCTGCTTTTTCTTAATTTGTGGGAATGAATTTTTAACACAAACATACTGTATATTACTTTTATTAGCAATAAAGAAACCATCATTGTGTCAAAACTTTGTTTACGGGTCTTTTGTGCATTGGAATAAATATTTAATGATGGAAGGGGAATTCAATTACCAACTCTGCTTCCATTAATTTACATAAAAGGGAGGCAAGCATGTGGACAAATGTGGCATGTTTCTCCCTGAGTACTCACCCCTTTTCTCCGCAAGAATTCAAGAGCTATTTGTACATTCTGTATCTGATGAAACTTCATCCGACCCCGTTCTCGTGGCTGAAAACATAAACAGCAGTTTGATAAGTACTGTCCCTTGTTTTGTCTTTTTGACATGAAAACAGTGTAACAGTTAAATAAAGTTTCAGAATATATGAAACCCATATTGTTTATTGATTACACAGCATGATGTACCACCATAATTTGCAAGTTGTTCCACTAATCAAAGCTTTTGGTAAGACTCAATACTTACACCATTCATTCTAGGTCTAGTATCCTTAACTGAGGCGGAGCTGAATCTCACTTCCTTATTTCCATAAAAAACTATGTAGTTTTTTGGCATAAGGAAATGAAAATATTTAATGTAGAGTCAAACTTTGGGGAAAACTTCATGATTTTAAACAAACAATAACTTTTCAAAGGGAAAGAATCATGTAAAAATCCACTGCATTTGAAGGAAATGTTTGAAGTGTTTTTATTCACCTTATACATGGGACATTATAATCTACACATGAACATCAATTAAGACCATCACAAGTCTTTGGTTATTATTGTTTTCTCACCAGTGTTTCTCCTGAGAGGACTTCCAATAGAGACAACAGGTTGTGGCCATCTTTAAATCCTTCAAACAAGTCCACAATACGCCGTCCAGCCTGAAATATGCCAAATAGAAGTTAGAGTAAGCCTTTCAACATGTTCAATACGTTTTGTCAAAATCTGCACTATTTATAACTCTAATGTAGCACAATTCTGTCACTTACCAACAATGCCCTTAGATTTTCTTAAGTGTGATCTCCAAACACTTCTAATATAATTTTGTCCAATATCTTTACTTTTAAAATTTTATTAAATGCTGAATGTCAGCTTACAAATTCAATCCAAGGGAGGTAAATCCAGATAATAAGTAAGCATTTTCATTCAGAGTTCTTCTCCTTAGTTTCTTGAGTACAATACCAATATCAACAACAAGAAAACACAACTATTCTAACATTGCAAAAGAACATGCAGCTGTATTGTTACTAATCAAGGTTCTCTGACAGAAGCTGGAACCAAACTGACATCCATTTAATAAAGCAATATTTTCACAGGCATTTTTTCTTAATGTGCACACTACAAATGTACTGTTCACAACACACAAAGCCAGCAACTTGTCACTTTTAAAGATGTGATGCTCTAATCTAATCATGCAAAATCCAATTAAGTAACATTCTAATGACTCAGCTCTCCTGTGATGTCATGCATGCACACAACAAGTTGTGTGGAATTATATTCCATCAGAAGACTGCTATGTTTCAATACAACAACTAAGGTAGACAACTTTGCATAAATAAATCTATGACTTATTACATAATTGTTTGTGACAACAACACACATAACAAATTACTTAAAAACCATCTATATGTTGCTTTAAAGATGGTTGCTGCAAACAAAATAAACATCAACATAAGGGGAAACAACTCATGCTAGAACAAACCTTCTTAAATTTCCAGTGCTGCATGTAATCAACAGGTAAGGGAGACCACTATATAACAAATTGATACAAATTGAAATGACTTTAAATTAAATACAAATAAACAGGAACTGGAAAGTCAATTTAATTATATGGTCAGGATCACACTTTTAATTTTCAATGTATAGGTTAATTTTAAAGGGGCATTAAATCTTACTGCTTCAACATTTTATAATTATTGCATACAAAGGCATTCCACCATAACTCATGACTACTGCTATGATGTTGTATTTGTTGAACTGAACCTCCTATTGATAGTCAAATCATTTTTCAAAAAACTATCAAATACTATCATAATTATATATCTATCATATTACACTTTGGGTATCTTGTACCATAGGGTAACCTTACACTAACCAAATGCAAACAGTTTTCAATGTGTCAAAATGATCTGGGGATAATGTAACCTTAGATTTGCTAACTAACTACCTGACATATTATAACCTTATAATACACAAATAGAGCTACAGTCCACATCCGTTATCTCGACTTCGGTTATCTCGATTTTTCGATATCTCGACTGGATTTTCTCGGTCCCGATTTTTTCCCTTCTTGTTCTATATAAATCAACTACGGATATCTCGATTTGTTTATCTCGATTTTTTCGTTATCTCGACTAAATTTTTGATCCCCAACTATAAAATTTCCTCTATTTTGACATCCGATAACTCGATTTGACATTTATCACCTGACAAACAAGGTGCGAAAAGCTGCACGCGATTGTATTTGCTCCATTGTCGTCTGCTGTCAGAGGTGCGAAAAACACCAAGCGCGGCTATTCACTCAGTGATTCGGTTAACGACCCAAAATTAATTAATTGTTTGTTTTGCGACGTAAGCTGTGTAATATGCGGAATGGGTAATTTGTATTGAATTGTGTCACAACTGAGAAAATTTATTTGCATTTATAAACAGCAAGAAATGAAGATTCTGTCAATTATAAATCGTGTCTTCAATACGTACACACTAGAAAGATAACATCTCGATATTGAAAAAAAAACGGATTGGCAAACGCTGAAAGTTTGGGAGAAGGACCCGGGGGAATCCAATCTTTCGGCACCGGGGTGCAGAACAACATGAATCAGATGAATTGAACATTTGGTTGATTTAAACCTACAAGCTGTGTATTACACAGATCATAAGATGGTAGAAAGAAGCAAACGTCCTTCTATCAACAATAATCTTCTTTACCCCCCTCCCATCCCCTATCGAGCATATTTGATCCAACTTCGGTTATCTCGATTTTTCGTTATCTCGACTTATTTTCTTTGGTCCCAAAAAAATCGAGATAACGAGAGTCGACTGTATATATATATATATATTCGATATTCATGATTATTAAGAATTTATAACAGCAGTGTCTTAATCTAAAGCAGTTTGCTTTACCATCATTCTAATGAATCAAATGACTATTACAATGTCCACTAAGTCTGTCCTTATTTGACCTACTGTATACCTATATATTTACTACAATTAATCACTTATATTAGGTTATTGAATGATAAATTATATTCAAAACACCATAAAAATTGACAGCCATGACAAAAGGCCTGAGATAATACCACAAAAAATCCAGGAGTAATTTACAAAATAAATCAAGATAAGTACCCCAAGCCCAATCAGTATATTTTTCAACATTTAAAGGTGCAAGGTTTACTTTAAACTTAACAGTTGTTATTCAACAAATTGCCCTCAGATATCAATTTGCAATTCAGCATGAAATAACCGTTCTGCATGAGAAAACTCATAAAATACATCAACAATTTAAGTTTATATCAAGGAAAGTAGCCTTGTACAGGTATAGGAAAGCATATCCAAGTACCATGTACACTGACATACTAAATGTTGCCGAACTGTGACAGAACTGATGAATTTGGAACAAGATTCAGCTTAAGTCATGTGACTAGTATAATATGATGATATGAATACACACATGCTCAAAAATGACAACAAGCCAGCTTGAAGAGAAGTTAGCAGTAACAGTTTCTTTAACACTTTTCAACATACTTAAATAAAACATATTTAAAATACAACTTATTATATGCCTATCAACAGGAATACAGATTGATTTTATAACAGCTCAGAAAGGCCATCTAATTCTCGTTCTGTACCATTCATTGTACACAAATCATTTTAATTGGCTTTTTTTTAAAAGTTGATTGAAACCATTTTAAAACCATTTTATTATTTGATCGACTGTGCAAATCTATTTTTCAAAACTTGAATAACAGCAACTGTTATATAGAATATGTCCTCCAAATGTAAGTTCATTGAACCCTTGCACATTTTGCTAATCTGCATTAAAGTTTTAGCTGAAATTCTTTTTACTGATGACCTGTTAAAACATAATTTTCTTTACACTTAAAAGCCTTAGACTTAATCGAGCATTTAAATTTTGTTTATATAGTTATCTTATATGTAGACTTTATGCAAAAAATCTATAATATTATATTCATATTGTAATTGTGAGGGACACCATACTATTTCAGCATTGTCAGTTTCTACTAGCATGATTTCTGGAGTCTGCAATGGCTTTACTCAGCTTTATTAAATCATTACAACACCTAGTGTATACAAGTTGTACTTTTCAAAAACAAGGTTGGTAAGATTTAAATCATGTATGATAAATAACATATCATGAAATATATGATCTGACAACACTCTGGACATTTTCAAACATGTGCACTGAACTCTGCAGTCTAAGAGAAGATAGGGTGCAGTACATATCTCTGCGGTCAATGACATGATAAACAGGACATCTCCAATGGTGTGCACCTAATTCTACAGTCAAAGATATGATAAACAGCTAGGACATCACCTAATTCTACATTCAAAGACATGATAAACAGCTAGGACATCACCTAATTCTACAGTCAAAGATATGATAAACATCTAGGACATCACCTAAATCTACATTCAAAGACATGATATACAGATAGGACATCACCTAATTCTACATTCAAAGACATGATAAACAGCTAGGATATCACCTAATTCTACAGGAAAGACATGATAAACAGCTAGGACATCACCTAATTCTACATTCAAAGACATGATAAACAGTTAGGGCATCACCTAACTCTGCAGTCAAAGACATTATAACTAGCTAGGATATCACCTAACTCTGCACTCAAATAAGTGATAAACAGTTAGGACATCATCTAATTCTACAGTAAAGACATAATAAACAACTAGGACATCACCTAATTCTACATTCAAAGACATAATAAACAGCTAGGACATCACTTTATTCTACAGTAAAGACATGATTAACAGATAGGACATCCCCTAATTCTACAGTAAAGACATGATAAACAACAAGAACATCACCTAATCCTACATTCAAAGACATGATAAACAGCTAGGATATCACCTTATTCTACAGTAAAGACATGATAAACAGCTAGGACATCACCTTACTCTACAGTAAAGACATGATAAACAGCTAGGACATCACCTTATTCTACAGTAAAGACATGATAAACAGCTAGGACATCACCTAATTCTACAGTTAAAGACATGATAAACAGTTAGGACATCACCTAACACTGCAGTCAAGGACATGATAAACAGCTAGGACATCAAGTAACTCTGCACTCAAAGAAATGATAAACATCTAGGACATCACCTAACTCTGCAATTAAAGACATAACAAATAGGACATCACCTAACTCTGCAGTAAAGGACATGATAAACAGCTAGGACATCAAGTAACCCTGCACTCAAAGAAATGATAAACATCTAGGACATCACCTAACTCTGCAATTAAATACATGACAAATAGGACATCACCTAAATCTGTAGTCAAAGACATGATTAACAGTACATCACCTACCTTTGCAGTCAAAGACATGATAAACAGGACATCACCTAACTCTGCAGTCAAAGACATGGTAAACAATACACTGCCTAACTCTGTAGTCAAAGACATGGTAAACAATACATCGCCTAACTCTGCAGTCAAGCACATGATAAACAGAAAATAACCTAACTCTGCACTTAAAGATACGCAGTCATAGAACCACACAGCTTTTCCAAGTCCTGAGATGATTTACAAAATGGCTGCACAACTTACTTTAATGACTCTACAACAAGAAATCCTGAAATTTCATTCAATATGGAGTCCAGGACTAACCTAAAATGGACATAATCATACTGAAATATTAAGTATTCAAGCCATTGACACCTCCCTTTTTAGATACACAAACTGATTAGTGAAGCAGTCAGAAGTAAATTCAGATCTAACAAACCCTTTAATACCTGAGCATACTGGACCTCACATGGACATTAATAATCGGACTCTACAAACTTTAATTTTCATGTATCATATTTCCTGAGCATCCTTTTGTTACAGTACCTAACAAGTATCATTAACAAATGGTTAAAGTGGTCATAAATCAGCATATAATATCTAGCGTGGACAAAGGCTAGTGAAAATATGATACTGTAAGTTACCATTAAGTCAGAAGTCAAGGCTAGCCACTGTCTTGCAGTGAAGACAGATAAAGTGACAAAGTTATAAAGTTTCAGCAACTGCAAATAAATTATAACAAATGAAAACAAATGAATGTATCCAATACATTCTAACTGACAGTAAATCCTGCTCTCCCAGCAAATAATTGCACCTTTGAGACCAGTGTAGATCATATTTCGCCTGTACATTAATTTTGTGCAGACTGATCATGATCTACACTTTGTAAACTTTCAGTGGACATCCCATTTAACACTCAATGGTACTGTACAAAATCAGAAAATTAGTTTGTTAGGGCAAATTTAGAAGTCACGATTTCATGAAGCCTTCACTACAGGTTTGTCTTCAGACAACAACTGAAAAAGATTAATTAAATTTCACTAAATGATGACACACGACTGAAACATTTTCATGTTTTGATGACGATTTTAATGTGAAATTAGCGTATGATTATAACAGAATCAATATCCTTAAAAGCACTGCATTACCATGTAAGGTATGTATCATCACACGTAACATCGTATGTAAGCGTATTCCTACGCAATAATTCACCCTGTACAACAAGACCTTATATAGATAAAACATGTGTAACCATTAACCGCAAAACTTTTCGAGAGATATATGTTCGTCTTCTGTTGTAAATACCACACAACAAGACTGTTGTCAGCAGACTCGGGTCATGATCCCATCTCCGTCCCAGCAATAGTGCAGGAGCAAGCCCAGTAAGCAAGCATGATATGAAAAGTAAGCTTTAAGATTTCATTTCAATCGAGAGAAAAAATTTAATTAAACTTACTACAGGGAGACTTCGGTTCAACCCTTAGGGAAAATGAAGCAAATCTTTGGCACATTTGTTCAATCTTGTAAATGTAAAATCATCAGGAGCTTAACTTGTGTCATGTTTTAGTTTGCCCTACCTATGGTAGATTACTGCTTCTGTAAGGCTAATTAAAGGTATGGCCAAATTCCAAATAAACTACAATAAGTTGACTTATAATACATTGACATCAATATATTGTGTTCACTGGCACTTCTGCGTCCCATTCAAATTGTGTCCCTTCCACATTAAAATTTGTCATGCACAACTATTGCAAACAGGAAAACAATACATTAATTCTTAATGCAAACTGAACTGTACTCCAATAACTACATGTTTCCTGTAATAGAGTTCTAAATTCTAGTGTATGTTCAGATTATAATATACATTAAAATGATATATGAATTTGTGGTTTTAAAACTTAATACCATGTTTAATAAACTAGGTGATTATGGCAGGTAATGATTTGAAGAGCCCTGGTACCCTGCCTCTGCTACACACAAGGTTCATTAACACCCACTCATATGTAAACTTTCTACTTATCTCAAGGCACTTGCCCTGAAATGAACCTTTATAGCACTAAACAATGGTATTTAACAAATCTATAACTTAACTTTGCTTTTACATTCAGTCGCCAAACTTTGACCTGAGATGACGAACATGCATAAAATTCATTGAACATAACTAAAACCTCTTCAAATGGACTTCTACTTTTTCCATAGTATTTGTGAGCATAGGTGATTATATATTATGATATGTATACTGTACATGTGAAATTTGCATGTACTTTGTTACATAATGGTAATACTGCAGTTTATGTATATGGGGGACATTAACATTACATTAGTTCTACAAAGCCTGTGGTATCAACCTTCACTAAAACCTCACCCTGACACAGTATGACCCAACCAACATCTGTTTTTCTGCACATTTTGATCCATGAAAAAAGGCTAAAAGCTAATGAAAACAGTTTTTCATGAACTGATCCATCAAGCCATCTGTTTCAGAGCCATAAACGCCAGTTTTAGTTAGTGTTTTTGTTACTTACATACACACTTATAATACATATAGCAAGGTTTATTATGAAAGCAGGAATTAAATAAAACCCTTCAAAGGATTGTATTCACCTATAATCTCAAAGTATCAATGGAAAAGTTCTCCAGTTCTGTCTACCTCATAAAATTATGCCAAATAATAATGTATCAAAACCACTGCCGTCTGCTTGACTCAGTTTCATAATTTTCATTATTATTTTATCAGATTAAGTAAAATAATGTTTGGCATCTTGAGGGTCTGCTACTGTGAACATTTGTTGTATGACTGCATTTAACACCGGTTTCAATCATATTGCAGTCATTGCAAGGGGCATTAAAAATTCAAGCTAAGAAAATCATTTCTGAGACTTGTATCAATATAACAAACGCTACTACATATAGCAGATATGCATTACTTGCATGTTTATATTGTCCCAATGGACACTTTGCAATCTGTATAAACTATAAACCGACACTTTCTGATACAGAAGAACTCTATTATATTAATAATAACAGGACACGTTCTGTTGGCACGGAAACTTAATAGTTTTGGCACCGTTTCTATGCTTTGTGTCTCAACGTGTGTTTTCTTCCAACAGCTCACAGTCTGTGCAAGAATCTAAAATGTGGCCAGACAGTATAATTATATAAGGGTCTATGTTTCTAAGTGGACATTATGTCCTGAGAAAATCTGCCGACAATACAGACTGTAGGGATTTTCTACAATCCATTGACCTCATTTATACAGTTCTTAGAATAATCTGCATTTTGCAATAAAATACTGTATTTTCAGGCAGCTTCATGACTGGATTTAAAATGAAGAGCTGGTTTATGTAAGGAAATCTATGCTACCGTGAGCAGGAGGAATTCATGGAGTAACACAGATCCTGTGAGGAGGAATCCATGGAGTAACACAGATTCTGTGAGGAGGAATCCATGGAGTAACACAGATCCTGTGAGGAGGAGGAATCCATGGAGTAACACAGATCCTGTGAGGAGGAGGAATCCATGGAGTAACACAGATCCTGTGAGGAGGAGGAATCCATGGAGTAACACAGATCCTGTGAGGAGGAGGAATCCATGGAGTAACACAGATCCTCGACCTATTTTTTTTACCTTTCCCAGTTTTCAACATCATTTGCAGATGCCATTCCTTCTACAGGCTCTAGCCACCAGAGGATATATTTCAATAAAACTCCAAGCAAAGCACTTTCAGCCTTACTCTATGATTCCATTTTTGGTGGCAAAGGGAGATAATTTGTAAGAAACAAGTTGGCAGATAATTACAAAATAGAAGTAAATGTAAGGACTGACTGCTAGTCTACTAAAAACCCAACAATATATCTAAGGGCAATAACTCTTTGGTGCCTATTAAAGAATATAATTATGTGAAACTGATTTTTCTCCTAGAGTGCGCAGCATGACACCTGGATGAACTACAGATCAATGGGTAACTGGTAGTGAACTTGGCATTCAATGTTCAGAACCTTGATTATGCCACAAAACATAAAAGAGATCTGAGTGAACTTGACCATGGCTAAGATGTAAAATGTACTAATAATCAACAACATATCATGGTATATGGTTGCTATAGTTGGCTTTATAAAGGAATACCATACAGGCCCTATTAGGACAGTCATCTTTCTCTCAATATAAGACTTATTAAAAAGCTGAATTTCCAGCCTGTCTACATTTTGTGTTTCAGTCTACCATACTTTAAGGTGGCACAAGAGATAAGCCTTTAAGTTTAAAAAACTGCTGGCTGTTAAGATTATGTACAGTCGAAGTCATTGGTTAAAGACCAACTGCCAAGTCTAAATAACAGGGTGAAAACCATACAGTATCATCTATTGGACAAGCACTTGTTAGTATGCCCATTTGTCAAAGAAAGACCACTATAGTTCATCAGAATTAGTGATCTTTTTGCGTTTGACTGTAAGTGCTGCACACACCAACTTTGCAAACCTGTGACTGCCCCAACAACAGTGCTTAAATTGGGTTACATCCCTTTCCATTGGTAACATGAAATTTTGCACATTCTAAATATTTAAAGATCCTCCCGAATGAAAGGATTGGCTTATATTTGTCAAAAATCACATAACAGTATGATGCTCACTCAACTAGCACATTTTTCCCATTTAACAAGTTAAAACTTGAGAATTACGATGAAAATATACTATTAATATACTCTACCATCTAGCAGTTAAATTGCACGCGTTCAATTGAATGCAACATCAAATGAATGAAGTTACTATACCGATATGCATATAAAGCCAGCTTTCTATCTTGAATACTAATGACTTATTAAACTGGGTAGGTACTAAATTGCCAACTTATCTCCCTTTTTTTCTAATTATTTGACAGTCTTACCTATATTTACACAAACCTAAAATAATGTCATGGCATAACCTTTCAGCTATTAAGTACCCCCTAGTGTTTTAGTGGACATTAAGAAGCATTTTACTGTTAAGATCTTTGGACATTCAAACCCTTGGGTTCCTGAGGACATTGATACCAAACTGTCTTGCACCTCTTTTGGTACAGGATGATTACAACACAAAAGGATTAAGTGGATTTACCTGGATTTGTAAACTTAGGTCTACCTGCTGGGGACACAAGACAGAATTTTCAAAACAGCACAAACACATGACATTTGTGTCATAACGATAATGTGTTATTATAATTGGTATTATCATAATAAAATTATAGGCTCCAACATAATTATATGAAATGCTATAAAAGAATGACAAAATTCAATGACAACACTGTATCCATTAACAATGACAAAGCAGTTGGTATAAAATTCCAGGAAGATCTATATTACAAGGTGCATGCAACCTTGATCGAGACTTTCAACTCTGTTGGAGATCTTTATTCACGGATCTGAAATGCAATATGTCTTGTCTTGCCCCATCAGACAGTCAATGTTGAAAGGGAATAATGCAAGACAAGCAATGTTAAATACACTGAAACCTGCTGGGTTTATTGTTAAAAATAATAAGAATGGCTCCAGTTTTAATTTCACCAGCTCAGTGATCAACGCATAAAACCCTACAGAAGGAGGACTGATTTGCATTTTTTCCTTCAACTGATCAAGTTCTCCCAAACCATGTCATTTTACTCCTTCAAATTTCATATATTCAAGTGTACTTAACATGTATCTTTTACTATTTTTGGATATCAGAAATCTCCAATCAGAAGTCACCAAAAGCAGGATAACTAGAGCTATCACTAAATGTGATATTAAAGCCCCAAAAGGATTGCTTTATAAACTGAAGAAGTACGTAGTGACATAATACATTGCAAACAAACTAAAAAGAGACTATTGCACTTATCAGTTCCTCTCATTTACTTAATCCTTTTAAAGTTATGTTGACAGTCCTACCTATAGTTTACACAAAAGCCTCAGGCAGGGAAAATAAGTCAAAGGGCCATAACCTTGTAATTCAGTCAAGATGGAGTTACCTAGTGTTTTACTGGACATTAAGAAGCATTTTACCTTTAAAAGTTGTTTGAATTCCAACCCCAGGGTTTCCAGTACCTCCGACAAGGAAAGTAACAAAGTGTCTTGCAACGAGTCAAGTGATTATGGTACAGGATGATTACAACACTTCCTTAAAAGGTACTTAAGACCATTGTATGAGGTTGTACTGAATTCCAACTAGTAGGTTTCAATACTGCTCCGGACACAAGACAAAGTTCAAAAAGGGCAAAAACACAGTAAATACTCAAGATAGAGTTATGTCATTACACGCACTCCTGAGTGTGCTTGACTTGTATGAAGTTGTATTGAATTCCAACCAGTAGTTTTCAAATTATAGGCTCCAACAAGGAAAAGTAATAAAATGCTATAACTCTGTAATTAGTCAAGACTAGTTATAGTTCATGTGCACAACACTGTCTCTCACTTGCTTAACAATTGTCAAATGCAGTTGGTATTGAATTCCAGGCAGTAGTTTTCAAATTATGCCAGGACAAGGAAAAGCAACCAAGGGCAATAACTTCATAAATCTAAGTTGGAGATCTATTATTCACGGACTTCCTCTGAAAGTGCTGATCATTGTATTTGTATTGCATTCCCAACTAGTAGATTTCAATGTTGCCCCGGACAAGGAAAAATGACAAAGGACAATAACTCTGTAATTAGTCAAGATGGATACTTGAAACCTGCACTGGCTCTCAATGTGCTTAACCATTGTATAAGTTGTATGAGTGGCTACCAGTAGTTTTCAAGTTCACCAGCTCAAGGAAAAGTAACGGAAAGGGCATAAAACCCTAAAGTCAAGAAGGAGTATGTCTTGTGCACTTGCACTTCCTCTCAATTGCTGACCATTGTATGATTGTATTGAATTCCAACTAGTAGTTTTCAAGTTATGCTCCGGACAATATTATAACCTATTGTCAAGATGGAGTTATAGTTCTTGCTTCAATTTCAATGTATTGTATGAAGTTGTATTAAATGTATCTATATTATTATTTTTGACAAGGAAAATGCAACAGACCAATCTCCAACCACGACGAGTCCGACCAAACCAACCAGCTCTACCAAACCGTTTTGGGGGTATAATAAATGTATCCAAGTTTAATCTAATTGCCCAGTTATTTCCTAACTAAAGAAAAACACCTTATAACAACTGACTTTAATTTTAAACATTGTTTGTGTTAAGCAAATAAGTGAGTACAACTTGGAAGACCTAAAGACTCTGTCAAATCTGCATCACCTGAAACTATTGTAGAGTTCCCATGTCAGACAGCCTCCAAATCTCAATTGGCAGAGCATAATTTGGGTAACAGTCTGTGGCAGATATTGGTCAAGGAGTAAAAATGTCTTGTGATAAGGGTTTAGTGTAAATTAGTTGTTCTCATATCAGGCAGCATCAGTAGCTCAATTGGTAGAGCATCAACATAGTAAACTAAAGGTTTGAGTCCTGGTCAAACACAATCAAATCAAAACTATCTAAACGTCAAGTTAAAAGCAATGCATAACCACTTTAATGTGCTAACTTGCAGTAAGTCCTTAGGATTGTTAGAGTCCATTACTTGAAATCACTGTAACCATTAGGTTTAGGGCCTCTCTCAAGGGTCCAAGCCCTGCTACCGACCATGTCTCTTCATGTAAAAGAGATTTGGAAGTTTCTTATGGAAGATTAGGTCTAGTGGTCAGTAGTTGGGAAAACAGCCCACCTGAAAAAAGGTTGTTTAAACAGGGAAAACATGAGTGGCACATGAGGGGTACGGCTTTAAACAGGGAAAACGTGAGTGGCACATGAGGGGAATGGCTTTAAACATGGCAAAACATGAGTGGCACATTAGGGGTACGGCTTAAAACATGGAAAAAAATGAGTGGAAGAAAATGTTACAGAATGTTTACTGTGTTGATATCAACACGATTTTTGAAGATGGCTATCACAATAGTATTTGATTGTTATTAGGGCCAAAATACCTGTCAAACTAGTTAACAAATAATGTGAATCTATTCTGTTCAATATGAAATCATATTTCATAAAAAAAAACGTTGACTGGATAAGCCTTAACTTCCTATACAATGGCCTTTCAACCAGCTACCATGGAGGTCATTTATCAATCACAACATCTAGATTTAAGGGATATTATTTTCATCTTTAATGCTATCAAATGCCTTCTCAAAAACCTACAAATCATCTTTGTGACTCACTGAAGCTCAAAATTAGATTAAAGTTAAACCCTGATGGTCTATTCTTACGGACATTAAATTGAAAGGGTATGTATATTACTGGTAATTAAATATCATAAATATTGGTAAAGTGTGAGACTTGTACATTTTTCCAGTGATACTTTTTAATTTTACCAATAGCCATGTTTACTTTAAAATTTACAGGACATGTCGACTTGAAAAAAAGCAGCTAAGAATACTAAATGTGAAATGACTATCCAAATCCATTATTAGCAAAATTTGGAAAGGAAAAAAATATATATAAAGCCCAATTTTGACTTGCCACATAGCCAAATAATTGATGTTTAAAAGCTCTTAAGTTATTATAGAGAGTCACTAAATGGCTTAACAAAGCAACAAATCAATAGAAAGTATGAAATCACAGCATTAAATTAGCTATGTTCTGTTATTATTTACTATGAATACATTTATTATCGTTAGATTCCGTAACTTACAGTCCAGATCAGACCAAAAACTCGAAGCTTATTCATAATTCATTTTACAATTAAGCATGTTGACCAAATCCAATCCTTCAATTAACGAATGTGTGAAGTTCCAGTTTTGTGAAGGAATACTATTCTTTGACTCTCTGAGTTTTTGTGTGTGACTGTATGTGTGTGCATGTGTTTTTATATATACACAGGTTTTTTATATTATACACAAACAGAATGCGGTGAAGTAATCTATTTTTTGGATGTCAAAGAAAGTGTCATCTATAGAGTAGTCACCTACAGGCATTTGTAACATATTTGTTTTGCCACATTATAAGACAAATAGAACCCCCCCACCCCAGTATGGTATGTGACGGCCTCAGGACATTACTTAAAGTTGCTAACCTAACACATTTTTATATGATACAACTTTTTCATTAATGTAAAACACAGTTTCTGAATTCACCGTTTTTCAACATACAAAAAAACATCCAATCCTGACCTTCATATAATGGTATTTGAGTTATGTGAAATTTACAGTCAAAACACATGCATGCCCTGCATGACTGTAACATAATTGCCAGTATTTGCATTTTACCTGCACTGAAGTATTCTATTACAGATAATAGTTGCAATTCTGCATGAAGGCCATGACAGACACTTTAATGTTCTTCAACTTACTTAATATGTTCTTCATTTACAGTCACTTAAATTTCATTATTTCCGCCTTTTTTCTACCACCATTAGTCATTCAATACCAATAAAATTCTCCTAGTGTTTAAACAAACTTTGTATTATATGTTAAGTAAATATTGTTCTTTCAATACTGACCATTTCCTCTGGTCGACCCAATTTAACTTGAAGTATATCAGTGTTATACAGGGGCAAAATAGTATGCCAAAGACTTGGTTACTGGGTAGAGACAGCTTCAGGCTATGTAAAAACTGCTGGCGATCATTTTATCTTGGGAGGCAGTGAAGTACTATCAAACATCACTATGAACTTCATTCTTTCTCTACTGGGATACACAAACATCATGCAGTATTTTAACTCGGCATTCCCTGTGATGCTTTTGCTATTACAGTAGTTGACAGTGATCTTTCACATTTATATTCATTCAGTTTTAGTTATATCAGTACTTAGACTGCACCATTGATCAAACCCTACAATATGCTTCAATGGAAACACTAGATTACCAACCTACTCTTTTAGTTGATCTCAGCACTACTTTACTACTACCATCAAATATTGCTGTTCTAGCTTCTGCTCCTAGCTATACCTAATAATAGTCAATGTTTTTTCTGCAACTGCTACTGAAAATGTACCTGATACAAACAAACAAGTGGACACTGATCATCATCATCGTCATCATCATGAAGACAAAGATGATGATACAAAGAGACCTAGGACATTGACAACTGAAGCTGATATTGAGAAGTATTAAAAGAAGTAAAAGGCATAGATGAATGCTGATGAATATGATGAAGATAACATCAAAGATGATAAAGGTGCAGTTGTCGCTTCAGTTGCTAACAGTTTTTCCCAACAGACACTAATGACTCATATGAACTGTAATGACACCATAATATACCATGATGATTATGTCGAGTGCACTTTCCCTTCTACCTAGTGCTTAGAAGCAGGAAAATATTAAATAAAGGTTTAGTAATCTCATAAAGTAGAAGTAATTTACTGAAAGTCATTTTATAACCAGTAAAACACCGAGGCGCACAAAAAACTACATGAATTACATATTGAGCTGCAGTGGAATGTTAATTTCTCCAGTTGTGCATGTGTTTGCAGAGACATGATGTCAGTGTTTCATTGCAAGCCATCAATAACAGACAATTTTAGCTCACCCCAGTTATAGCTTAATTAGAAACTAATTGCTACCACTAGACAGAAATTGGCACAAGAAATATGCTAGCATCTTCACTTCACCTCCAATATTACAGTGGTAAGAATGTATTAATTGATATTGAATTGACACTGTTACATATGATATGAGGCACATGTTCATACCAATGTAACTATCATGGGACTTGGATCCAAATATAATCCCAGCTAAGTCTGAGACAAACTCAATCAACATTGCAAAACCTTGTATACATTAAAATACTTTCTTATTACTTTAATACTAATTGTCGACAGTGGTGCCAGACCACAATGGAATCTCTATGTGTCACAGCCATGCTACACAAGCAACACAAAAATCAAGTTCAGTATACAGAGACTTTCAAAATGGGAAAATGACCTTAATTTTCCCTGCCTGTCTCCTTCACAGTCTACACACATGAATTTTAGTCAGAAGGAAAAATAATTTTTGGTTGATTCTCTCAAGTTTTAACAAAGGATCATACTTATATGTGTCAATACATTAGATGTGCAAGACCTGAAGAATGGTCACGATTATTTCTGAACAGTTTTAACAGTGCGGAACAAATTCTGAAAGGGCAAGAAAAAGTGGAAGAAGTTCCTTAGGGTAACATGGTCCATACATTTGCCCAGCAAGTGCTAGGTCCCTGGTTTGATTCCCAGCCTAAATGAACATTTTTCCCAGGTTGTGACACAGACAGAGATGCTCACTAAATCTTAGACTTGCTGTCCACCTAACTTTATGTCCTGACACTTTATTGTAAAGCTGTACATAAAGTTGTATAGTTTGCTTACATTTAAAACAGCAGCTTAGATTCAATTTCCTAAAGGCAAATTTCCAAACAAAATACTTCAAATGTATTTAACTCAGCAATTGAAATGAAAGAGATTAAGTGCTTTAAAATTAGAAGTTTTGAGAGGAAAGTTGTAAAACAATCAAGGCACCTGTCTATGTAAACAAACATGTATTGTCACCCAGAATGATGAATGGTACACATCTGCATGTGATTTGAACAGGTAAATAAACAATAAACCTAACATTATTTTCTGCACAATAAATCATGGAATGCTAACCACTTATTTACCTTTCAAATACTTGTCTACTAGTTGGGTCCTTTAAATGTATTTCTCAATCTACCTTACTTGATAAAATCTGTCATACATTACTAAATACATTTGGTTGTTTGACTTGCAGTCATATCTTGGATAGAATTTTATGTTGGTTGACCAAAATATATGGATGTGGCATTCAAGCTGTTAACTCATGAAAGGAGGCATATCCTTGTGAGAAACTACTAACATCAACCATTAGCTGCTCAATCACATGACTGTATTCTTGAGCTGTTCTTACACCGCGGTATTCTGAACAATTCCAAAGATGACCATGCGAGCACCACTAGGCTTTATGGTACTGCACAGTTGGCAAAGAATAGTTCGCAACATATAAAAAATACTTTTCATTATCCAGCAATTTTTACTACAGTAGCTGTTTTTGTAAAAGATGATTTTACCTCTGGATGTCATAGGTGGGACGGAGTTTTCTGACGTATGGTTGTGTCTTCTGGCTAGTGGTGATAAAGCAACCCATATACAACCTCATTTATAATACAGCAAAGTACCTCAGAAAGCCTTGTCTCACTTAAATTATATCTTGTTTTTCATACTGATTTTAAGATTAAAGGAAAGAAAAACATTAACACTTCTTAATTGAAACATTTCATTATCATATAAACTCCATTAAGATTGATGTTTTACCAGGGTTGATGGACTAAAATGTTTTTTAACAATGTAAGCTGGTTTTAAATGAGTTATCCAAGTTATGAATGAAGTGACTTGTGGCCTACATTATTTTAGATCTTATTTTGTGTTACATGGTTAAATACAAATGTCAAAGCATTCAAGAGTCAGAGTGAACAGGTAAAGTGTCACAAAATACACTAAAGTCACTGTAAACATCATATATAGCACCTAACATGTAACATATAATAGTGTATTGCAAAGAAATTAGCAACTTGGTAAAATTTTGACAAATAAAGATTTGAGAAATTTTGCATTTGTGACTAAAGTCCGATGAAAACGGACAAATGCATTCAAAGATAGAACAGAAGTTACTGCGCTAAAGGGACATTACTCAAGTATTCTAGGCAATTTAGCTGGTTACTTAAGTTGGTCAGAATGTTATCATCAAAAACAGTGTGACAATTAAGAGTGCGTGTCAAAAATTTACAAAGACACAGAACAGACAATATGAAAATCTCATAAAATTTCAGTATTAAACTAAAGAGATATAATAGCATCCCAACAGTGTGACCAGGTTTGGTGAATATTTGCTTGGAAATTTGTTTTTGTCTTTGTAACCTTCTCCCATAACACTGAGAAGGGCAGTAACTCATGAAAAACATACGCAAGAGTTACAGAACTAATAAGAATGTCATTAAACAAGAATGACCAAACTCTTGTTTCAGTTCTTAATGTAGTAGAAACATGCGGCAAACAAATTTCAAAACCATAATGTACCTGCTTGTAACCTCTAGGCCACCCACTCATCCCTGGCTGTATGACGACAACATTTCTATTGATAGAGAGGAATTTCAACAAAAGCTTGATCAAAAACAAATAAAATGAAAGCTTCAACAAACATTTATGCAATTAATTGAATGGTTTTAAAGTTGATTTTACTAGTGCTGTATCAAGAAGAAAGCCTTATCGATCTTAAATGAGAACAACATCCAAATGACTCATAAACGTCTGACTGCTAGCAATGTGACTTTCTTATATATTATGTAACATTCAATACCATAAAACTGTCTTCTTTCTAATTTGCATTCAGAGCCATTCTTTTCCTCAATTACAAGTCTGGTGAAATTCATACCAATTTCAGGTATCTTTTACCTATAATTAGGACACTTTGCATATTTCAACAGCTTAAAGTATATTAAATCTTAACAGGCTTTCTCCATTAAAATACCTGTTAACATATCTATCAATATTTTATTTTTGTAAGGTTCATTTCACTTTTTCAAACAGAGATAAGCCTCTTTCAACACCCAAACTGTTATAGTATGTCAAAACTGGGTTAAAGTGATCCATTTTACCAGAGAAAAGTAACACTTTCTTGCATAATAATTAAATTCCCTCTCCATTTTTAGTTTAAACTAGGCTTAAGTTTGACACCTGGGTTTTCTTGAAGGTAGATAGGTGTCTTTCACTTAACATGCAATTTACACTGTAATTTACCATCATTCATTCTCAAGAGCTGTGCACTATGTGAGCCCGCACCTGACCAATGCACATATTTTAGATCCAGATTTCTGCCAGTAATACTCTTTCCAAAACATCCACCTTTTACACCTTGGGGGAAAAACATATGTACCTAAAACCCCTTCCTCCCAAAGACAGTCAGTATATACATGTACCTCAAACCCCTTCCTGCCAAAGACAGTCAGTATATACATGTACCCCAAACTCCATCCCGCCAAAGACAGTCAGTATATACATGTACCCCAAACCCCTTCCTGCCAAAGACAGTCAGTATATACATGTACCCAAAACCCCTTCCTGCCAAAGACAGTCAGTATATACATGTACCCAAAACCCCTTCCTGCCAAAGACAGTCAGTATATACATGTACCCAAAACCCCTTCCTGCCAAAGACAGTCAGTATATACATGTACCCCAAACCCCTTCCTGCCAAAGACAGTCAGTATATACATGTACCCAAAACCCCTTCCTGCCAAAGACAGTCAGTATATACATGTACCCAAAACCCCTTCCTGCCAAAGACAGTCAGTATATACATGTACCCCAAACCCCTTCCTGCCAAAGCCAGTCAGTATATACATGAACCCCAAACCCCTTCCTGCCAAAGACAGTCAGTATATACATGTACCCCAAACCCCTTCCTGCCAAAGACAGTCAGTATATACATGTACCCCAAACCCCTTCCTGCCAAAGACAGTCAGTATATAATGACCCCAAACCCCTTCCTGCCAAAGCCAGTCAGTATATACATGTACCCCAAACTCCATCCCGCCAAAGACAGTCAGTATATACATGTACCCCAAACCCCTTCCTGCCAAAGACAGTCAGTATATACATGTACCCAAAACCCCTTCCTGCCAAAGCCAGTCAGTATATACATGTACCCCAAACCCCTTCCCGCCAAAGACAGTCAGTATATACATGTACCCAAAACCCCTTCCTGCCAAAGACAGTCAGTATATACATTACAAGGACAAGCTTATTACAATTTTGGCTTTGCCCTTGCAAGAAAAATGAAAATAAATTTTTGAAAACCAATAAAGAAAATTTTCTGTACTGGCATTTTTCAGCTTTGCCCCAGAGTAAGAATGACAGTGCAGTCATTCCCTACTGTTACTTGTAACATAGTCAAACAGCCCATCTTCACACAAACAGTTCCTTGAATAAAGATTAAAATCAATACTGAATTATGTATAATCAATTGAATTTGAGTCCAATTTTTAAGATTTTCCCAGGACTAATACTTTCACTAGATGATTTAACGGCAGTGAATCGATGGTGTTTAATCTTTTTGACATCATGAATAGGGAAATTACAGAAATTTAGTCATATTTCAAAAATGAAGATATTTGTACTCTTTACTTTGTGTCCTATATATCTGTCATAAAATCAGTGGCATAAAAAATGATGTGTCATCCGAGGCTATTATATGAGGACACAAATTGTAACAAGAGATCTTATCTTACATATATTATCATCACTAAATACAGTCAAAATGCAAGTTTGCAAAACTGAATATTTCAATGTAGCATCCTGTAAATAAAGATCCAGAATTTTAAGCAATATGAGTTGAAGACATTCTTTATCTTAGAATATGCAACAAATTTACGCAATTAAAGACTTGACAATTATACGCATACTACTTACATACATACTTGTGCAGGGTTTTTGTTTTGTTTTTGTTGTTTTTATAAGAAAAGCTGCGAGGGCGGACATGACATGGTTTGGGGAGGGAGCATTACAATGTACCCCTCCCATTCTTTATCTTTGGACTGCAGTACAGATCAGTTTCTATTCACATTGGAAGTAATTCCATCACATGATAATTGTACACTCTACAGTTCTAAACAACTGAAAACATTTTTCACAGGTTCGTACTTTCAGAACTTTAGTGGCATGAAAATACTAGTAACACCAGCTGCTGCTCAAGTCTGACTCAGTCACCTCTACTACTAAACTAAGTGAATCAGCAATCTAGCAGATCAGACCTGAATGTATTTAGAAGAGAGATTGATCAGGTCCACAAGAACTGATCAAAACTTTCCAATGCAAACAGAGTCAAGTTACAACCACTACATACATCATACAGACAACAATAGGTTATAAAGTTATTATAAAATAGAATATTTTAGAGCCAAGGTTCACCATATATGTCAAACAGAAAACAAAACAACAGGGTGTATGACAACTGTATGTGTGATTCTAATTACATTTCATCAATTATTCATGGAAAAGACCACATCAATAGACATACAGGCGGAGGAACAAATTCTTCTTCCCAATCCCTGACAACAAACAGTCGCCTTATAGCACATGAAATGATAAACATACTAATTAAAATCTTAAGTAATATTGTAGACCAATTACTTAACACCCATTGACCATTTACAGATAATAATACTTGTGCAATAGCCGTTACCTGTCACCTTTGACCTCATGGACAGGGTTTTTAAGGAAAATTGTTCTATTTACAGCTGTAAAACTTGTAATTGATTATAGGTAATGGTAGTATTGATGTTTTAATTTTATATACATGTATAACAATGACAACAACTGTCAATCAAATGTCCTCTTACAAGCCATAGTCGTAAATTAACACTCGAAGGGGTATAAATCACACTTAGTTGACACTAATTAAAATTATGACAATATTTGTACTAGGCAATCTTTTTGGCGATCAAGAAATTAGCTCATATCAATGGTCGAACTATGTTTTACAGATATACGAATGATAAAAAAGCCTTAAGCCTTTGGGTCATTTCCATGAATGTATAAGATTTTTATCTTCACGAGTCAATAAGGTGCATTTCATCAACGGCAACTCTAAGTCCAGCCGAACATTAATTCTCCATTACAAATTTTAATTACTTTTTAATAACCAAATCACTAGTAATAAAGTTCTTTTCATGAAATACGGTAATGAATCTTGAAACTGAAACTCTAAACAAAAACAATCATTTTGGGTATAAAACATAGGGAAAGGTTGGTAAAACAAACTGCTATGTTATATGAAACTTTATGGACTAATCCTTTTGATTTTATCTTTTCCCGACTGGACAGGATTTGTCAATGGACTACGCATTCACTTCATTCAGACAACCATTTCTGTCTGTTTTCTGCCTTCCTTAAATATCCTAGGATTTGTTCTTTTTGCTTACCTTCAGTAAATGCTTGTTGACCCATTTCGTGAATGTCTTCTTTTGCACAGCATCTCTCTGGTCTGGAAGTAGAAAGGATGATACATGTAGTAATGTACAGTACCATTATATAGGAGAATTGTTCAGAGAAGATTTAACCATGTTGTCCTCCAGGGATAATGTTCATTTCTAGATTTCTGAAACAACATAAGCCCATGGGCGACACATTGGTACAGCCTTCTGCTGCCTGGCAATGAAATATTTCAAGTCTGAAAGGAAATCTATTATACAACATAAAGACGCTAACCATTACTGACTTGCAGGAATGGAAGTCTTAAATACTGAAAGAAGTATGACAAAAACTTTTTTTGTACTCATGAACCTTTGCCAGTAATTTATGTAAATGGATTGTGGGGGATGCAAGTATGCATAAAAGTTTTGAGTTTTATTTTATTGCGTTACTTACATTGGATGCATTTTATCGTCACATTTTTACGATGCCGACATACTAAGTTTAAGCAAATATTTGACAGCTTCAATACAAACTATCTGCAGATCAGAACCACTCATTAATAAAGAAGACTCTTTGTATGTACATAAAATGTATCTTAAATCATATTCTAGACCACAACATTATCTAAAACATCTCATCATAATTTACACATAATCATGCCCAATCTACGCTAAGGTTGACGGCTCTCTCTTCGAGGTTGAGGACATACCAAACACCTACCCGAATTACATGTACCATATGACGTGCATTTTGGTAAAAACATATGGTTCTTACAGTCCTATCAGAAATCAAACAAAAACTCTTGTACAAGCAGGTGTCAAATTACAAAACATGAATGTTTACACCAATCAAAATATCTCTAAAAATAATATTTTGTCAAAAAACACATTTCATCTTTATTTTCAATGAGCTGACAGCAGGCAGTAAAAGTTTTGAAGTTTATTGCCCAAGCAAGCATTAAAATATGTATCAACCTTTAAAATGAGTGATATCTTTAAAATGACACAATTTCACACTGCCAAGAAAATGCATATAAATCATTTGCGATATAACAAAACTTATATTGTTGTGAAGTAATTTCAATTTCAAACTATGCAGGTTTACAACCAATGAAAAGGCTTTATTCAAAACTGTATTAAACTTAAACTTTTCTAAGACCTAAAACTGCCAACTGCAAGCATTTTAATTAAAACTGAAATTCTACTAAAATTTTTAAAAAAATTTTTTTAAAAAAATTATATTAACAAAAAATATAAAAAATGGATAAATTTAGGATATTAGTCCCATTAAATTTTTGCATTCAATAATAAATATAATTACTACTTCTATTCTTGCGGGGGGGGGCTGTACTCAGAAAAGACTTTTCACATTGTTGCAAGCCAGGTTCAAATGTTGTTCATGCCTTGCTTACATGATCTACCTTTCCTTCTCTCCTGCGTCCTCTACCTATCAGACATTTACTATCAGACATTTACTAATAGCTACTTTCTCTTCTCCTGCCTGTAACACTTCCATCATTCCAGCAGAATTGTTCCCCTCTCCTCCCTCTCCCAATGACCCATCCATCAGACATTTACTTAAAGACATGTTCTGCTGTTCTCCCAATCCCCCCACCATTCTGCCAGGCATGTTCTCCAGTTCCACCATCCTATCAACCCCCCCCCCCCCCTTCCCTTTACCCATTACATCAGACATTTACTAACAAGACATATTCTCCTTTCCTTCACTTCCCTAATCCCTTCAGACATTTATATGCACAGATGACCTCCTCACCTACTTCTCACATCCTATCAGTCATTTACTCACTGTCACACCCATTATTTCCTCTCCCACTTTCACAATCCTATCCAACATTTACTTTCTGTCACACCCATTATTTCCTCTCCCACTTCCACCATCCCATCAGACATTTACAAACAGCTCTTTTGTACACTGTATTCTAAAGCTAAATATTTTGCAAAAATGAGATTTTAAACTTTCATTTTTACCAAGTACGAAGTTGCCACAGTCATTTAAGTGTTTCTTAAAATAATTTAACTTCTTCACTTTCTTCAACTTTCTTCTTCCTGAAACTCTACTTCAGTCATTGATAGCGAAGTCTGTTTTCAAGGTCTTTTTATGCAACTTTTAAGTGAAAAGGAAGAAAAATATTACACTTCAGTATAAAGGGTTTTTCTAATTTAACAAATCTTAGGGATAATAGAGATTTTGGAGGGATTTACTTCTTAAGCATGTAACAACACCTTTTTGATTTATTTAAAAGTTGAATTCAATTTGGCAATAGTGTACTAACAGCAATATGCTGACTATATATGGAGATATAATTGAAAACAGTATCATTATGTCAACAGGTTGCCAGTATTTTTCTATGCTTTGACAAGCACACCTTTTCTTGTAGCGGATGAATAAGAGTGGAGATAACAATAAAGTTTAAGAAATAAATCCAACATAAAAATGGATGTAAAATTCAAATGCGATAATAATTAGCATAGATTGCTCAAAGTTATCCCTTAACACGTTTTTATGTTTTATTGGCAAACATAAAAATGCCACTCATGTAAAATTTTACATAAAACTTAAACATATCGACGAAAAAACTATGGAAAAATTGAACAACTCTTTTGCATTAAAGTATGCAAAATCAAATCCCAACAAACTGGTTTATGCATTTTGTGGCAACATTTCAACTTTCTTCATTTGGTATCTGTACAACTTGAAAAAAAATTCAACAAATACTTTAAAACAATATATTGCATTCATTATTTCTTTAGTACCTGCAAAAACAGTGCAAATGACAGCAAGAAATCTTGGTTAATATGACACTCATAATTTGTAAAATTTATAATGCATGCAGAAAATAAATCTGACAAAGTGAGGTGTATATTATGTACTTAATTACATGTAAAATTTCAATAATGTTACAAATATGACAAGCACCTGTCTCTTTTCGCCTGTTTTCTTCATATTGCATAAAAGCCTTGGGGGAAGGAGGCACTTCCGATGGATCATAAAAGTTCAAAGAATAATCCATTGTTTGTCTTTCTAACTTATCCACTTTCGAATGGTAAGTTCCACTCTGTCATTTTAAACAACACTTCAAAGTTGCACTGCAGATGTCACATTTTTTCAAACGAAACAGGTAAAACTCCAGTGCAATATATATTTACATAAAACTTTTTCTTCTTCTACCTAAAACTGAACTTCTCACAAAAAAAGAGCTTGATATCTTCAGTACTTTCATATAAACAAATGACACATGCTTTTTCCCCTCCCCTGTCCTTTGCAAAACGAACTTCAAAGTAAAATTTCCCCTCCAGTCTACAGACGATTTATCTCCGTTGATTTAGAGATTAAGCAAACTATATCATCCTTTTAGAGGTTTTTGGATAGTAAAATGACGAAGTATTTAAAGATCGTAAATCCATATGTACAAAATACAACTTCTTAAAATCCCTAGGCCAATTTACACTATAGAATGGTGTTGAAACCAGCTATGTAAATGAATGAAATATATTGGACACACTCTATGAGCACGGTGGGTGACAGTTTGCTATATATAGCTCAGGGAATCACCAATGATTTAAATAAATATAGCTGAAGTTGAAACAGTTATTTAAACCATTTAATTGTGTTCACTTTTATCTTGAGGTTATCTTACATATATTGAAAGTGTGAATATTTTTTTTAATCAAATAACGACCAAAGTTTAAATACTACATAGATAAATAAGGATAATAAAACCTGATAAATGTCAATGTAATGTCACATGTTTAACCAAGGGAGGTAACAAAAATGTCATATATGACATTGGACAGTCAGATTTACTCATTTTAAATATATCTACTCCTGAATGAACAATTTTTAGCATCAACAAAAACAAGAGCATTTCATTTAAAAAATGTTAACTTCCTTGACAATGTGTTCAAAGAATATTCATCTTGTTATTATAAACATTGTTAGCTCTTTTACTCCTTTTTTCCCTAAGCAAGTTTCCTATACTTATATTATTTTCACCACAGGATGCAAGCGCTCTTATAAAGCTCTCTTGAAATAATGGCAAATTTTCCCTCGAAACAATTTTATAATTTTGAGAAATCCATGAAATGTTGCACTTAATTCCATTTTGTATCAGGATTTTAAAGTAAGGAATTGCATCCAAAGGCATGAAACAACTGAGTCAACTGACCATGAAAAAGCATGTCCACTTGCCCAACATCATCATCCGAGTAAGAGCCTACCAGCCAATCTGCCCAGGAAACTTAAATATGGGGCTAAATTTTGGCAAAATTGATAAATAATGCCCAACATGTAGATTAAGTAATAATCTTTTCTAAGTAATAGTCAATAAACAGCGGTGGTGAAGAGGTTTAGGTGTCTGCCGCTCATCCCGGAGGTTGCAGGTTCGAGCCCCACCAAGGTCACGACCGTACCTCCTCATAAGACACAGTACTGGTTTTTCCGGGAAGCGGACTCGAGAGTGACTCAATAAGCTCAAAGCTTTCTTCACAGTCGAGCTAAAATAAATTAGTATAAACTAAACACACCGCTATATTCTGTGTAAGTGAGCAATTGCTGTCTCCCAGACCAGTCTCTTCATTCATTATTGTTTCTATAAAACACTGTTATTACCTTAATAGGTCAGCATTTTGTGACTAAAACAATTAAGGAAATTGACTCTGGTCTGGTTAGCTGAAATTATTGTTATTTCCAGAATACATATAGAGCCAGTTTTATATGACAAAAGCCTGCTTGTCAGTGATGATGACTCTGCTATCATATGAGAGAAGGAACGGGACATCAATTATATACCTGCAGCTTTCCATCATGACACCAATATATGCCTCTGTTTTAATTCCCTTGAGAGTGCGTGATGGGCATGCTTTGTTGAACCTTTTAACCACTTAGTAATTAACCATTCAGGAAACTGAGCCTCATTCTATACTTTTGAATTTCAAACTTAAAACCCTTTGTACCATTGTATTCAGTCAACTGTGCATCAATTCAAATGGTTGCATTCAGTAAACTTTGCATCACTCTATTTATATGTACATCACTCTATACTGTTGCTTTCTTTTAACTTTATCACTCAATCCGATCGTTTTCAGAAAACCTATGTATCACTTTGTTCTGTTGCATTTGGTGATCTGTGTATCACTTTGTTCTGTTGCATTTGGTGATCTGTGTATCACTTTCTTCTGTTGCATTTGGTGGTCTGTGTATCACTTTGTTCTGTTGCATTTGGTGATCTGTGTATCACTTTGTTCTGTTGCATTTGGTGATCTGTGTATCACTTTGTTCTGATGCATTTGGTGATCTGTGTATCACTTTGTTCTGATGCATTGGTATCTTATCACTTTGTTCTGTTGCATTTGGTGATCTGTGTATCACTTTGTTCTGATGCATTTGGTGATCTGTGTATCACTTTCTTCTGTTGCATTTGGTGATCTGTATATCACTTTCTTCTGTTGCATTTGGTGATCTGTGTATCACTTTGTTCTGTTGCATTTGGTGATCTGTGTATCACTTTGTTCTGATGCATTTGGTGATCTGTGTATCACTTTGTTCTGATGCATTTGGTGATCTGTGTATCACTTTGTTCTGATGCATTTGGTGATCTGTGTATCACTTTGTTCTGTTGCATTTGGTGATCTGTATATCACTTTCTTCTGTTGCATTTGGTGATCTGTGTATCACTTTGTTCTGTTGCATTTGGTGATCTGTGTATCACTTTCTTCTGTTGCATTTGGTTACCTGTGTATCACTTTCTTCTGTTGCATTTGGTGATCTGTGTATCACTTTCTTCTGTTGCATTTGGTGATCTGTATATCACTTTCTTCTGTTGCATTTGGTGATCTGTGTATCACTTTGTTCTGTTGCATTTGGTGATCTGTGTATCACTTTGTTCTGATGCATTTGGTGATCTGTATATCACTTTGCTCTGTTGCATTTGGTTACCTGTGTATCACTTTGTTCTTTAGCATGCACCACATTATTCTGCTGTACATAAGTTATCTGTTCACCACTTTGTTCACAGCTGTTTTCAGATGACTGACTTTGTAGTACATGTTATTATATCAGGAAAACTTAATAAGAACTGTTTTCTTTAACAAAATGGGCACTGCTGTATTAAACTCCATGGGTACTGATGAATTCTCAGTACAAAAAGAAATGATGTCTTGAACACTCTCAACAATGTTGCATTATCAACACTGGGCAGTGGGTACTTCTGAATGCCTTACACTAGCAACTGTTGTATTACAAACACTGATGTTTTCAACACTTGGTACATCATCAGTGTTCAACACACTAGGCACTGCTGGTAATATTCCATTTAACACATTTAGCACTATTGTACTAAACACACTACATACTGCTGTATTCAACACACTTAGCACTATTGTAATACAGTATTCAACACTTTAATTACTTCTGTATTCAATACACTGGACTACAATGCTGTGTTCATATACTCTGCACCACTGTATTAAGCACACTGGGCACTAATGTATTCAAACAAGTATGTCGTGAGAAGTTCTCATATATATGTGAATGCAGAGCACATGCTGTTGGAACAAAACAGTCTTTTTTTCATTATCAATTAAGAAGTTTACATTCTTTTCTGATCCTTAAAGCTGAATAAATGTTAAACAGACCTTAGTTCAAAGATTTAGGTTTTTTTTTCTTTCTTTTGTGGTCTTGCATTCTTTAACTTAAGCAAACAATGTGGACAGTTAAAGTTTAAAATATATTTACATAAAAAGCATGAATATAAACTGTAAATATTCAAATTGATTAAATTGTACTGAACTTAGTAAGCAAATACAAAACATAAATCTTCACCATTACAAAATATGTTACAGGAGTGTTCTTTCCTATCATTACTGAACAATTTACAAGTTTCAATGACAATAAAGCAACATTTTTTTGTTGTTTGAACACTGATAAAATAGTTTGATTTTCAGCATGTGATCATGATTACAGATGACTGTTTTTGCATGCGTTAGATATGAAGTGATTAAGTGTTTACAACTAATTTTCTAGGAAACAACTCTCGACAATTTTGTTTAAACACTGCCATGCTCAACGTCAGATTTGCATGGATCTGATAAGCCTTTAAGTCTGTATACCTCTCAACATGACAATGTCAACCACATACCTAATCAGACCTTCAGACAATGGCTTTTCAATTTGTCATATATACAGTATGCTTTTTAACTTGATGCAGAATATTTTGAATTGTTGCCTGAAATCTTGGTTTATCTAATTACTTTTTCTAGTTTCGAGTCTCTAGGTAACCCCTGCTGACTGTACTGACATACTGCAGAACTTTAATACTGAAAGTATACCACTGTGAATTGACAGCAATCATTTCATTTGTGCAAAAAGTTTCAAGAAATTCTGCAGTCTGTATTCTAGAGCAAACCTTCTGTTTTCAAGAGCCTCATTTGTTTGATTTCAAGCAGTTAGATTAGCATTGTTTATGAATTCCAGTACTGGACATTTTGACCTCTTCATTCCAGGACTTTCCCTGATTACATCTGATATGTTTTCCAAGAGATGTATCATTCCAAAGTTATCTCGAAATCTGGCAATAAGAACAGCTAAATTATTTAAATATCTGCAGCAGTTCATTTTATTGTCAAAAAAACAACAGTTCAAATTGCCTATTTTAATTGTAAATATCTGCTACTACACTATCAAATTCCTAAATATTCTGTACTTCATTTTCTTCTACAGACCAATCTTCATAAAGTTGCAAACTACTTGTAAAGCTAAAATGCAGCAGTGCATCAATTCATTGAAATAGTCACATAATACTGTTCAAAAAGGAAGGAAATAAATACACAAAAACCTTTAAAACCATATGTTCATTCAAAAACTCATATAGCTACAAAATATGACCTACAAACTAGTACATTTGTATAGTCATATCGTTGCAGAAAGCGAAAGAGTAAACTTATCTAGATTTAGATACCCGTAGTAACAATCTGCTTAAATTTTAAACGATCATAGAATTTCTTATTTTCAATACATTACAGTCATGCCAGTCTAAATTTGTCTCCTTTTCTGATAATTGGGCAGCAATTCTAATACGTCAAAATCTCTGGAAAAAAGGTGCCAGTGACTGCCGACATATAGGTAAAATCTGCAAGAAATCAATGCCTCCTTTAAACATTACTGTTCAGCATTCAAGAAGCAGAAGCCCAGTGGTTTATAGTGTACATGTAACCTTAGCTTGATTCCAGCAGACATGCAATTCTATGCAAAGATTTAATGGTGGAAATGTCTCAGACAAAAAGGTGCAAGCCCCCAGCACCCCCACTCCCATACATCAGAGATGTATCTGTTGACCCCCAGCACCCCCACTCCCATACATCAGAGATGTATCTGCTGAAGAGTTATCATTTAGTCAATACATGTAACACCAATTATTATGAACTGATCCTACTGCTACAATAAACTTTATCTAAAACTATATGGTGTATTATTAGATATGCATTAAACAGAATGCGCATTTTTTTTTATGTATTAAAATTAATAAAGCCAAACAATGCATATAAACTAGCAACTAAATTTTAAAATGTCATCCCTCAATTCACACAAATTGTAATGAATCATACACAATTGTTGAAACAGGAAACATTTCTGTATCAGGTTGTAATCTAAACATTTACAACATGTACTGACAGCATAACCAAATATGCACACAATTCATAGGACTGACTTAAAATTAGAACTATCACTGAAGGTGATGAATACCCCCCTGAACACCCCAGTGACACAGTAACTATATAAAATTTATGTAATATTTGAAACATGGATCATGCACAACTAGGCATCACTTCTGTGAAGTATCATTAAATTCTGACCAGGGGTATTGGAGATTTAGCGTCCACAAGATTTCACCATCTCGGGCCCCTGTGACCTTGACCTAGAGACCCAAAACATGGACCATGCACAACAAGGCATTGTACTTATCACTTCCGTGAAGTATCATTAAATTCTGACCTGGGATTTTGGAGATTTAGCGTTCACAAGATTTTACTATTCAGAACCCATGTGACCTTGACCTTTGACCTAGAGACCCAAAACATCGACCATGCATAACTGCATAACTAGGCATTGTACTTATCACTTGTGTGAAGTATCATTAAATTCTGACCAGGGGTATTGTAGATTTAGTGTCCACAAGATTCCGTTGACAGACAGACGAACAGACAAGCTGAATCCAGTATACCCCCCCCCTTACACTTTGCATTCGGGGGTATAAATACATTAAAGCATTTACCCGGAAACTTTGTGACACAACACAAATATGAGCATTACGCATGTAGATTACATTGGTAACAAGAGGGCCAAGATGGCCCTATATCGCTCACCTTGGTACAAGTCCACTTGCCTAGTGGAAGATCACTAGATAATGTTATATACCAAATAGGTTTTCCTATATACGCCATTGTAAAACAAGTGACCCCCCCCCCCACGGGCAAGGTCAATTTTGACCCCAGGGGCATAATTTGAACAAACTTTGAAGAGGTCTACTAGGCAATGCTACATGCCAAATATCTAAGCTCTAGGCCTTGTGGTTTCAGAGAAAAAGATTTTTAAACTTTTTCCTATATAAACCTATGTTAAACTAAGTGACCCCCTGTAAGGGGTCAATTTTGACCAGGGGGTAATAATTTTAACAATCTTGGTAGAGGTCCACTAGCCAATGCTACATGCCAAATATCTAAGCTCTAGGCCTTGTGGTTTCAGAGAAGAAGATTTTTAAAGTTTTTCCTATATATCTGATATATGCCTATGCAAAACTAAGTGACCCCCTGTGCGGGGTCAATTTTGATCTGGGGGTCATAATTTGAACAATCTTGGTAGAGGTCCACTAGCCAATGCTACATGCTAAATATCTAAGCTCCAGGCCTTGTGGTTTCAGAGAAGAAGATTTTTAAAGTTTTTCCTATATAAGCCTATGCAAAACTAAGTGACCACCCCTGCGGGGTCAATTTTGACCCGGGGGTCATAATTTGAACAATCTTGGTAGAGGTCCACTAGACAATGCTACATGCCAAATATCTTAGCTCTAGGCCTTGTGGTTTCAGAGAAGAAGATTTTTAAAGTTTTTCCTATATATTCCTATGCAAAAACTAAGGGCCCACCCGCAGGGGTCAATTTTGCCCGGGGGTCATAATTTGAACAATCTTGGTAGAGGTCCACTAGACAATGCTACATGCCAAATATCTAAGCTCTAGGCCTTGTGGTTTCAGAGGAGAAGATTTTTAAAGATTTTCCTATTTGTTGCCATAGCAACCAGAGTTCTGCATGGAATGGAATTCTTTGAACAACTTTGGTAGAGCTTCATGCAAGGAACATTCCTGCATAGTTTTATCAACATTGGCCTAGAGGTTTCAGAGGAGATGTCATTTGAATCAAAATGTTAACAGACGAGGGACGGACGACGGACAATCATCGATCAGAAAAGCTCACCCTGGCATAGCCAGGTGAGCTAATAAAAGTTCCCCATTAGAATTATATCAATATTCACTGGGCGACTTGCACATTACAAAAAGACAATATTGCCGATCTGTCAAATATATTTAAATCGTGCTACTACTGTCCAGACACGAAAATCTATAGATTATGTACAATTGCAGGACTGTAACCAGTTTATACTGTCATCAGTGTAAATTTATGCCAGCCTTTGATTTAATTCTCAAGCAAATGACTTCTGTTCTCCAACAACAGAAACCCAAGAAAAACTATAACTATTGAATGTGATTAAAATACCAAACAAACGCTTTTTCACTTTGCATTTTAGTGTTTTTACCTTGATATGGTAAACATTTGTGCCATTGAGTTACAGAGCGGATGTCAAATACAGTTTCATGAGCTTTGACCCATAAGTATGACCTTGATCTAATGCCCTCGAGTCAACAGTTTGAACATGGGTTCAGCATGTCATCTTAATGACATGTACATTTTAAAAGAGTTTCATGAAAAACCTTTAGTTCTGGCTGATATAATCCCATTACATTTGACCCTAAATGTGACCTTAATTGTCTCAATAAGATAAACACTTTAAGATTCATGGTAATCCTTTAAAGTTTGAGAGATATAAAGCACACACAAAACAAGAGCTGTCACATGACAGCACGCTCGACTATTCGAAAGCTTGTTGGTAAAATGGGGTTTTTGTCTAAGAACAGGAGTATTGTGTAATTGTCTATAAGAATTAAGGTCAAAGATATGAAACTTGTTCAAAGACCTTTGTAAATGTACATTGCATTCAAGGCCTTACTCTGGATTCTGAAAGCCAACTGGAGGGAGGATGGGGGAGATAATTTCAAAGAAATACATGACCTTGTATATTTGATCATGAATAATTTTGTAACTTTTCAAAATTGATATGTATAGAATTAAAAAAGCATGACCGCTTCATGCTGCATAATTATTCTATGACATTTCAAAAGAAAGCCATTTTGAGTATTTCCATTTTAGTCTGGAAAAACTGTGACAAAATTCTAAGTTAAAAAGGGCATAAATATGTCAAAAATCAAAAACATTGGTGAAGATGTTGACAGTAAATACGTTCGATAGTATTCTATCTTTAACAAAACATTCAAAATTAAAAAGGGACACAAATCTATCAAAAATCAAAACAGAGTTATGGGGATTGTTTTCTCAGGTGTAGATGTTGATGGTAAACATATATTTTGAGTTTCAAGTCAATACCTTATATAGTATTCAAGATATGTGAATTTACAAAAAAAAGAAATACCAAAACTTCTAAGTTAAAAAGGGGCATAAATCTGTCAAATCAAAACAGAGTTATGGGAATTGTTTCCTCGGGTGTATAATGTTGATGGTAGACACATACTTTGAATTTCAAGTCAATACCTTATATAGTATTCAAGATATTTGAATTTACAAAAAAAAAAATACCAAAACTTCTAAGTTAAAAAAGGGCATAAATCTGTCAAAAATCAAAACAGAGTTATGGGAATTGTTTCCTCGGGTGTATATGTTGATGGTAGACACATACTTTGAGTTTCAAGTCAATACCTTTGATAGTATTCAAGATATTTGAATTTAAAAAAAAACTTTAACCAAAAATTCTAAGTTAAAAAGGGGCATCAATCTGTCAAAAATCAAAACAGAGTTATAGGGATTGTTTCCTCAGGTGTAGATGTTGATGGTAGACACATACTTTGAGTTTCAAGTCAATACCTTTGGTAGTATTCAAGATATTTGAATTTATAAAAAACTTTAACCAAAAATTCTAAGTTAAAAAGGGGCATAAATCTGTCAAAAATCAAAACAGAGTTATGGGGATTGTTTCCTCAGGTGAAGATGTTGATGGTAGACACATACTTTGAGTTTCAAGTCAATACCTTTGATAGTATTCAAGATATTTGACTTTATAAAAAACTTTAACCAAAATTTCTAAGTTAAAAAGGGGCATAAATCTGTCAAAAATCAAAACAGAGTTATGGGGATTGTTTCCTCAGGTGAAGATGTTGATGGTAAACATATAGTTTGAGTTTCAAGTCAATACCTTTGATAGTATTCAAGATATTTGACTTTATGAAAAACTTTAACCAACGCAGACGCCGACGCCGACGCCGACGCTGGGGCGAGTGCAATAGTCTCCTTATTCTTCGAATAGTCGAGCTAAAAACTAACAGACCAGCAGATCAACAAACTGACACACCTGGGTACAATGATGGAAAACTCAAACTTCTAACAGAGCTAAGATGGTTGTACATGTACTGAGAGTATACCTGCAATTCTGTGTACAGCTCTATCAGCTGGGTCAAGCTGAAGCATACTGATCGACACGTCCGACTGTGTGAGGCCATATTCCTTGAAGTAGTAATCTGGATCGTGTGACATAGCTTTCTACAGTAACGTTTACTTAGCTATTTCAGTTTGTTCCACTGCCTGAAAATATAAAAGACAAGAATTATTACAGTTGAATTTAAACTACTGCTTAAAAAATCTTTAAAACTCTAAGCTTTTGGGACGCTGAGTTTGGTTTACTTCATGGACGGTTTGATCCGATTCTATAATATTCCAAAGAAATTTATGACATTAACATTTTTAACTGGAACTATCACTGATTAGAACCTCCCCTCATGGCTTGGACACAGGAATGGATATAATACCTAAAAGACTGCTATCACTGAACAGACTCACCTTTTTGCCAAGAAATAGCCTAACAAAAATCCTTATCACGTACATTACATAAAAAAACCATCAAAGGACTGAAACACAATGAAAACTTATCTTAACAAAAGATGCAGAGTATATGCACAAATAGGCTGGTACTGGTCACTCCTGTGAAGTTCCATTGTTTTCCAGCCGGTGGTTGCTGAGAAATGTTACAAGCAAAATTTGCTGAAAAATTTGAGGGCCGTTACTCAATTAAAAATTATTCAAGTACAATATGCCAACAATTTGCACAAACAGGCTTGGTACTAATCACTCGTTTTAAAGTTTCATTGCCATCTGGCCAGTGGTTGCTGAGAAATAGCATGGACAAAATGTGCACTGACATATGGATAGACATACAGACAGACAGACAGGGTGACTCCAGTATATCCCCCTTAAACTTTGTTTACCAGGGATGAAATAAACAAGAGCTCACCTGGCTACCATTCCCTGTAATACAAAGTCAAAAATCGCCTCAGAGGAAGGGTAAGTTTTGACCTAGGGGGTCGTGATTTGAACAGTATTTGTAGAGGTCCACTTCCAAATATCTAAGCCCTAGGCCTTATGGTTTAAGACAAAAAGGTTTTTGAAGTTTTCCCTATATACTTTTATGTGAAATCAAGTGACCCACTAGGCAATGCTACATGCTAAATATCTAAGCTCTAGGTCTTCTGGTTTTTGAGGAGTTTGTTAAAGTTTTTCCTTTCTGTTGCAATGACAACCAGAGTTCTGCATGGAACGGAAATCTGTGAACAACTTTGATCTTTGAGCTTTATGCAAGGAACATCAAGTTTCTTCAATATTTGCCCAGTGGTTTCAGAGCAGATGTTGTTTGAAGGAAATGACGGACGGACGACGTACTATGTACAACAGATGCCAGACATTGAATGGTTCTAATAGCTCATCCTGGCACTTTGAGCCAGGTGAGCTACAAATGAAATCCATGAAGTCAAATATCCATTTAACATCTTTTAATTAAAAGTCCATGAGATTCCACACACATGAAGTCACAGTATACAACTCTTGCATAAACAAAGGTAGCTTCATTCATTTATACCTCCAAAATAATAGCTTCTTTCATTCAGCTAATAGCCTAACAAAAAAGTACAACATACTGGTATTAAGCACACATATAAACAAGAATTCAATAAACTATAGGAATGAAACATTAACAAGTTTATCCGTCTAATAACAACAAAATATTTACAGTTTCCTTCAGTGACTGTTTTTGCAAACTAATGTTAATTCTGCTTTGAAGCCACTGACACTTGCACTGCAATTTCTTAATTAAAAGTTAATTGATCAAAATATCTGACAATACGCAAGGACGTGCACACTTCGTATTTACTTAGTATTTACTTCCTAAAGTAATTCAGACACTTTTATGAAACATGATTAAATTATTGAATCAACAGGTCTTATTGCAATTTAATCAAAGCTTGACAACGATAAAACATACGTCTGACTGTAATGAATAATCCATGAGGAAATACACATTAACTACCTTTCTACCAGAGTGACATTTTTTGTCTAAAAACTCATTTTGGTCAAATAGTATGGCAGATGTGATTCCTTCTCTGTATGGTGTATTACTAGCAGGAGAGAATGTAATTTTTTCTATGCAGAGTACTTGTGGCATGGAATTGGCATTTCAAAAGAGTTCATGCCCTGACAAACAATTAACAAACTGAAGAAGGGAGTTATATTCAGGCAGTCAGGTTTTCTCTGATGTTCTCTGTTGACCCTGGTGAGCAAAAATAGGTTGATTGAGCTAAAACACAACAATAGAAAAGTAGTTTTTTAAGTAACTTTTTTTCTAGGAAAAACGCATTTAATTTTTTGAAGCTATGTTTACAATCTACTATGCAATAAGAATATGCAAATTTCATCTCAGTATCATGTTGGTAAAAATTTTAACTTTTTCACCAATTGCAAAACAAAACAATAATGCTTTTATCAGGTCTGTCTTCATGAAATAAATCTGCGAAAAGAAAAACTTGAGCTTTTTCCAAAAAAAAAAAAAGTTATTAACAAAAAGATCTTTTCTATTGCTAATGTTTTAGTTCAATTTGGCTATTTTAGTTTGATTGCGCTATTTACTCCCATCCGGAGATGTACTCAGCCTGTCTAATTGCCATTTATTTACTGTATCTATCTTCCTTTGATCAGTTGATGTCAAACTCCTCGTGGGGACGTAGACATTTCCTACTCTCCTAAGAGTACAGACACACACAGATCAACAAACAAGGCAAACAGATACAGACACATAGGCAGACTGACAGACAAACATACGAACAGAGACCAGACAAACAGACAGGCACATTAGCCTAATTAATTTGGCGTTTCAGTGTGACCCCTTTCACAGATCTGATATTTTATAACTTTCACACCTCTACGACGTAGAAGGTGAACAACTATAAAATATCAGCCTTTAAATTCGGTTTGCCTTCGAAGTCGAAATAGTTAGACTAACAGGCACATATGAACATATTGCACAGGTTCAAACTTAATTGGACACATGTTCAAAGACCTTGTTAATTTCAATAGGAGTGACTCACTCACTGAATCAAATTACCAAAATCAATTAAATGTGCAAAAATGACTTGCAATTAATTTGCACAAAAACATGTAAGTTGGTGGTTGAAGGGTTTACACATACTGTAGCACAGTAAGCATGCAAGTGCTAAAAAAATCAATCAGAAATACCCCATGTGATAACGGTAAAAATCCTCTGTTCAGCGTAACAGCGAATAAATATATCATTCGTCAATCCTGTGTGAATATATCAATCAATATCTTACCATCCGTTCACTAGATGTCAAAATATTAGCCAAATATTTATGAGAAAATAAACATGACTGTTCTGGAACTGTCTCTTTCTCAAGCCTTCTCAGTACACAATATGGCTGTTAGACAGTATGACATCACGCTCGTGTAGTACTCATTTACACACGGTCAATATTTACATAATTTATGTAAATATTACAATAAGCAGCAAAGCTTCATTTTTAACTAATATGTAATTAATCTCACAGAAAATAATCACGCTTCTGCCAAGAATTAACAAATATTTCTACGGATGCCATACATTTTTAGGGGGTAACAATAGAATTGAACAGCCTACTTTCGATATTGATGGGGCATGTGCACCTGACCGTAACGGATCTATATCGTTGATTGTGATTGGTTAGCATTCTCAGCATCTTTGTCGCGCACGTGTGATTTGGCGCTAAATGTCAAAGTCACTATGACACTTGTTCGACCATACCCGTTTGCGGATAAAGAATGTAAAAATGTGCTTATAAATGCATCGAAAAAGTTTAGCTTGTAACCTGTCTATTTGACCGTGTAATCAAAAGTTCACAGTGATTTTTATCAACATTTGTGACAAATTAGTCATTAACTTCCCTGTATCAGAAAGTGTCAGAAACAACGTTTCACCTGTGTAAATAAAAACGCCCAGTGTGTCGAAGTTCGAGTGACTATTTTATGTCATACGTGTTATTGTTTAAGAGATTTTAAACAAAGATAAAACTATTTTTGCAGTAAAACGAGAGTACTTACCTCAAGTATCATACATGTATGTACATCAAATGTCGGTGTCTGCATGTGTATGACGCGGATAAAGCAGTGAATAACTATTGACACGATACTTACTGAGATACCATGTAAACTCCACCTCATGTGTGTGATAAATGATCATTGTAATAAGATAACGGGATTCCGATCACCAGTCGCTACAAAACACTTTCTCAGGCAACAGACGCTAGTATGAAATATTTGTCACCGTCACAGACAGATATTACGGGGAAGCCACGAGAGAAGGGATCTGGAAATCAATTAACTGGCGTGCGAAAATGATTGTATTTAATTATAGTTTCTCATGACATCTCTTTAACAGATACCTTCAGTCATGGAGCAGTGTGGCAAAAATATGTGCATTTGTGTCGTAGAAAGAAAGCCGCGCCATTTGCAACACGTGTTATTGAATTTATAGAATTAACATGACTCACCTTACACAAACATTTCACATTTTTGTCCGTTTATCTTGTGGTTTTAGTTTTATTTTATTTCACACCATAATGTATACATACGTTGTATGTGTTAGCTTTAGTTGACAATTATAACTCGATCCTTCTTTATATACTATAGACTGAGTCTACATGTAGCCAGGAACCGTCTATAACATATAGAGTATTCCTGATGTAGCAGAAAACAATACAATTACGCTTTTACATATCTTATACATAATCAATTAATTACGAACAAATAATAAGAACTCTTACTTGTTCAGCCTGTCATATTTGTGTTGCACAAAGACAACTTGGTTCATGAAAATCCTTGAAACTTATCTACGGGTATTAATCCTTAACGCCCTAATTTATTCTTTCTCTAGTGACTTTTAAACATAATGTTATCTTATGTACCCTTACCTGGCGATTGAATAAATTACATCCGGCGATTTAAAAGATGTGCCACTTTGTCTACAAACTCGAATGTTAAGCCTCATTAATGTAGACGATCCTCCACTTTATTGCTCGTTGAAAATATCTGACAAGTTTATCAAGAAAAATATCACTCACGTGCATTGCATTTTACACAATAAATGAATTAACAAAGAATATTTCAAAACAATTGCAGTATTGTTTGTATCTTAAAGCTATTTCATTAACGATTTACGTGTGACCAGAATGAGATTGTATATCAAATGTATAGCAAACTTGTTTGTACATTTTATTATGATCATATCGCGTTGAACAAATTGAAATTAGATTTCCGAAATAACATTCTCAAGGTTCAATGGAGCAATACGTTCAAAACTGCTGTTGTTATAATAATAATAATAATCAAATATATACTGATTAAAAGCTATGAGCAGTCCAAAGTTAAATACGCTACTTATAACGCGAGAAAAGATTTCACATAATAAAATCTTTAAAACATTACGAAACTTGCACGGAGTGATATTTTACCAAACCCATATTTCACCTTTCGTCCATAATAACTGCTATAAACTACTTTTTTCTGCTGTGTAATGTTATAAAAATACGGTTTTCAAAAGCCTTTGAAAAGGCATCCGATGTTTGTTCGCCGATCATTCGTTTGTTTGTTAGTGTTTGCTTATCATGTCGTTGGTAAAAAGAAGTACAATGTGTATTTGTGTTGGGGTGTAATAAAATTACTTAGTGTAGTTATTCCTAGCCCACCACGACTGTCTTATTCTTTCGCATGATGTAAATATCTTCTAGAAAATGTCCGTAGATGATGGCTTTGCCATGTATGGCTTTTGAAACCAGGCCCATCACTTATTATGATTTCATACTTGGATAAATATATTATGGGTAATGAGATTGACAAAAAAGACTTGGAACAAGAGGCCTATATATTAAATGTGCTAGAAATCGCTGACTTGATATTTAGGTTTGATATTATATGTACCAAGCTCCTCACGGTTACTTTATTGCATGAGTTCTGCCCCACTGGTAGGAAACACAGGTAATATTTAAAAAAAAAGCCATTATTATGATAAATAAATCGGGACACAGAAATAACTGGGAAAGAACTTTATAAATTATGTAACTGTAGGTGAAGGGGAAGCAACTTCTGCGGTAGCAAGGCAGTCTGAAAGACAACCATATCCCTAGCCCAAGAGGATAAGCTTTGGGTGACCTTCACCTTACGTCGGCTAAGTTGGAACATAAATTCTGCAGATTATCCTTAGATGAACATTTGACCGTCAAAGTTCATGAACAATCCTTCAAGGGGTATAGGAGTTATGGAGGGGACAATGACCCGTAAGTTCGGAACATGGGTTCTGCATGTCGTATTGATGAAGTAATCATTTGATTGTTTGACCCAAGTTCCATGAAAATTTTTCCAGGGGTATAGGAGTCATTGAACGGGTAAGAGAAACTAATGACTACTTAGTGTGTCATTGACGTTCAGCAGACAGGACTCGGACATCAGTTGTTGAAATAAACATTTGACCAAAGTCATACGAAAATCCTTCATGTATAGGACTTATGTAGCTGACACAATAAACCAATAGCCCCTACGTGTGGCTATGACACTGAGCAGGCGTGGTTGGGACATGGGTTCTGCACGTCGTTTTGATGAGATGAACATTTGACCCAAATTATATGAAAATCCTCCAAGGGCTAAAGGAGATATGGAGCGGACACGAATGTCACGGACGAATAGATTTACAGACGGACGAAGATCATTCTTATATTCCCCTCCAGCTTTGCAGCGGGAGATAGCAAGTATAAGAAATGCTGTGTTTACTGCAGATTTTTGTTAAAATAAGATTGTCTGTAAAAATGTTTTTGATCAGAAAATAAACCAGTAAGCCGGCCAAGCTTACAGTTAATTTAATTTGTTGTAGTTAGTCGACACGAGGTTACTAGACTATCTTACATAGGAAATTTACTGCTTAGAACACGGGATTACTAGATTATCTAACTTAATGAATTTACCGGTAATCAAAAAGTATCGTTAAAAAAGATACACGGTCGTTGTAGCCAATGTGTTCGTCGGTGTTCACTCAAACGTTCCTTCCAATTTCCAGAAAAATAAGCAATGTGTAGAGAATGTATGGTGAGTCAACTCGTACTTGTTTCATGAATAATAATTGAAAATTAGCATAGAACAGTTTACACTTTTATATACTTTGTTTTACACAAGGCAGTTAATAAAACCCAAAATGCAAGAAATTTGGATAATGTAAAGCATTTATTTTTCTTTGCCTATTTTGCATCTTTCATACACTTATTTTTTGCTTTGGTTGACAGTAAAATAATGACAAAGAAACGAAAATATCGAGACAATTTTCACAAATAATGCAAGTTATATGTATTAGCAATGATAGAATCTAGGTAATTTCAGAAAATGTACGTACACATGGACTATCCTATGTTGTTGTCATAAGGTACGAGTTGATTCAGATACGAGCTGACTTAGGCACGAGTTCACGGCTTCAGGTGCGAATCTCGGGAAAATGTGTTTTGCACTAACTCGTCTCAATGCCGTTTATCTTTTTAAAAAATATACCTCTGTTTTAAACAGAGATAAGAAAATCCATTAGGACCGTGTCTGATCAATTCGGCCTGGCCTGGCATTCGGACCAGACACTTCGGACCAGATTTAGAGACACTTCGGACCAGATTTGTAGACACTTCGGACCAGATTTGTAGACACTTCGGACCAGATTTGTAATCATTATAAATCATAGAAATAAAAACAAAATTAATTCCACATTATAAATATCTTTATTTAAAATGTTATAATTTTTAAGTTTATAATCGTTTAACTAGGAGTATTACATATTAAAATTCATTGAATACTTTGTGTATGTCGATGTTTTTATTGCAAATTGTTTATGTCGTAAATTGCGGCTGTAATTGCCAACATTGAACAAGTGTTGTTTTAACAATTAACACGTTCGGTCACTGTCTCGCACCTTTTTAAAAGAGCGTTGTGTAGTGTCAAATTGACAAAGAATTATGAAAAGATTATGTAAAATGGTGATATTACCGTACAAACTGACCATCATAATTTTAAATAAAACAGTAATTATTGATTTATACTCCTAGAATGATAAATATTGACATAGTTATAACCCCAAATAACAGTACCATAAACATCTGCAAAACAATCAAATCGAATATGTCTATAAAATGAACAGCCTATCGCAAAAGAGTCTCACTTTCAATTAACTGACTACTACAAAATCTACATAATTATTCAGTTCTCTAAAATTTCTGAGTAGAAAACAAAAAAGCACTATGATAATAAAAATGCAATAGTTTTAACCATGAAATAGCAACCTTCACAAAAATTTCCACATTTGATATTATACACATTCTGCAAAGAAATCGTAAATAGTCAATGAACATGACAATTTGAATAAATAATGTTACTAGACCTGAAATTTGCCTAAATTCATCTAAAATTTCGCTTTTGTTGTCTACATTATTAGTTAAACAACTTTAGTTCATAATCTTTACAAGAATTAAGAGTCTTTGCAATTAATCAAACTGCTAAACTCACGTTTTCCATTAATTTCTTTAATCTACAGCGGTAATTTCGAAATCGTTCTGTTTGATATTCGTCGGCCTTAAATTCTAATTTAGTAATTGATTTGTGTTTGGGTTTTTAATAAATTGTTTTAATCAACATTGGGAAATTTATCGTCAGTGGCGGTGCCAAAATGAGAAAATTATAAATAATAATAAAATCATTACGATTTTGTGGTCCGAAGTGTCACATAATATTTTGCTATAATATTTTCATGGTCCGAAGTGTCATATCAGAGTTTGCGACAATCTATTTTCATGGTCCGAAGTGTCTATAAATCTGGTCCGAAATGTCTATAAATCTGGTCCGAAGTGTCCGTAAAATGTGGTCCGAAGTGATGGTCCGAAGTGTCCATGGTCCGAAGTGGGTCGGCACCGTCTGATCACGCCCTCCTTTCTCGCGACGTGCCGGACTTAGTATAACCTAAAAGTATAAAAGTAATTGAACTTTTTTATCCCTTTTTGTACATGTTATTGTACTTGTTTTTCATGTCTTAGAGGTGAAATAATATATTTAAAAATATACTGAACTGCCAAAGGAAACACTCATTGACAAGTAAAGTTGTATTTTGTTTAGGCTTCTGAGGTTATGAATATTAAATTTCTTTTTCTGAAGAATGCAAGCGGCCAAACATATTTTTAACTTCCGGGTTTTGGAACAGCAGGAGGATAACCGTAAGCTTGAACTAGAATTTGTTGGAAAGACTCTTACTGGTGGCAGAACGACTATGTTAACAATAAAACTGTTTAATTAAGGAAAGTTTGTGCCTGAAATCGTTACTGTCCCGCGCAATCCTGTAACCACAGAGAGAAGTAATGTACTGGAAGTCTTCCTGGTTAAATTTGTATTGGGCAATTTTGCTATTGCGCAAGTACTTTATATATGTCTGGGGATATACTTCTGATCATTAATGACAGTCAGTACCTCTGTCACATACAGTTATGGTATCCTTAGTTGTGAGAGACTGCTTCTTCAAATATATGGGTCTTCGTTTTTGTATCATTATTCAGCAGACGAAAAATAACTGCCCGAATCAGCCTTTTTAAAAAGAAGCGGTAATGTAGCCGGACCCAGCTTTCTAGGCTGATGGTGTAAGTCTAGGTAGTCATCTCTGTATTATTATCATTATGATTTATACTTAGGCTGATTTCTCTTGCTATTTTTAGACTACATTGTCGTATGACATTCATACTCCAGGAGAAAATGGTTGTGTGAATTATTGCCATGCATATGTTGTGATGGTAAATAATTTAGGGCTTTTATAACCTGTTCATGAAGTACTGTGTACTATGTCTGACAGGCGCAGACAAGTGGGGAGAGATAGATGCAGATACAAGTCAGTAAACATGTTCCTATAGGGAAATAAGATAGTGCCACCTGCCCAAAGCTATGAGTAATGCCCTTTTGACATCATTTACTGCTGAGTGATTTATTTTGGAAATACAATCTGTAATTCACTCCTGGAGTACGCCTGTTTGTTACTTCAGCTACAATACTTTATGTATTTAAAACCAGTCATTGTAATGTAATTTGGAACAAGAAAAGTAAAAACTTTCTTTCGAGAATGAGTGACATGTATGTGCCGGAACCTGTGCATTGCGTCATCTGCTCTCCACTGCTTTTGCATAATGTTAAATGGTACTGAATGACTGGTAGAAGGTACACAAAGCATAACTCTAGGCCTAAAGACAAATTCTTATATGCGCTAAAAGAATGTTGGCCAAAAAATTGTTTTGTATTTTCAGTGTAAAATTGACCCAAGGATGACAGAAAAATCAAATGAAATTTAGATAACAGTACCATGGCTTCCTTCATGAATCAGCCTCAACCCACAAAGCCATCAACAGTGCAGTATTTTTATGGTCGTATAACCCGTGATGAAGCAGAAGAAATTCTTAAGGAGCATGGCCTTGTAGAAGGAATGTTTCTGCTGCGTGAGAGTATTAATCCACTAGGAAACTACGCCATCAGTCTCTGCCATGATAAAAAGTAACACCAGCTATTATAAGTCTTGCACTTTTTCATTATTTGATAAAAGTATGTAGGGAAGACAGCATTTAAACTTTAAAGCCCATTTCATTTTTCTATGCCCCATCTGTGTGTACGTGCATACATGTGGATACTTACAACACACAAAAGAATGTAGGTGGCTAAAGGAAGAATAGGTAACATTGAATTTTCTTTGAAGTCATTCATTCCATTAGCTTTTATGTGGTTATTTTTTTCTCTTAATGAAGTTATGTGGCTAAAAGAACAGTAGAGAAAAATAGACTAGCCGCATAACTTGTTGCATCAGTATCCATATGTTGGAATGACTGTCCATTCATTTGTGTGTCTGTCCTTACATTATTTTCATGTCCGGGCTGTAACTTTGTCATGCATTAAAGGATTTTAAAATAGCTTGACAAAAATGTTCAGCACATCAAGACCATGTGTCATGTTCTCTTTGCAAGTCTTTTTTATAAGCTTTTATAAGACCTGCTAATACAATGCACTTAGCCAATCAATAATGTCAGTTTAGCAGTGTACATGTTCATAGAATTACTGTCAATTCATATTACAGTGACTACAAATGTCACTACTATGGTAACAGTGCAGCAAATTCCATTTGATCTTTTCAGAGTGCACCATTACAGTATTGAAAAACAGACAGATGGGACTTACATGATACCAGCTGGGAAGAGGTTCCCAGGTCCAATAGAACTTATAGCCCACCACACACACCAGAAAGATGGTATAATTACACTGTTAACAGTTGGATGTGACAGACTTCCTAATCAGGTCCCTTTAGCATTTAGAGGCATGACCTATAGCGACCTGGAACATGAACTTATCACAAAGGCTAACACTATCAGGGTATGTTACAGCAATTCTACAGTGTTTCGTTTAATACTTCAATTTTTGCTCACATTGCATGAAATGCTTATGTTCATGACAAGGTGAGCTTTTAGGATCCTTCTGTGTTCGTCATCATCAACATTTGCTTCAAAAGACATTGCCTCCTTAACCACTTGGCCAGTGTTAACTAAACTTCACAAAAATGATACTTGGATGGTGTTTTTCTAAAATTGCCCAAACAGTTATGCTTCACTCAACATGATTGTCATTAGAGCTAAAAATATAAACATCATTAAATAACATCACATTCTCCTCATAAACGGCTGGTCTAATTTTGAAATAATTTCACACAAATGTTTCTCATGTGACCCTTTTCCAAAATTGCTCAAGCCATTGCACAAGATGGCCACCAGAGCTAAAAATAGATAATTATTAAACAGCTGGTCCAATTTTGAAATCATTTTACTTAAATGTTCTTTAGGGTCACCTTTTTTTAAGATTGCCCAAACTGTTCTTCTCTGCTGCACAATTATGACCACAAGTGCTGAAATAAGAAAAATTCTTAAACAACATCTCCTAAACTGCTGATCTGATTTGGAAATTATTTCACTTGAATGTTCTTCAGGTGACCCTTTAACAAATGGGCTCAGACCAGTTTGGTCCATTGCTCAACATTGCTGTCAAGGCTAAAAATAGAAAAATGTTTAAAAGGCTGTTTGGATTTTGAAATGATTTAACTCAACCTCATGATTGTAACCCTCTTTCAAAAGTGCTCAAAATACTTGATTTTTGAACTAATTTCACATAGAAGTTCCTTCAGTGAACCTTTGGAGCAATGGTTCTGAGGTGAGTCATATAGGGCCTTCATAGTCCTCTTGTTTATTGTTTATTGGCATGATATCTCGGCCATGTTCAATAACCAGTCAAATCACCCAAGGTACTTCTTGATTATAGCCCTTGAATAATAAAAAATTGATAAAATGAGCCTTGTCCGCTCCCAAAGTCGAACAGTTTTCATCCAGTTGTAACCAAAATGTTTGTGGGCATGATATCTCTACAAAGTTCGTAAACAAACAGATCATCCCGGAAACTTCTGGATTATGGTCAAATTGATAAAATTAGCTTTGTCTGCTCTCTAAGGCAAACAGTTTTCATTCAATCTACACCAAGTTTGTCATAACCTTTGTGGGCATGATGTTCCGACAATGTTCGATAAACAGCCAAGTCGCCAGAGACACTTCTGGTTTATTGCCCTTGAATTATCCAAAATTGATAAGACTTGTCTGCTATCTAAGTCGGACAATTTTCATGCAGTCTTCACTAAACATTGACCAGCATGTTTATGGGCACAATATCTTGGCCAAGTGAAATAACCAGCTACACAGCTGCAGCCTCGTAAAACACAGACATTATGATTATTAATTATGGCCCTTTAATTGCTAATCTTTGAGAAATTAGTTCTCCCAACATAAATCACCATAATTTCAATAAATAATTACTTTAATTTTGTAACCACTTAATCTACCTCCAACTTGATGGGAGTAATTTGTGTTAGTTTGGCACTCCAGTTTTATTAAGACAACAGGTTCGTGTGATTTGAGATTATGAAGATAACACATAAGTTTGTAGATTTCAAATTAAGAAAAATTCAATTTTAAAGAAAGTGATACCTGTCATGAAAAATAACACATTGCTACCGAATAAACTCACATTTCAATGACTATGGATGGTGTTTACAAAGTATTGAAACAGATTGCACTTTCAGTGCTTCTCCAGCCACTGTTCTAAGAAATGTAAATAAAAGTGTACAGGTAGTGTGCTCTCATTAACTGAGAAAACATTCTTGATACTACATGTACAACATTAATTTGTATGTTATTTTAGATTAAGGAAGTAATTTTTCACCTATCATATATATTTTTACTCTCTGTAAAATAGGGAGTGAATAAGGAACGGGCCCTAGGAGCACAGAGGGAGCATTTAGTCATCATGGTTGCTAAGGATTTGCACAGTAAACAGCCGTGGTACCATGGCAAGATCAACAGGACTGAGTCAGAAAACAGACTGAATGCATCGGGACACAAAGATGGAAAATTTCTGTGAGTTCTAATGTTTGCATTTGCATTTTTATCTTGACTTTTCGATGCAAAGGGGAGCTTTCTACTCGTCTCGGTATCTGTGTTGGAGTCACACCTTGGTTAAGTTTTCCATACCACCCCACTTTTTGTCAAAGCTAACTTAGTTAAGTTTTCCATGCCACCCCACTATTGCTTTGAAACTAACCATACTATTTACCATCATTACCTCCACTCTATGAAATGTTATAATAATGGCCCTTTTTAACTTACAATGAAACTGGGTAAAACCCACTTATTGATTAAGATAATATTGCTGTATTGCTCATTAACCCCACATGTAGGCAACATAAGGTAAATCTGTTAAAGATTTCTTATGAATTATGGCCTTTTTGACCTTTGAAAGTTGGAATACTTGTGTACGATCAGGACATCCATTTGTAAGCAGGAGTGTATAACTATTTTTTTTTTATATTGTTCTTAGCAATTCCCAGACTTGTGGGCAACTGGCACTGTCATGCACATATATCTGTAACCACTCTAAGTATTAATTAAAATTTAATGCTTGTTTATTTGTCTAAAGCACATACTTGTTTTTGTGGTTAATGTGATCGGAAAAAGGTTTCCATGAACAGTCATTGTGTTATAGTTAAGCCTTTGAGGAAATAAACCACTATACATGTACATTTTAACAGGAAATGAGAAATGAATCTTTCTTCATATCTCCTTAGCATGTACTGTTGGGTGTTCGGGATGCAGATTTCATTTTACTAAAAAATACAAAAAGAAACATATGCATTTCAAGTATGGTTTGGAGTCATTTAATATTGCTACGGAAAAAAGCAATGGTAAAAAGCAATAATAAAAAGCAGTGGTAAAAAGCAGTGGTAAGGGTCAAGTGACCAGTAGGCATCATGATTATGTGTGTGTCAAAACAATGGAACAATTACTTTAAAATTCAACACACCTCTTCTTTAGCAAGGCATATTTTAAGACATTAAAATTTATAAAAGAGAAAGAATACCCGTATTTTCAGTGTGAGGTTGAGAGATGATAAGAAGACATTTGCAATATGTATCAGTTTCCAAAGAGATACAAGACATTACTTAATAGACAAAGATGGAAACAACAAGTTTGGAATTCAAGATGGTCCAAAGTTTGACTGCATAATGATGGTAAGTATAAACATGCAGATAGTATTAGTTGATGACTTCCTGTTAGGTACTAGCATTAAAGTTAAAACAAAACAAAAACCATCTCATTTTCTCATTGCAAAATTACTTGTGCAGTTTTTTTTCAGGTAAAGTCAGGAATCGGGTTGTATATTAAATGAGAGGTGGTTTGGGAGAATACTATGCGACAATATTTGAGGTATCTAGGAAAGTTTATATGTATAGATTAACTCTGATAATTTTCGGGACATTTTGGCACTGTTCCAACCCACTTGGAATGTAGAAGCCTTAGAACAAAGGATTCTATAGCTGCATCACTAGCAAGCCAGACCAGAATGAAACAAAATTTATCCAAATTGAATATCCTTTGTTTTTCAGTTGGTTGACCACTACCACAACAAACAGGATGGGTTGTTATGTAAGCTGTCAGAGCCATGTCCGAGCCCTGGCTTCAATCCAGAACAATTTCAAAGTAAGTTACTCAATATATTTGATTAGTCTTAGTTTATTTGAAGCTCATATGTAGGCATAACATAATTACGATTGCTTCATTGATGTTGACAATGTTGTGAGGAATAAATATGAAACCCATTGTCTTTTGTATAGCACACTACACACCATATATAAGTGCAAATACAGTTGAGAAATGGTGCTATAAAATATATAGAACATAGGGAAAAAAGGACTAGATTTTTTACACTGAATGTTACTCTACCGTACTTGTAAACATGACAGCCGAAATTCCAGTGAAAAGGAAAGAATGCTTGTTGCCCAAGTAACAGTCTATCATTTAAAATAACGCCAGCAGGTTTGACCTGCTGCAAATACCAGTTATTTTTGGTTGAAGAAAGTTTGGATGTTTTCTTTTGTTTAACAGAATATTTGGAAAACAACATGGGGAATCTGGATTACTTCATAATGAAATCAAGGAGTCGGCGAACAAGTGCACCAGGCACACCAGTAAGTACAGGTGTTATGTTTGTTTGGAGTTTACAGTATAATGATAAAATAATGATCAAGCATGTGAATGACTTCATTTCATTTTTAATTATGAATATGGGAACTTGTCATTTTTAAATTATCAAATCTTGCTCTGATGTACCCCTCCCCACAAGATAGATTTTGAGCATATTTTTCTTTTAGCCTGCTTGTAGATGTTTCCGGCTTTGCCATCAAAGTAGATCATTACCTCTCTGCACATCCAAACTTAACTTCCAAGCAGTCCAATAAGATGTTACATGTTTACTTTTCTGTCACAATATTACATTTCACCAGTTTAACACTAAAAGCTGGACAAGTCCATTTTAGAAATTGAGTCTGTATATATATTATGCAGATAGAAAATATTGAAGAGCAACTTCACTACAGTTGTCATTTATTTCAGGGTGGGGGAGCACCTCCACCCCTGCCATCTGTTGCTAAACGACCAAGTCTCAAGGAAAGACTGAAGGAGAAAGTTAAGCCCCAGAAGAAAAGAGAGCTACCCCCTACACCAGACGAGGCCCAGAATCGGTTATTAGATGCGGGTGACTGGGAGGGATCACAAGCAAGTATGCATATCATTTCAGCTATGCTTTCTTAAAGTCAGCTTCTTTTTTTTTTTTACAGTTTTTTATCCACAGCAGCCTGCATATTCATACATGATCTGGACCTGTGCCAATCACTTATCTGGTTGAAATGCTAGATATGGTATAGTATAGACCTGTGCCAATCACTTATCTGGTTGAAATGCTAGATATGGTATAGTATAGACCTGTGCCAATCACTTATCTGGTTGAAATGCTAGATATGGTATAGTAGACCGTGCCAATCACTTATCTGGTTGAAATGCTAGATATGGTATAGTATAGACTCATGCCATTATAATAATATGTCTTGTATTATGTAGTGAATATTTACTGTTATCACAAAATTGTCAACTAAAATATGTTTTCTTTGAACTTTGTTGTTATAAATGTTCATACAAAATCATCCTGTCTATATAATATGCACCTGATCAAAATGTCATCAGATTCAAATAAAATTTAAAAATTAAATTAAAAGTTAAGTCCACACTCAGTGTTGTCATGGCAACAAGCTAGGTGATTTGATGATCTTTCTAGTTTTAAGAGAAGGAAGATTTTATTCAGCTATGGATTCCTTCGGGATGTTCTTAATGATATTTGCAGCAAGAGATGCTGGGTGGCATCAGTTGGGAGGAAAAGGATTATTGTTTATTAGGTTTGACAGGCAACTGAAGTATTGTTGAGGCATAATGTAAAGTAGGTCAGGCTTTCAGACATCTAGCTTTTTCAGATAGCCAAATTGGATTTGACAGCCGGAGAATAACGTTGCAGAGGCTTGGCATGGATGCAAACAGGTTGGAGGATATATATGGCAGTGTGCCAAGAACTTTAACACATTTTGACCTCAAACGGGAGCAGATAGACCTAAATGAAATACTTGGTAAGTAAAATTAGTCGGATTAAGTTTTCTTATAAAAAAAATAAACTGGTGTAATAGTACAACAAAATGTAGTTCTAAAACAATCATTTTATTAGCTTGACTATATGAAGAATAAGGAGGGCTGTTGCAGTCACCAGATCCCCAGTGTTGCACATTTGGTTAAAGTTTTGCATGCAAGCTAGTATCATGCAGATATCTCAGTAAACACTTACGGGATTGATTTGAAACTTTACTCAAGTGTTTAAGGATAGTAGACATACAAGTTAGAGAACTCTTGACCGAATTTAATGCAAATTATGGCCCTTGTTGGACTAAGATTTTTTTGTTAAAGTTTTGCATGCAAGCTGCTATCATGCACATATCTCAGTAACCAATTGTATATTTCAGGTGCTGGTCAGTTTGGGTCAGTATGTAAGGGCATGTGTACTCTACGCAGTGGTCAGAAGATTCCTGTAGCAATCAAAACACTCAAACAAGAAGACTGCCCTACAGCACAGGAAGTAAGTCACTTAGTCTATTGTGCTAAGGATTGCTTTGTAACAATCTGAAAATTTGTATCACTTGATCTGTGTTATAATTTTTCTGTGAAATATAGGCACGGATAACACAGTACATACAGGTTATATTTTAGGTTTTTAGAAAGTAAGTCAGTTCACGCCAACATAGTTGTGTATGTATATGCAAGCTGTATATATGGTATACACTTTTTTGTAATGTGTAAAAGTTGTATGAAAGAAATCGTAAATTAAAAAAAACAACATGTGATTGAGCTTCATTTGTGATATGTCTGATTATGCTGTCAGCCCAAACAATCTATGTGTACAAAGACAAACTAACAGATTGTAAAAACACAATATAGTGTGTGCAATGATGTTTAAATGCAATGTTATTTGTGTGGTACTCAGTGAATAGTAAAATTAGATAAAATGACTTGCTATTTTACTTGCTAATCAATTCCTGTATGTTTGACAAAGAGTGTTAAAGTCCATGACAACTCTGAAGTACTGATAGAATAATGATAAAACTGTGTTCTGTTTACTCTAAAACAATGTTGACATGTGTCTTTAAGTTCATGCTGTTTCTTCAGGAAAACCTGTTTTCAGAATACAGTTCTTTTTTTTTCTGCAATGTCATTGAACTAAATACTGTGCAATATGTGTAACATGTACTGTCAGGTTGCAAAAGTTCAATTGTGTTTTGTACAAATAACTGTCAACCGTATCAGTAAGATATCATTCTTGGTAATAGATGTGCTATGACACCCAAAATGATCATGGGCGTTAAAAAAAAGCTAGATGTTGTGTTGCAGTTAATGGGTTACATAGGAAAGAATAGTTAGCCTTGTATAATCTGATTTTCTAGTATTCCGTTGATTTTAACATGTTTATGGCAAGTGTGAGATTATAATTTTATTACATTTTTACTTACAGCCTGAGCTGATCAGAGAAGCCAAGGTGATGATGCCTCTCAGTCACAAACATATAGTCAGAATGATAGGTATGTTCCATTATAGTTTGGTCTGATATCTTACCAGATTGACCATCTACAGTTTACGTTTCGCACTTTGTGTCAGCTGCTCAACCGTACTGGAGACCAGTCCTGGAGATGAGGTTTCAGGCATTTTTCTGTTTCACATTTTGCACCTGCCTAAAACTGCCAACCTTCCTTTATTACTGCATGGCTGATTAGCTGAATAGAGCTTGTAACCTTAGTAAATATTTAGTCATGTATAAAGGGAGGACATATGTACTTAGATATTATTTAAAATAGGTCAATCACACCCTATGTCTCATAGTTCGCCGTGATTGACCTACCCTTTGGCAAAAACTGGCTGGAAAATCTCTTGTTGCCAGCAAGATGAAGATTAAGTGTAAAATTTAAGAGAAAATCTTTTGTTAAAAATACTTGATAAAAAATGAACAAAATAGAGACTTTCACTTTAGAAACTTATTTGTTATTGCAGGGGTATGCAGGTCCGAAAGTATTATGCTGGTGCTGGAGTTAGCTCCCCTTGGCCAGTTGAATAATTATCTACAAAGTCATAAGTATGTTGGATATCCTGGTTTCATTTTAGAAATAACTGTAACAGCACATTTATACATAGGCTAAAGAACATAATTAGTTTACTTGCTGTAGTTAAACTCTAATGAGGTAAATATAACATTTCTGTACAAAATATAGATAGTCCTAGAAGTTTAATTTACGTGTAGACACGTATAATAGATAACGGACAGTTTCAGCACTTTGTTTTAAGGCTTGTTTTAGTCAGACAATCTTATTAGAGTTCTGCTTTTAGGGTATAGAAATGGTAGGTCGAGGTAATTATCAGTGAGATGTCTTGCAGTAGATATCTAAACACAAGTTTTCAAGATACGGATATACAATTTTGAAGACCATTTCACTGATTCTCAATTTCACATTTATAAAATTATACTTCTATTTATATTTACAAAATTATTCATATGTTAAAATTTAGAAGTTTTGCTTTTAACAGTGTAGACAATTATTTGACTTATTATGCTCCTCACTGGTGACAGAGATTAAAATGTTTACCTCACACTGGCAAGACTGTACTTGAAATATTCTAATGATCAGACCATTTTGTCTGCATTTTTCAGAGAAACAACACAAGCAAACATTGTAGAGTTACTATGGCAGGTTGCCATGGGAATGGAGTATTTGGAGTCAAAGAAGTTTGTTCACAGGGATCTGGCAGCTCGTAATGTGTTACTTGTGTCTGAACATTTTGCTAAGATCAGTGATTTTGGAATGTCCAAGGCCTTGTGTAGAGATAATAACTATTACGAGGTATGTCTTGTATTTGATACAGTAATGCATAGCTCAATCAGTATTAGTGGTTACCTTGATAAAAAGGGGAAAGACAAGAATTGAAAATAAATTACTTGTTCTGATGCACTAGATGTTAGTTTTTTTTAGCTCAGCTGGATCACTAGTAAGTGAAGCAAAGTCCAGAAGAAACCTTGCATACTGCATGGCTAGGAAGACGAGAGATATATGTAGATTCTGTTGACATATAAGTATCCAAAGTTTATGTCAGAGGAGGCTCTCTCTGGTTAGTTCTGTCACGGTAAGTGTCTAGAGAGTAGGTAATGTATGCAGAGAGAACTAGGTTTGCAAGTTTATATGATCACTGGGTGTCTAAGGTTTCTGGTCAGCTACTTGATAATCAAATCACAGAATAATTCATGTTGTGTTGTAGGCAAAAGAAGCAGGTAAATGGCCACTGAAATGGTATGCCCCAGAATGTGTGTACTTCTGGAAGTTTGATACTAAATCAGATGTCTGGAGTTATGGTGTTACAATGTGGGAAGCAACGTCATATGGAGACAGACCATACAAGGTAAGAAAAGTGGGGCTTTATGCTATAGCTAGTCTTTAAAAGAACGATAGTTAATGATAGAAAAATTGAAGTGGCCGGTTGATAATACAGAAGGAATCCAGGTCTCTTATTTACTGTAAACCTAGAAATGATTTCACACAATCTTTGTTAGCAGTTTCTGCAGTTGGTTTATTTACAGGACGTTAAATAGCTCCAATGAGCCTTTCACAACAAGAACTATGAAATTTTCTAGCTTCAGCGTAAATAACATCATAAGAGAATAGCATTGTACTTATCAATGCAGGAATATAGAGGATAATTGTTGGTTTCGGTGTAAGATCACGTTATAATTTCACCAAGTGGGCACCAAAAGTGATATTTAAGTGAAAATAACTACTTTTGGTGTTCACGAGTGAAATTATCGTGATATGACATCGATACCAACAATTTTTCTGTTTATTTTATGTCTCAAACTCTACGTTTGTTGAGTTTATTTCAATACAATATTGAAAATCGCGGGAAATATCACCAGAAAGCTATCGTATGGTTTCCAGCATTCATTACGCTCGGTATACTTTTTTCTGGGTAACAAATTTTGATAATTTTCACTGTGTGGACAGTGAGTTTATCGGGACCAAGGTCTTTCAAATAGTATGGTCCGGAAACGCCCTCTATAAATGTCTTATCGTACTGATAATCTTGTCTCGGTTATCGATTTTTACCTGGAAGCGTTTATCACGCCGTGCATTTATCACGCCGAGCGAGTAAACTGGTATTTGTCCGATAAATGTATGCAAAACTGCCCTTCATTGTGTTATTTAAATACCACATTTAATAAAAAAAATGGTATAATTGGAAAGCTGTTGAAATTTTCTGTAAAACTGTGAAATTAAAACCTCTATATATAATTAACTTTTATCTTTAATGCGAGTTAAACACGGTCCATGCTATTCCGTCTTGCGCATTTTAGCGATGGATGGTAATTTGACTCGCGATACTGGTCTTATAAAACTGTACGTTATTATGTTATAAAATAAAAAAACGAAAATCTAATTCATATCCGATCAAAAATAACTCTTAATTTACATTTTAATTAGCAATTTTCCATCATTTGACCCTAAATATATAGTGAAAACCTGTGCACAAAATATCACCGTATCACGAAAAAAAATCACCATTGACGCCATTTTCAGATTTTGAACGGATCTAACCGTCCCAGAAAATTAAAATACGGGTGAAATACGAAAATCTAAGACATAACAGACGTACATTAGACTCAAATCTATGAGAAAAAGATGTTACATCAATCACATGAACACCATGCAAGTAGGAAAGAGGCGCTAAAATTAGGTCGGTTTTCGGCTTTTGGTTATTTGTGAAAAAACCCGTTCGTATGAGGTCAACTTTCCAATGCGTAAATCCACGTAAAACGAAACATCGGTAAAATATAATATCATGTAATGATAAGGGAATGCATATATTGTATTTAGGATCACTTTGTTGGTCAAATTGATGGTAAAATATCGAGATATATGTAGATATAAAGAATCAATATTTTCTTTCTTTTTCCAAAATTGCGGGTACCCGGATGTTTGTCACGTGATCCGAGGCAGGTTATTTATCGTATTACGCTCGTTTCCGGACCATACTATTTGAAAGACCTTGTCGGGACATAATCCATAGTAATATCTCGATAAACCACTGAAAAACATAAAATAATGATATATATCCCTTCAGTTGCTGATTAAATTTTTGTATCGGTTTTGAATCAAATTAAATTCTGGTACCTTAGTGTAATGAAATGACTACCTTTTTACAAGTTTTCTGTTATTCACTATAACATCATCGCTTACAATACTCTTCAAGAATGTAAACAATATTATTGTTGCAAGGTAAACTAATTATGCATTCCCAAAAGGTGGGATCAAATTGGACAAACTGTACTTATTTAAATTAGTTGAAATGTCATAGATTAACTATATTAAGCAAGTACAGTTTTGTTTACTGGTTATTTGATATATTTTAAGTCATAAAATGAAAGGGATTGTAAACAGTATTACAACAGCAAATCATACAATTGGAGTTTATAATTCCAGTTGTTGGCACAATTCTCATTCTCTTAATTCCACATTTAAAACGCATAATTATAGTAAAAGTAAGATATATATATATATGCAATATTTTGTATAAATATTATATGCACCTTAAGTCTGAGCCATTTAGTATGCTTACCGGTAACATAGCATATATTATTCACTCATTAGTTAAATGTTTTTGTGGATTTCACAAAAATTTGTAGTTGCAAAATGTCCATGTTTTGAAAAACGCAAAAACAGTATTCACGAAAGTAACTAGGTTTACAGTAACTACTCTTATACTTACCTGTGCAAGAAGTGTTTATTTCAATGTAAATTGTCTTACCTGTGCAAGAAGTGTTTATTTCAATGTAAATTGTCTTACCTGTGCAAGAAGTGTTTATTTCAATGTAAATTGTCTTACCTGTGCAAGAAGTGTTTATTTCAATGTAAATAAGTAATCAGAAAAGACAGTTTTCAATGTGATTGACTTGTGGGAATGTAATGTAACTTTCATTGAGATCAATTAAAGTGTAACATTCAGAAAGATTGAGTAGTTAGACAAAAGGTTACTTACAAGTTTCATAGGTGATAGGAAAAAGTATTTCCCTCAATGTAAATGGGTTATCAGAAAAAGCTTGTTAAACTTCGTGTAAAGGAGTGAGCAGAAAAGGTACACAGAAGGGTTAATGGCTTATTGCATACTTAAAAAAGAAAAAACATTCAAAATGTATTCAAAAAAGTCTGTATCAAGGTAACAAACATGTTTCAAATGAGAAAGTGGTTATTATTTTATCAGAGAATGAAAGGTCAGGAGATTCTACATTTTCTGGTAGACGAGGGTAAAAGATTAGTGAAGCCAGACTACTGTGATGAGGAAGTGTATGCTGTGATGTTGCAGTGCTGGGAGTATGAGTAAGTATTGAACAGGTTTACATCTGTAACTCCCCAGATTTATGAATTGACTTTTCACAGGAATATTTTTGAGTTTAAAGAGCTGTTTTTAGCTCACCTGAGCATATTCTATGTAGTATAGACTAGAGTATTTAAGTACTGTACATTACTACAGAGTACTTTAAAATCTGTAGAGTACCATGGCATACTATAGTACTGTACTGTACACTAATTCCAGCTGCTGACCATATGAAATACAGCTTGCTCTATAGGCAGAAAAATTAAATTTTCTGGGATAAAAACCATGTGCAAATGAATACATCAAAAGGTTGAAGGGGGTCTGTAGAAGCCCTTTTGCGACGACCTACCTGTTGATATTGTAGGTCAGTTGGTCTGTTTGCAAGATGTTTGTGGCGTAAATTTCTTCCTCAGTGTTGATATTTAGCATATATCTACAAGAGTAGATGTGCAGTTCTGTCTTGGGTTCAGTAGTAAAGTTTGGATGTCTAATCATTTTGGCATTCTCACTATTTTCATAGCCACCAATATTAGCTCATTTAATCAACCTTCTGCAGTAAGTTAAAATTTTTGAAACATTTATTGCAGCCAAACTAAAATAAATTGTTAAAAACTGGACTTATTACAATATACATGACTAATTGCATGCAGAATTTGTATAATAAACCACCTTCAAATACTTGTAATCAGTATTTTATATCATTTCAAATACATATGTAATTATTATATTCTGTTCTTATACATAAGTCAATGATGAAATTTCTGATCTATATCAGCATGACTGTCTGCAATGTATGCTACTGCCAAGAGTTTGTTTCAAAAGAAACATATCAAAATCAAAGAGATATGGATTTGAAAATCCTGTCAGAAGTGAGGACATTTTGGGAACCAGATTTTACAATTAAACTTGATTCAAAGTATACAAAAATAGAAGACAATGTTTTTACAGTATTCCTCAGAGATACTCTTGGCAGGCAGCATTGGACAGTAATTACTTTATAATTGTTGAAATACACGTCTTTTACATACATAGGGCTGTGACAATCTTACGTATACTGCTTAAGACCCACGTCCTTACTTCAAAGGTCAAGGTCCCGCTTTAGAGTTTAAAGTTAATGGAATCCTGTAAATATGCACACATCTGTGTCCTGATTGGCATTCTGTCATGTATGGAAGGATATTATAATAATTTGGCAGAAATATTCGGCACATCAAGACGATGCGAGTCAAGGTCACTCTTTAGAATCCTGTATATATGCACATGTTCATGTCTAGATTGTTACTCTGTTACACATTGAATGATTTTAAAATGAATTGGTACAAATGTTTAGCACATGGAGATAAAGTGTCATGCACAACTTACTGGATCTGTACCGGCTGAGGTCACAGACTGTGAGACACCTCTGGGGGCATTCTTCGCTCTTGTTATCTGTAGTTTCTTGATTGTCATAGCCCTGTAAAAAATAGAATGACCATATCTATTGCATGTCATTTTCCGTTCTCTTTCAGTAAACATGACAGACCAACGTTTTTGGAGATTTCGTCATATATGTCTTCAATATTTAAAAGAATGTCGATGGAATCACGCAGCTAGCATACATAGTGAAACAAGTTTCTTTTGTTCAGCTGAACTCTATATTGTAGTGTTTTTGACATTTTGTAAATTTTTGTAGTCATGAAAACAACTGCAGCCTTAAATGAATTAAAGACCATGGGTTAAACAGTAGAAAAAACTGTTTTCTGAATATAGCATTAATGGTGTTCAACCTTAGCTGCCCATGGAAATTGCATCTTGTTCTATTTGCTTACAGTTTTGCTTTAAAATTACAGAATTTATTTTAATTTTGTTTTTTTAAAATGATTCATTCAAGATTGCCATGCATTTTGAAAGTTAAAAAATCAGATACTTTTAAACCATATTTAAAATCTTTAATATTAATTTTATTGATTCTAATGCGGTTTACATTTAAAGGGAAATGAAGGTAAATATTCATGTTTGATTATGAATCTTTGCAAATACCTTGACAAAGCAGTAGTGGACTGTCTATGGTAACACTGATACACTATATTATATCACAAGGGTTTCTGTGAGTAATCTGATTAGCTCCCCTTACACTCATATAATAGATAGTATTTGCATTTTGAAATATTTATTACAATTAATTATGTTGCTATGATTTATTTGACAAAATATTATTTGCATCTAAAAGATGCAATATTTGATGGTGTGAGACCATGGAAGGATCACTTGTTGATACACATAGATAATGATTATTCATTTTAACTTCATCAAAGTTTTTGTGATCATATGTTGATTATCAGCTTGTTTCCCCTGTCATTTAGGTTTTGTTATGTGCTACTGCTTGTACTGGCATCAACACCCATGTTGGTTCCACATGCCTTCTTCTACGCTGTTGATTGGTTTTGTAAAAAGTACTGACTTTATGGGTCAGTGTCTGTCCATCTACAATTCTATTAGCGCAGATACTGTTCCAGTTGATGTTTTTGCATTTTTTATCACATGTACAGTAAAACAGTTTAGCATATGAATTTCACTTTCAAGTATATACATAGTTCCAGCGCATAAATAGATTTTGCTCAAATTTTTAGACAATCTTAGAACAATCTTTATAGATCAGTCAGCTGGTTTTGATACATCCCATAGTATTAAAACAGAGAATTTAAAAATATGGCCAGTGCTGTTAAATACTTCATATTAAGAGATTGTGGTAATATTTAAGCATTGATGATGAATTGATGATGATTGTGATAATGATGATGATGATAAATTGTTTCTTTGCTTAGAACTACTATGAAAACATACAGCTTCTGCTGTATATACCTTGTATAACAAGGGTTTTTTGGTATAAAAGATCAACACATGTATACATCAACACATAATTGAAAAACTAGAACAAGTCAAGTATCATCATGGCGATGGGTGATGTACAAGTGATACAAGACATTGTAGCATTTTTTTGTAAATAGGAATCATCCAATGTAAGGCTGTACTGAAGCCAACATAAATTTTACTGTAAAATATATAAGGTGCCATACTGTTCGGAAATTTATATTAAGTAAGAAAATTCTACAAGATTTCATCTACATCTGCCTTGCTAGGAATCTAATAGAATGCCTTATGATACTGTAGTTTGACACTCACCCCTGAGGTGCTTCTTTGTCCATTGTTGTACAAAACTCAGGAATTACATGCCATAATATCTGTAAAATTACACCAAAAAAGGTCAAATACTTTCATGTTTTGCGCAGGCCTTTTTGCCAAATTCAAATGTACATTTTGCTGTGAACTTGGTTGGAGAAAGAAAGTTTTGATTATTCTTTTAGAAACAGTTAAAATTTTTCAGGTGAAAATTGACTCCCATTTCATGTAGTCCCAACAAAAGGTTGAACGATACCATGCTAATGATGCAGTGATTCAGTTATGAAAGCAGATATCAAGTGCAAAATAGCCAATCGAAATTAATAGCACTAACTGTAAAATGTTGGATAATTCACTTTGGTACTACATTACAAGTATTGTTCCCCCACTGGATGCCTGAACCATTAGACCAGGGAAGATATATATGTCTATCAGATACTGCTGACGTCTTGCAGGTCCGGCCATACACTATTGTATCTATAAGATTACAAGATTCCTTCCACGTCCTGTGATAGTTTGTTGTCTATTTGTTTATTCAAGCATAATACAGTCGGAATGTTTTTATGATTTGTTAATTATATTATCTTAAATAGATTCCTACATTTGATGCGTCCAGATTGTACTGTTAATTTCAACATTTCCGCAGTCTTTATTTTGCAATTAAATTATATTGATAAGTTTTGTTGTATCAAGAACTTGCAAACAGAAGCTGTTAGAATACAAAGTGTTGTACTCAGATTAAGGAATAAATATTCAGATTCCTATGAATTTGCACACATGAAAATGTATGTAGTAATCAAGAAAGTTAGTGAAAATAAATTTTTGGTGAGCATATCTCAAACTTGCAGTACTTGCTTCAAGAGTAAAGCCAATGCTTTCATTTCATACATAATTATGTTTAATTATATTTTTCTATTGCAATTATAATAAATGTTCATAATTCTTTGTCCTTTTTCAAAGATGGAAATAGTTATACTCAAAGATGCCTTCCATTTCATGTATATTGTTGTGTAAGTTCATCAGTATTTTAAAATCAGTATAAAAGTGCATTTAATTAGAAACAAGGCTTGGATGAACACTTATGTTGAAAGAGAAAGAATATTTTATGCATGGATTGTGTGTTAAAAGTTGTTTTTTGTTTACTGAGGTTAGAACAGTTATGGAGATAACCCAGGAAATGTTTTATCAATTTTTTTTACCCATTTTTGTGAAATGCATTTTTAGATCACCTGTGGTGAGCTATTTCCATCCATCTGTCTGTCAACATTTGCTTCAAATGACTTCTCTTAAATAACTGGGCTTATTTCGACCAAACTTCACAGGAATGCTCCTCGGATGGTCCTCTCTAAGATTCCTTTAAAGAAAGTGGATCCGTGCAAAACTACCAAAGAAAAAACATTAAAAATATTTTTGTTAGAAACCACCTGTCAGATTTCGAAACAATTTTCTTGTACCCTCTTCCTTCTTATAATTTTGTCCAAAAAAAATGGCTGCCATGGGGCTTGACTAGTTTTCCCTATATGGCTTTGTGGAAAACTTTGAAAATCTTTTTCTCTGAATCCACAGGTTTTTTTTCAAAATCGTTTTACAGAAATGATGCTGCAAAATTCTTCAAATATTTTTGTGGAGTCAAAAACATGGTGGCCAGGGGAGTATGGAAAACTTTGTGGTTACATATGTGTAAATACTGGAAAATTAAAAATCTGCTTGTCAAAAACCACAAGGCCTAGATCTTAAATATTTTGTATGTAGCATAACTTTGTGGTATTCAATTAAGTTTATTAAAATCATGCCCCTAGGATCAAAATTGATCAAGACCTAGGTGTCACATGTTTTACTTAGACTATATGGAAAAGCTAAAAATAATTTTCAAAAGAATATTTCAAATCTTGGGTCAAGATCACTGTTCTATAAATAGAATCGCTGTTACCAGTACTTAAATGCAAAAAAAATAGTTTATGGTAGAAAACTTTGATAGACATAATAATTATTTTGAACAAACTTGGTACATAGCAGTGTGTGACTTCATATCTGGAGATTTGTAAAGATGTGTTGGATTTTGAGACCTTGATGTGAAGGGAAATGGTGCTCAAGTGAGCGATATAGGGCCATCATGGCCCACTTGTCCTTATTGTGAAGTGAACTTTGATTGTAACATTGCATAATATTTTGTTCATTTGGCCATCTTTTATTTAAGTTTTAATGATAAAGCAAACTCTAAAAGAAAGAAAAAGGAAGTACAGGTCCTTGAAGTTTGAATAAAAAACATGTATAAGTTAGTATTGTTGAAAAAAAGATGAAAAGGGTGACATTTTTTGCAGGTTGGTAAACCACTGGGCCTACCTGTTTATTGTTGGACGTGAGTTGGTTTTCGACTGCAACAACTAAACTTTATAATGGCATACTGTCTAGAAGATAGACTGTGTTTGAAACCCTTTATCAAACAGCTTTTTTTTTAATTTACAATATCTTCTAATAGTTAAAATTTGCACAAATATGGTCACCTTCAATATTTCTCATAGTATGGTTACTCACAGTTTAGGGCAGAAATTGAAATTTTATATACATATACTTACACTTCCTGTTTGTTACTTCCTTGTTGATGTATACATATGTATATGTGTTAATAAGTGTACATGAAGTTTGAAATACTATATATATTATTCTTTTTTATACAGTTTATAGATGTGTTATGCAAAAAGCTATATGCCATATATTTTAGCATGTTGATTCCTATGTTAATTATCTCGTCTACAAAACATTCCATATTTCATTTATCATTTACTCAAATGTATTATCTACTCCCCATCATTCATTTGAATATCAACGAAGGAAAAAGTACATTTTATTACGTTTTATTATGTAATTTTTTCCTGGTTTTGAAAGTTTGTATTTTCATCTTACCTGAGCCACCAACTGAGGGTGAGCTTTTAGGATCGATGGATGTCTGTCATCTGTCTGTCATATGTACATCGTCCACACTTCTTCCCATTAACTACTGCATGGAATTTCACCAAACTGTGCCAGAAGCACCCTGGCATTGAGCTGTCTTAGATTTATTCACATAGTTCCGGTTGATAGAACAAATTGACCACCAGAGCTAAAAAAGAAAAATCTTTTAAAATTTTCTCTAAATCGAGTCCCAGAGCTAAAATTACAGACTTCATTTTTCAGATAGAGAAAACTTCAAAAATTGTCTTATCTAAAACTACAAGGCCTAGAGCTTAGCTTTTTGTAAATGCAGCATTGTATAGTTATCCTCTACCAAGATTGTTCAAATCATGAGCACAGGGTCAAAATCCAAGGTCAATTGATTTTACAGAGAGTTATATAGAAATATTTTTAAAAATCTTCGTCTGCAAAACTTACAGGCTTAAGGCTTAGATATTTAGCTTGTAGCATCGTCTTGTGGACCTCAACTATAAATGTTTAAATTATGACCCCTTGGTCAAAATGGACACTGCCGTGGTCTTACCAGTTTTTAGATGGGCTTATATAAGAAACCTTCTAAAAATCTTCTTGTCGCAAAGGACAAGGCCTAAAGCTAACAAATTTGGCCTATAGCAATGTGTAATGATTCTTTACCAAATTGTTCAACTCATGACCCCCCCAGTCAAAATCGACCCTGTCCCAGGGCAAACTTAATAAGGAAAATCTTCTTGTCTTAGACCACAAGACCAAGAGCTTATATATTTGGCTTGTAGCACTGGTTTCGAACCAAAACTGTTCATATCATACCTCTTGGGTCCAAGTTTTCCCTGCCCATGAACACTTGACCTACTGACCTACTTGATATTTTTAAGCTACAGCAATGAAATTTAAACTATATGGCTAGTTTTGCATGCAGATTTTAACTTTGACCTTGGCTGCTCTTGGCCCACTGACCTACTTTCTGTTTTTGAATCTACATCAATGAAATTTGGACTATGCATACAGTTTTGCATGTTTCACACAGGGCGACCGACCACCGTTTTTGAAGTTACATCAATGAAATTTGGACTATGTATGCAGTTTTGCATGTAGATTTCAACTTGAACATTGGCTGACATTGACCTAATTTCCTGTGTTTGAAGCTACAGCATTGAAATTTGATCCATATGTTCCATATGTATTTGAATGCAGATTTAAACTTTGACCTTAGTCTGACCTTTAGCTTAGTTTTTTGTTTATCAAGCTAGAGAGATGAAAGTTCAACTGTACTCAGTTTTGCAACTAAATTAAAAAACTAATCCAAAATTCCTAAAAACTGACCTTGATTATGACCTTTTGACCAACTTTCACCTTGTTAAAGTGCAATTATAGTCAGGTGAGCAGTATAGGTCCATAATTGCCCTCTTGTATTATTGTACCTATTAATGTTGAATAGAATAAAGTTTCAGCTTAGCATTGCATATTTGTGTTCCTCTAAGCCTTTGAAAATAAAAGTGATTTGTTGTACTACACAGACATGTATTCTAACATGACTCACGATTTTGTCTCTATATACAAAGAGTAGAAAAATTATGTTATATTAAACCATAAACAACGCGGGAACCGATATGCTGTAAACATGATGTCATATTCTGCCTCATGACGTTAAATATGCGTTCGCGTAGAAAATAAAGCTTCGCATTTATTCATCTTTTGTAACATCTGGTCTTCTTAGAATCGTGGCTAATTACTGCGTATCAGTACTCCAAATCATTGTTTATTAAACGACTAACACCGCTGGAACAGATGTTATTTCATAATTTTAAGATTTTTAACCATACTGTTTCTCTTTGTTCAGATCCATTCATTAAGCATGTTTTGTATAACACATAAGTACTAACTGTTCTTACTTATCTTTCTGTACATTGTCACACATCTACAGCTGTGGTATTATATTATTATCTTCTTAAAGAAATTGTTATTTCACATCACATTTCACCATAGCAACATGTCAGGCATTGGTTACAGTGAAGCTGAGTCTAGGGCCACTTTTCATAAACATTCCAAAATTGCATGAATAGTCTATTATCATTGTTTTCCTGTACTTATTCTCTGCAGATCTTAATGAGTAACAGAATTAGGGTTTTGTTTTAATCTGTATGTTTAAAGGCACATGCAAAAATAGTATTTCATGAAAGAAGAATATTTAAAAATAACTATGACCTTTTCATTATTCTATTGAAATCTATTACAATTTCCAATATGTAACTTAACAGTAAACAAGCATTTGTTATGTTTATTTTTATTCAAGGATTATTGGCAAAGTGCCAAGCATTGTTATCATGCTATTAACTACAACTATCTTTGTTGCTGTTATCTTTTGATAATAAGTATTTTCATACCTTATTGTAACCAATGTTCTTAATTTTCTTGTTTCAATGATTACTGGTGAATTTTTTTGTATCTCACATCTTCAGGAAATTGAACTAGTGAACATGAAATTATTCTACTGGTATAAGTGTATTGGATAGTTTAATATTCATCCCTCAAAATGTAAAGGTAGCAGCTGTTCTTGTCAGAAACAACAAAGGGGTACACCCCTTCTACCTACCCTGCCTGACATTCCACATACACCTATGTTTGTCTGTAAACAGTTACATTCAAATGGATATGAGTGAAACCAGGAAGCCACAAAAGCTTCTTATAATTTTTTTTTGAAGAAATTACTCAAAGGGCAATTAATTTGCCAATAATTTGAGACTAGACAGGCAAGTTCACTTAAGGTAAAAGATCCACCAAGTGACAAATGACAGAAAACCATTCACTTTATGTCCCTGCATTAACTAAGGGGCCTTAATTTTGATAAAAATAGACAGTAAACGTTAAATATATTGATAATTTTAGCAACAGCATGTTATATAAAGTTCTGATAAAATCTAATCGTTGGTTGTAAGGAAGTGATAGTTTGTTAACACGAAGTTCTGAAAGGGCAATAACTCTTCAAAATCTCAATCAATCAGTGAAAAATAAAAAGATGCACAGCAAGACTACATTATAAAACATTTAAACAGAGCTCAAAACATACCTGAGCTTAATCTGTAGTTTATGCTCATATGTTCTAGCTCAATCTAAGCTCATATTTATTGCTTTTGACTTTTGAGACACTGACTATAATTGGCCCCTTTGTTCATCAGTAAATTGGAGCAAGTATTTTTGAATTGAGTTAGCAAAAAGTGCTCAAGATGAGCTATTGCGATAGGTCTGTGTCCAGCATCCATCGTCGGTTTTCCGTCGTCCGTCACGAACAATTAGGTTGAGCAAGCAATAGAAACTGCCGTTTTCATGAAAATTTTCATGAAACTTGGTCAGAATGTTTGTCTTGATGAATTCTTGGTTCAGTTCGAAACTGGGTCATGTGGGGGTTAAAAGCTAGGTCACCAGGTCAGATCATAGAAAAACTTTGTGCAATCAATAGAAGCTGTATTTTTTATCAAATCATAAAACGTGGTCAGACTGTTTGTCTTGATGAACTCTGTGTTGAGACTGAAATGGGTCACTGTATTTTTATCCAATCGTCATGAATTTTGGTCAGAATTGTTCCTCATGATGAATTCTAGGTCGAGTTCGAAACTGGTTCATGGAGAAAAAATTTGGTCACTAACTTGGATCTTGTATTATGCATCCTATCAAAAAGAACACTGGTCAGAAGGCTTGTCATGCTGAACTGTAGGTCGAGTTAGAAACTGGGTCACGTAGGGTCAAAAAGTAGGTCACCAGGTAAAATCTCGAAAAGAAATTGTTATTGAAGCTACAGTAATGACAATTGGACACTGTACATTTAATGTTCTTAAGCAGATTTCAAATTTGGCCTCCACTGACCTGGGTCATGACCTTTGACATACTTTCATGTCATTTGGATCGATGATGTTCAACTGAGCGATATAGGGTCATCGTGGCCCTCTTGTTTCATTATCCAATATACAGCCACGTATGATATAAAGTGTCTTTAAAAAAGGACGCACCTCCGGTAACATGACCATGGAATGACCCCTGTATCTGATCACTGCATTGATAAGAGCTCATAACTCGTAGAACAGCTGTCAACAAAATGCATTTAGCGATTTAAAACTGAATCGATAAAAAAACTTCTGAAAAATAATTTAAAACAAAAAAGAACCCCAACAGAAACAACAACACATAAAACAAGAAATATGTTTTTAAAAGATGGCTGGCGCATTTTACGAGTAAATGATAGAGATGGGTAGCTAGATTTCATGGTAAAATTCATGTCAAGTTTTATCTTTATGCAGTAAGAAGGCGGCAAAATGTCACAGGGTGAGAAAACTTTATGTACGCCCTGATCGGGATGCGAACTTGGCACCTTTCACATACAGGGTGAATGCTCTCCCGACTAAGCTAACCGTACCGTGACATATGCATCAGCAAAACAGACTTAATCCTTGTTAGTTCACCTGGCATGAAATGCCAGAGTGAGCTATTAGGATCGCTTGAACCATGGCGTCCTTAGTACGTCATATGTAGTCCGTCGTCCGTTAACATTTCCGTCAAACAACATCTTCTTTGAAACCACTTAGCCAATGTTGATGAAACTTTGCAGGGATGTGCCTTGCATGAAACCCTATTATAGTTGATAAAAAATTTCATTCCATGCAGAACTCTGGTTGCCATGGCAATGGAAAGGTACAACTTTAAAAATCTTAAGAACAGGAAGGCCAAAAGCTGTCTGGAACCATAAGGCACAGAGCTTAGATATTGGAGTGTAGCATTTTGTAGTGGTTCTCTATGAATATTGCTCAAATCAGGACCCCTCGCCTCCGGTAAAAAAAACCTTTCTGCTATTGTTGACCTTGTTTTATATCAAACGGTAGCCAGGTGAGCGATATACGGCCATCTTGGTCCTCTTGTTTTTCCCGAAATATTGACCGTTATAGTATAAATACTAATCATTCATAATTAACAGTAGTTAAAAGGTAACAACATTATTATTATGTTGATAATAATTCATGAACTATTTACGTACTAAAATTATAAAACCATTCATGAAAAACTGAAAACTCAACAATATATTCAGTTAATGACCTTTTTCATGCGGTATTATCCAATTAAAATGTGCAGTACAAAGTAAATTTTTAAATCCCAAAAATGCTACACGTTCTACTTGTTATTTCATTTGTTGTTGAAAGGTTACTTACTTCCTGTCAAAGGCGAGCTTAATACGGCTCCGCCGAAAAACAAGCCTGACGTTCGTTTAGATCCTGGACGATTCGCTGTCTCATTTGGAATCATGAATACGTTTCAACTATAGACCCTTACGTTGTCATGGCATTCTAGTGTCACAGAACTATAGCTACTAAATAGATTGCTTCTTTAGTGTAAAGGAGAATAAAAGGTATCGGCCGCTCAGTACCGAGGCCCCCCACCTCCCACATACCATGACCAGTACTGGTTTTCCAAACAAGCTTCAGCATGATAAAGACTGTGTGATTGCAATAGATCTAAACTACATTCACACTAACTGGAAAGTTTTTGATAAATTAAAAACATGAACCTGTGCAGGGAAATACAAAATATAAAACAAGAACGGAATTATTTATTTTGAATCAGAAATACATTTTTGTATATATGTATAATGTTGTTATTTTCTTTAAATTACAGAAAAACTAACAGACCGACATTTGTGGACATAGCTTCAGTGATGAAATCACTATTCACGAAGTTGTCAAGAAGCAGAGGCTTGGAATTCCTCCAACCCCAGACTTCACAAGCACCAACATACCTAGAGTTTAACTGATCTTGAAAGCACGTTTCATCAGTTTTATACATATATGAAATTAAGTTTTCCTTTTTATTCTGTGGATACTGGTTTACCTAACACTATTTTTACAAGAAGATACCGGAGCAAATCGGAACAAGATGTATTTTATGTCGTGATGCGTATTTCCCTAAAATTGGACAATGTTGCTATACAATGTTAAAGTCCCAGGATCAATATAGTAAAATTTATTTACTGACAGGATAATTATAGAACCATGTTCTATTCACTCTAAAACACTGTTAAGATATGCCTTTCTTTCATTTTAAAGTCGTTTCGTCGTGAGACATAATTGTTAGAAAGCTTCTTACTTTTTGCAATACCGTTGAAAAAAAATATACTGTACTATATTTTTAACATATACTGTTCGATTTAAAAAGTGAAGTTATGAATGTTTTTGGAACAAATAAATGTCATTTCTGCTGGTAAGATATCTGTGTAAAGGTAGAGCTACTTGTTATTGCTGTCCTGGGACTTGATATCAGTTTTAAAACTTTTAAGAGAACAAGCTGCATCAGATATCGCATCGACTAAATGTCAGGGTTATCGAAGTAATAATGTGTGTTGTTCTTGGCCAGGACTACTATTGTGGCAAATGAAGGTCACAGGCAGGGGAAATTGAATCCCGCGCGGGACCAACATTCTGGATTTTCACGGTAAACGGACACGAGTGTTGTGCACTGTAAGTCGTCGCAATTAACATTATCAGCAGGAAGAAATACCGTTAAGGGAAAGATATGGACGTCGACAGACGTACACCGGGCATGCGCCGGTCTTTACAGTTCACCAAGAGAACTACATGCTCAGTGCAAATATAGACAGTCAAGAGACATAGCCAATGTTAAGGGTCACCACTTATTTAAGAGAAATGAAACAATTTGCATATTTCTGTTCAAGAAATTGGAAAACGAACTTGTATATAAACATGTAAAATAACCTTCAACATGTTACCTACACAAGGAGCTCAACTGCTTGTTTTGATCAAACTTTAAGATTAAAAAACGTAATCTTTCATAATTTCATCGAAGCTAAATTCGAAATCTGTTTGCGATTAAAAAGTATTGTTTGAGCGATTAACTTTCTGTTAATGACCCCTGGCATAAAGCTGAATAGAAAATACCACTTTATGAAGTATAAACATGTTTTTGTTGATATAACTAAACAGTCAACAGTTACATGTACTATAAATATTTTGTGGAATTAATCGGATTGATTGAAAATCTGTTTACAAATTAAACAACCTCACAAATAGCACTTGCATTACAATTCTTTGAAACATCAAATGTACATTTTATACTGAAATCCCGGCGGACCTTTCCAACTCGGTATGCTCAAAATGTTTTGCTATACTTATACTGAATTTCGAAAATTTACCGTTTTTCTGTCCGTCTCTAATTTCTGTTCAGAGATTTGTATGGTCCAACCTTATAACGGATTAACTTCAGCGAAATTCAAAACGAGTAGTTAAACTGAGTCAGTGTGCAATTATAACGATTTTTAACGAAAAGAATGTACGTGCAGTGTTTGAATACCCGTCCTCCCATCGCCCCCTTGCCTCCCCCTTCCCCTATCAATATCTCGAAAAATTGTCTCGGAAGGGATAGATGTTGGTGTGCTTTTGCATATTTTGATCGTAAAAGAAAAAAGTATGGGGTCGTGGTGGTTTGATGGAGGTATGTCTTTGACAGGCTTTGTACGGGGGCGGGCTATTTTTTTGGGCACAGGATAGTGATGCCTTGACAGGCTTTATATAGGGGCGGGGTATGTACGAGGGCACAGGGTGTTGATGCCTTGACAAGCTTTATACGGGGGCGGGGTATGTAAGGGGGCACAGGGCGGTGATGAATTGACAAGCTTTATACGGGGGCGGGGTATGTACGGGGGCACAGGGCGGTGATGAATTGACAGGGCTTTGTACGGGGGCGGCGCTGAGTGGTGATTATTTGACTTTGGTATCTTATTGGGCACAGTGGGGGGATGGCTTGACGGGAATATGAACAGGACTCTTGACAAGGCTTTGCACGGGGAACAGGGTGCTGATGACTTGACTGGGGTATTTTAACAGGCACAGTCGTGGGGGGAGGGGGACTTTTTATGGGAACACAGGGTGGTGATGACTTGAAGGGCATGGAGCACTTTGTGGGGGGGTTTTTTTTTTTGGTTTGGGTGTGTTTGGGTGGGGGTTTTTTTTTGGGGGGGGGGGGGGGGGGTTTTGGGGGGGTTTTTGGGTTTTTTTTTTTTTTGGGGTTTTTGGGGGGGGTGATGACTTGAAGGGGTAATGTATGGGGGCACAGGGTGGTGATGACTTGAAGGGCGAATGTATTGGGGCACATGGTGGTGATGACTTGAAGGACGTTTGTATGGGGGCACAGGGTGGGATGATATGAAGGGCGAATGTATGGGGACACAGGGTGGTGATGACTTGATGGGGGTATTTTGGGGACACAGGGTGGTGCTGACTTGAAGGGGTAATGTATGGGGACACAGGGTAATGTCGACTTGAAGGGGGTATGTATGGGGACACAGGGTGGTGATGACTTGAAGGGCGAATGTATGGGGGCACATGGTGGTGATGACTTGAAGGGGTAATGTATGGGGACACAGGGTAATGACGACTTGAAGGGGGTATGTATGGGGACACAGGGTGGTGATGTCTTGAAGGGCGAATGTATGAGGGCACATGGTGGTGATGACTTGAAGGGGTAATGTATGGGGGCACAGGGTGGTGATGATTTGAAGGGCGAATGTATGGGGGCACAGGGTGGTGATGACATGAAGAGCGAATGTATGGGGGCACATGGTGGTGATGACTTGAAGGGGTATTGTTATGGGGCACAGGGTGGTGATGACATGCAGGGTAGTGATAGAAAGAAGGGCAAATGTATGGGGGCACAAGGTCGTGATGACTTAAAGAGGGTATGTATGGGGGCGCAGGTTTGTGATGGCTTGACAGGGTGTGTACGGTTTGGCTTGACGTTTGTATGTATGGGGGCACATGGTTGTGATGAATTGAAGGGAGTATGTATAGGGGCACAGGGTGCTTTGTATTTAAGGGAGTATGTACTTGGACACAGGGTTGTGATGAATTGAAGGGCGAATGCATGGGGGCACAGGGTGGTTTGTATTGAAGGGAGTATGTATGGGGACACAGGATAGTGATGAATTGAAGGGCGAATGTATGGGGACACAGGGTTGTGATAAATTGAAGGGAGTATGTATGGGGACAAAGGGTGGTGATGACTTGAAGGGGGTATGTATGGGGACACAGGATGGTGATGACTTATACAGGGTATGTATGGGGACACAGGATGGTGATGACTTATATAGGGTATGTATAGGGGAACAAGGTGATGATAATTTGACGGTGGTATGTATGGGGACACAGGGTGGTGATTAAATGAAGGGCGTATGTATGGGGACACAGGGTGGTGATGACTTGAAGGGGGTATGTATTTGGGCACATTGTGATGATGGCTTGACAGGGTATGTAAGGTATGGCTTAACGGTGGTATGTATGGGGACACAGGGTGGTGATGACTTGAAGGGAGTATGTATGGGGACACAGGGACGGTGATGACTTGAAGGGAGTATGTATGGGGACACAGGATGGCGATGAATTAAAGGGAGTATGTATGGGGACACATGGTGGTGATGACTTGAGAGAGTATGTATGTGGGTACAGGGTGGTGATGAATTGAAGGGAGTATGGGGACACAAGGTGGCGATGACTTGAAGGGAGTATGTATGGGGGCACAGGGTTGTGATGAATTGAAGGGAGTATGTATGGGGACACAGGGTTGTAATGAATTTAAGGAATTAATAATGGGGACACATGGTGGTGATGATTTTAAGGAAGTATGTATGGGGACACATGATGGTGATGAATTGAAGGGAGTATGTATGGGGGCACAGGGTGGTGATGATTTTAAGGAAGAATGTATCGAGACACAGGGTGTTGATGAATTGAAGGGAGTATGTATGGGGACACATGGTGGTGATGACTTTAAGGAAGAATGTATCGAGACACAGGGTGTTGATGAATTGAAGGGAGTATGTATGGGGACATATGGTGGTGATGATTTTAAGGAAGAATGTATCGAGACACAGGGTGGCGATGAATTGAAGGGAGTATGTATGGGGACACATGGTGGTGATGACTTTAAGGAAGAATGTATCGAGACACAGGGTGTAGATGAATTGAAGGGAGTATGTATGGGGACACATGGTGGTGATGATTTTAAGGAAGATTGTATCGAGACACAGGGTGGCGATGAATTGAAGGGAGTATGTATGGGGGCACAGGGTGGTGATGATTTGAAGGGAGTATGTATGGGGACACATAGTGGTGATGATTTTAAGGAAGAATGTATCGAGACACAGGGTGTAGATGAATTGAAAGGAGTATGTATGGGGACACATGGTGGTGATGATTTTAAGGAAGAATGTATCGAGACACAGGGTGGTGATGAATTGAAGGGAGTATGTATGGGGACACACGGTGGTAATGATTTTAAGGAAGAATGTATCGAGACACAGGGTGGCGATGAATTGAAGGGAGTATGTATGGGGACACATGGTGGTGATGATTTTAAGGAAGAATGTATCGAGACACAGGGTGGTGATGAATTGAAGGGAGTATGTATGGGGACACATGGTGGTGATGAATTGAAAGGAGTATGTATGGGGACACATGGTGGTGATGATTTTAAGGAAGAATGTATCGAGACACAGGGTGTAGATGAATTGAAAGGAGTATGTATGGGGACACATGGTGGTGATGATTTTAAGGAAGAATGTATCGAGACACAGGGTGGTGATGAATTGAAGGGAGTATGTATGGGGACACATGGTGGTGATGAATTGAAAGGAGTATGTATGGGGACACATGGTGGTGATGATTTTAAGGAAGAATGTATCGAGACACAGGGTGGTGATGAATTGAAGGGAGTATGTATGGGGACACACGGTGGTAATGATTTTAAGGAAGAATGTATCGAGACACAGGGTGGCGATGAATTGAAGGGAGTTTGTATGGGGACACATGGTGGTGATGACTTTAAGGAAGAATGTATCGAGACACAGGATGGTGATGACTTGAAGGGAGTGTGTGTTGGGACACATGGAGGTGATGATTTTAAGGAAGAATGTATCGAGACACAGGGTGGCGATGAATTGAAGGGAGTATGTATGGGGACACATGGTGGTGATGATTTTAAGGAAGAATGTATCGAGACACAGGGTGTAGATAAATTGAAAGGAGTATGTATGGGGACACATGGTGGTGGTGATTTTAAGGAAGAATGTATCGAGACACAGGGTGGCGATGAATTGAAGGGAGTTTGTATGGGGACACATGGTGGTAATGATTTTAAGGAAGAATGTATCGAGACACAGGATGGTGATGACTTGAAGGGAGTGTTTTGGGACACATGGAGGTGATGATTTTAAGGAAGTATGTATGGGGACACAGGATGGTGATGACTTGAATGGAGTATGTATGGGGACACAGGATGGTGATGACTTGAAGGGAGTATGTATGGGGCACAGGATGGTGATGAATTGAAGGGAGTGTGTATTGGGACACATGGAGGTGATGATTTTAAGGAAGTATGTATGGGGACACAGGATGGTGATGACTTGAAGGGAGTATGTATGGGGACACAGGATGGTGATGACTTGAAGGGAGTATGTATGGGGACACAGGGTGGTGATGACTTGAAGGGAGTATGTATGGGGACACAGGATGGTGATGACTTGAAGGGAGTATGTATGGGGATACAGGATGGTGATGACTTGAAGGGAGTATGTATGGGGACACAGGATGGTGATGACTTGAAGGGAGTATGTATGGGGACACAGGATGGTGATGACTTGAAGGGAGTATGTATGGGGACACATGATGGTGATGACTTGAAGGAAGTATGTATGGAGACACAGGATGGTGATGACTTGAAGGGAATATGTATGGGGACACAGGATGGTGATGACTTGAAGGAAGTATGTATGGGGATACAGGATGGTGATGACTTGAAGGGAGTATGTATTGGGACACATGGTGGTGATGATTTTAAGGAAGTATGTATGGGGACACAGAATGGTGATGAATTGAAGGGAGTATGTATGGGGACAAATGGAGGTGATGATTTTAAGGAAGAATGTATCGAGACACAGGGTGGCGATGACTTGAAGGGAGTATGTATTGGGACACAGAGTGTAGTGATGACTTGAAGGGAGTATGTATGGGGGCACAGGGTGGCGATGTATTGAAGGGAGTTTGAATGGGGGCACAGGGTGGCATTGACATGAAAGGGGTATGTATTGAGGCACAGGATGGCGATGGATTGACGGGGACATGAGAGAAGTAGCACTGATTAGAACAAAATGCACAAGATTTCTTGAAATGTTTATTTTATTTTATAAAATACTATACCTATAAGTAAATCATATGTCAAAGTACAACTGTATATAATATGTAAATATGAGTGAAACTATGACATTATGCAATAGAGAAATGAAATGCAGCATACAATTCATGTTTTGTTTTACATTTTCATTTTTATCATATCTACAATTATTCAAAGGTACATATTGCAATGAAACGGGTAAAAGGACGTATGTTTATAACGTACGTGTTAAAAAATAAGACCGTGGACGAAAGTGTCCTGCGGAATAGCGTTTGCTCGAAGACTGAATTTAAATGAGAAAAAAAAACTATTTAGTGTCAAAAGTAGTTAAAAATTGGCAAGTTAAAATATTAGTTAGTGTCATGATATGTGATTTTGTATATGAACCACTCTTCATATTTGGAAGAAATAAAGATAATCATCTATAAAAAAACAAATTTTAAAGATACTTGTAAATATTTACGTAAGACAGAGTTATCATACACGCCCTATCAATGTCCTCTGTTTCAAATATATCACTTAGAGTAGATTGGTAAAAAAAATACAATCCAATATTTCATAAACTATTAAGGATATAGTGATCTGACTATTGGTTGACAAAGAAATATAAATAGAGGGAACAACTATAAAAATTGACAAAAGAGTTATGGTTATAAAGTTGTACACTTTTCAGTGATATAACCGATTCGTATTTCAAGTTTGAGGTTATTCCGTTTGAAGGATACAATGTTATGGGTAATTGTAAGTGACGATCTCTTAATAGACAGATATAACATCAAATATTAAAATCATTTAAAATATTACACAAACGAAAATCTTAATTACAAACTAAATAATATAGAAAAGATTGATACACGCCTATTGGCGCTTCTCTTCCACACCATTTAAACAAGTGAACAGATATAATTATGCTTCCCAACTGTGGGTAGATCATCTGACAGTAAACTTTAGTTTCGGTTTATATCATGCGATTAAACAGATATATTCTTCCTTTATTGCAACAATTAAATATTACAATATTCGATTGAATGACAAATTGCCAAGTACATTAATGATCCGGGTGTCGATTCCATTTTAGATTAATATCATATACCACTATGAAGTAGCTGTTTTTTCAAACAGAACTAAATTCTTCCGCTCTATCAGGCCCACCTAAAGAAGCCCGTTTGTGACTTAATACAAAATAGGTTCTTCAAATTCAAAACACACATTGTAGACCCTCTTTAAGTTTGAGGTAAGAAAGCTGCTCGGAGCAAGAGAAATAGATGCTATGAGAATAAAAGTAGGGTTTCCTGAAATTTCTACGCAACTGAGTACTAGTATAAGTATTTTATATTCATTCATAATTTTCTAGAGAGAAATATTGACCGCCTTTATTTTTAGCTAGAGAGAAATATTGACCGCCTTTATTTTTTTAGCTAGAGAAAGAGTGGCTCAACCGACTTTTAAATCAACAATTGTCTAATGATCATATATACATGTATACTATACATAATAACGGGCAATTATCTATAAATGCAAGTCTTCCTGAAGGGTGCTTAAACAAGTTTCGTCAAAAGCTACGTTAGTGTCTATTTACATAGGTTTATAGGGTTATATACTTGTATTTCTATCGTAAAACAACTTTAGAGAAAAAATATTTACAGAAAGTATTTCCAACTGTAATACAGAGGTTTTTGACATATCTATACATTACATACACGTAGCGCCAAATTATCTTTTCATGGTACATTTTGTACCGTGAAAATATCACTAGACCTTGCTACTGTTTGCTCTGTATAAATTCGTATTTCAGTATTACTGACCAAACGAAATTATTTTTAAGAGTGTGTATACTGGCAATATAATATCATTTACTATACGTAAATAGTATGGAGAATAATTATGAAGCAATTACTAATAATATCACTTCGCTACTTGTTGGTAGACGTAAATAAGATGAAACTGAAGAATCCTGAGATCTGACCTGTATTCTCAGCTCGAGAAAGGATGTTATGCGATACGATTTTAAAATTCAACATCGTTATTGAATATTCTATAGAAATGACACTTTTACAGCTTTAATAAATGGAGAAAAAATAAATCACAATTGATTATATTCTACAAAGATATGTAGGGGCCTCCCCATATACAGCACGTATCCCTTTTACCATTGGACATGAGGGATTTGGTTACATTGTTCACTTTCCCTTTAACAACGTGCTTCTATAAACACAGTCCGTTATGCAAAGTCATGTGATTAACATAACAACTACAGGCACCTATAATGTTCGTACGGATGAGGTGGCGGCAGTGGGTTGCCCGCACACTCAAATGAATCCCGCTGTGTGGAAACCAACGCTATGTTTTACGTTTAAGTCAGTATAAAAGTAGAGGAAGACATGTTCTCATCAGAAAACACTGTTGTTATGGTTACTGAAGTTGTCTCTGAGTGAAGAGCTTACAGCATGGACTCTCTTCATACTGCAGTGATTATGCATGCTGGTCTGGATCTGTACTGGTATTGGTTATCGCATTTGTTATGTCCATATTATATAACGAGAGTGTATATACCAGATAAACAATATTCACACTCACTTCAGAATTTCGCATTAATTCGTTGTTGTTTCGACTTCATAGTATCTCGAAGCTTTTATTATCGGGTCAAGCAATATAATTTTAGGAAAAGTACGTCGCAATAAACATTACACTCAAGTTCAGAAGCGGCGTATTCCTTATAACATCACAAAATACAAAAACTATATGATAGAGCTGTAGAAGCGCCATTCACAAGCTCACTGATCTCAAAACAGTGAAAAGCGACTTTTATTAAACCGTCGGCGTCAAAAATACTATGTCAAACTACATTTTCTGTTCGTATCCTTTGCTATGCTGAAGGACAAAAACTTGCACGGTATATGAATTAAACGTTTGTGAAACTTAATGCACTGTCAGCATTCTTGGTAACGCCTTGCGAGTTTGTCGTTCTGCTAAAACATCACCAGGATTCCAAACACAATTTTTTCAAAATCAGGCGTTCATATATGCGATGGCGAACTGAATCTTCGAATATTTTTTTCTCCTGCACTTGCTACAAGCACATGTTCATCGTGCTTAAGGATAGGTTTTGGCGTTGTTTTCATATATAATCGTGCGTGATGTAACTGCTCCGTAGGCGGACTAGATGCTAATTTTGAGTTCTCTTCATCAGGCCAATGCACGTGCGTTAGCGGCTTTGGTGATTCCATTCGCACACTTTTCTTTTTAGGTTTCAACGCAGATTTCGGTAGAGAAATTGCCTCTTGTACTGAAACATGTTCCGGTTTTTTCGAAGACGAGTCACTAGAATCTGACACGATGATGTCATCATTACTGTCTGGTTCGTCATCGTGTTTAAGAAAATCGCCAACTAGTGTTTGAAATGCGTCAGAACCTCGCGGTATCTTTGAATTTGCAAACAAAAGCACTAAATCGTGAATTTCACCCTCTGCTAATGGTGTCTCTGCAGACATTGTGTAAATCTGTCAACACCACAGCTTAAAATGTATCAAATGAAATCAACAAACGGCAGTAGCTTCCTCTCCTTATTACATAAATCAATTACTAATGAAATACTAACGTTTGACTTGGAATTGGAACTTCCCTGCCAGAAACTGACAAATCACTCACGGACCCCACCTTTCTGGTGGCAGATCCTGATTTTACATGTTAATAATTACTCCAACTTTACAATATCCATGATCTCCTTTAGTCAAATGTCGGTCAATGAAAATATCAGTACGTCTCTAAACGTTTGATACGAATCTTCAAAACAATGAAATCTTGAAATCAGTTGTTTTTGTTAGATATCCATTTACTCACAAGAAATATCTATTTGTTTTTCGATTTCTATTAACAACTTTGTTCATGAATGAAATCAATTATGTAACACAATATCATATTGTTTGTACGTCGTATTCCTAACAGAAATCACTAATATTCGAGTTCAGACTAAAGTTTGATCTCTTCGAGGTTAAAAATGGTATTATATTACAAAACCACTGATCTTTATTTGTTATAAAATAACATTTATGAATCGGATACGTTCGTCCTTGTCAAGATATTTTAGTGTTTTGAAGATCTAACTTATTTAAGAACGGGTATAGAATTATCACGGGTGCGTGATTGTTTAGACTTGAAGGTTTAAAAAGCGCTATCAAGACCAGCCAATTGAAATATGGATTAAATTGTTTTTATACCACATCGGTCATTAGAAGTCTGTGCCAAACGGATTTGAAATATCATACACAAAAGAAATCGTTTCATACGAGACGTTATACATTTATTTATTTGTGTTTTGAAATATATACCACCTTCATTACAAAAAGAAGAGTTACTTTAAGAAGGTTTATCTGTTAATACAGCCATACTGTGACTCTTACAAAGACTTGGGAGATCATATTGACACGAAGAAGGACATTGAACATGTAACTTTAAAGCAGTTTTTCAGAATTGTATGCCAGGGAATTAAAGGATATTGATAAGTTACACAATTTATCCGAATACATCTGCTAAATCTAGTCGTTTCTTTCTCTCCTTTTTTTGACTTGACTTAATTCCTAATGCCTTAACACTTAAAACCCTGTTAGACATTTTTGTTCAAAACAGAAAAAGGTAAAACTTTTAAGTGTCAAAACATGCAAATAAGACTACAAATGTAATAAAAACTTGGGGAAAATGAAATTATGAGAAAAAGAAACAGTGGATTTAAGATGTTGAAATGCCAAGTAGATTGGATAAAATGCATTATAAAATATGTGAGGTAGTCACAACATAGTCACGATGACATTTATTTTGTACAGTATAGTTCCACTATTAAGACCGCCCTCAATATTGAGACCAACTCACAAAAAGGTTCCAAACGACCTTTCAAGTAATAAGATCACTTTTTACTTGTCCGAACAGAATATAGTGTTATTACAGGACCTTCACTGTTATTATGATTTGTAATTTGTTAAAATATCTGAATATTGTTATTACAATGCAATGAATAAGACAAAAAGAAAATAACAAAACACACATCTGCAAGGCGACTGCTTTATTTCTCTGGACATATTACAACTAATGCTTAAATCATGTATTGTCTTAATACCCTTGTAATATCGCCCAGAACATTCTTAAAGTGTGAACGAACTGAAGTCTTTAACAGAAACATGTTACCATTCTAACGCTAAACTTTTAGCACTTGCCCTAAAGGAAGATGATGCAATTCTGTGACAGACCTACTTTTTTTTTGGCGTGAAGCATCTCTTTGGAAATCGTTGACAGTGGTTAGATTGTAGACCACTTAAATGCAACTTTTCAGACTCGAAATCACTGTAACCTTTTATTGATTGAGGGTCATGGGTTAGTGACCTGCTACCGACCATATATCTTAATGTGAGAAAGTTTGTAGTTTCTTACGGAGAAAAGAATCCCTGGAACGAGCGGTAGACAAAAGACAGTCTCTGCAACTGCAGAATCCGAATGAAAATGCTGCTAATCATTCTTCGCTGGAAAGCGAATTATCCAAGGAATGTGGGAATACTTTTTTATATATATGTACAATTATTCCAATGTAGAAAATATTGATGACTGTCGTAGTTTTGGTTAAATGGCGGATCTGTCAGAAATAGTAAATGGTATTGTTATTAGATGCTACACTTTGTTGTGGAAGGTTTGTTTCCACGTTTAGGGTAGTGAAGAGTTCTACGAATATGAAAAGATTTGTGAAGAAAGTAAGTTTGTTAAATCAAACCTTACAAACTGGAAGTCCTTTCTTTCTAAACGACTGTTAAGTACATTTCTGTACTGCTTATCCGTTGGCTTAACTCAAACATAATACTTTGACTACTGATGGTATTGTGATTTTTGTATTGTAATTTATTGATCTCGCATCTTTATATACTTTATTTGCAGATGATACTTGATTCTATTTTTTTCCTGTTAAAAACTCTGTTGGTTCTCGAAGAAATTATTTGAGTAGGCCTACATTGATCAGGAGGTAGGTGTCCTTAGTGTTTTAAGTTTATGTTCAGCCGCTGCGTTGCTTATATTTTACTAAACTAGGGTGGGGTAAATTGCATTTGACATTTTTCTCCTGGGCTGAATCTGAAGAAGAGTAAGGTTTGCATCTTACAAACCGGTTTAAAACTCAGATTACCAATATTCAAGGTAACTGACTGTTCCCAGGTATAGTAGCATCGGACTCAGCCTATTTCTTATTTGTATTTGTTCTGTGTTTTGCGACGCGTTATGTTGTTGTGGTGCACATAACAGAACATGGTTTATTTCATATGATGTGTCATTGCTGGCACATTAATTAGAATACAGTGACTTGTAAAAATTAAGTATAGTTTGTACTTTTGCACTTGGCAAAAGCATTACTTATAATACGAATTAGTAATATTTCAGCTGCAGTGCGTATCGTGTCTGCTGCGGATTCCTCCGTGTCGGTTAATGCTTTATTTGATGGCGTTAAGGGGTTACTAAATTTATCTTATCTTTTAGAAGTAAAATTATAACTAGGTAGATAGATGAATTAAATTGCACCCAAAAACGTTTCATAGATTTAATAATGTATGGATGGATGGATGGATGGATGGATGGATGGATGGATGGATGGATGCATGCATGCATGCATGCATGGATGCATAGATGGATGCATGGATGGATGGATGCATGTATGTATGTTTTGAAACTTCAAATCGATAAAACTTGCATTAAATTGGCGTCAAAAATATCACTTCTTAAAAAAATCCAAATTTATTTAACATCCGAAATGAAACAATTCTTTTACAGTGCATACTTTGCATCTACTTGAAAAAGAATAGCCCAGATAATTCTAAATAAACCGATTCGAACAAGTTCATACATGATGTTTCAACAGCTACCCTGGCTAACATTTCAAAGCAGATGTAAATACTTCACAGGGCTTATGATTTATAAATCACTTCAAAACTTAACTCCTAAATATATATCTGATTTTGTTAAATTATCATATAATCATACTTATAATATTTAAGGTCGAACAACAAAAGGGATATTAAGCACAAACGTTCGAAAAATAATTACCTTAAATGAACTTTCAGTTACTGTGGTATGGAAATATGAAATGATATCCCAATCGCTATAAGAAATCTTACAAACTTAAAATCTTTCAAAACTACATTCAAGCAGTATTTATTGTTTAATGACACGGTATAGAATATATGTTGTCACTTTAATACCACAACAAGGTCTTTTTCTCATATAAATAATTTATGTCTGTTAATGTGTGTATCGTACATTCCAATGCGTGAGTGAACGAGTGTGCATACGAGCGTCGGGTGAGTGAATGAGTGAGTGAGGGCGTGAGTGAGTGAGTGTGTTAGTTTTTTCTTAGTTGATGTATGATTATAGTTCTTCTCAATTGTGTATCATTATTGTTAATGGAAGGTCTCATGGTAGATAAGAACTATGTTGCTTTAGGTACATATGCTTAATGAGTTAGCTCCTTTAAATAAAGAGATTATTATTATATATTATTATCATGTATGTATTTTTTTCAGTACCAAGTACCAAGGATAACACAATAAAGAGCAAGCTCTTATTTCCATTGTGGTCCTTTATTTTAGAGACAGAAGCAGATACAAGGGAATCCAGGTACCAGACCCTAGCTCTTTTACGAATAGACCCCTTGGTTCTTTTACATGCCCGGTGTATAGCACCGATACACGCGAGACTACCTCTGGGTTTCTAACCAGTTCATCTCAGATAGGTGGGAAACACTGAAAAGCGTTTCTGAAATTTCCAGTGCCCCGACCGAGAATCGAACCGGGGAACTCCGGATTGGTAGTCCAGAGCGTTAACCACTCGCCCACCGCACCACTTATAACTTCTTAAACAAACATGCTCTTGCTTCGCAGCAGTTTTTGAAAGAGAACTGGGAGAGAAGTGCAAACGTCTGCCTTCAGAAGCTAGAGGCAGTTATCTAACTTGAATGATTATAAGTTTATCGCATTCAAACTTGGCTTCTCAACATATTCTGGTACAAATCGATGTAATGTACACTAGTAGACTTAAATAAATACAGACACTACAGTTATGGCTCTGGAACTGTTAATATTTGACTACGTAAAGAAGACAAACATGATAAAAGTATTAGTGACACAAAAAGCATTCTACAAGGACTAGTCAGTTGACAAAGTGGTGTAGGTTTAGGAAAGCTGTTTTACCTCCCTTTGTAGTTTGAATAATTATCGCCAACGTGTTCAGTGTAGTTATTGGCAGATATCTCAGAAAAATTGCATCCGGCACTGGGTAAAATGGACTTTCTTGTAACCTGTGTACATTAGTTGCTCTTTGTCATTCGACATTTTCAAAAATACAGACTTGAGAAGAAACAAAATAAGTTTGCCGTCTTGTTTTCAGAACACAAAGGATAAAAAAGTTCTGGAAGCATAAAAAGTTCTCCTAACACAGTTTTATAGTATTAATGCATCACTTGCAGACGGTACACTTGTATTGATACTAATGCAGCAGACGAAACCTGTATGTTTTCCCACGTTTTTGTTTGGATTCCTGAAATACCTACCTGTTCAAAGCGTTTCCTTAGGATCAGACACTATCCTATATAATTACCTTAATTACCACAAGAGGTTAATTTAGAAACAAAACACGTGCTCCGGGTGATTTTCTTACAATAACCAGTATTTTGTAAGCTACTTGCGTGAAGGATTAATAGTAACGATAAAAGAAAAGCTGTTTTTATTGTCATTTGTTGAACCATGCAAATTAACTTTTTTAACATCAAGGAATAAAATTTATGTTCTAAAGATAAATCAGTTATTTATATTCTGCTATGTTCAAAATATAAAAAAGAAGTAAAATTAGATTAGTTTTTCAAAAGCGGACATTACTTAGTTTTTCAAAAGCGGACATTACATTTGAAACTTCCTATTGTTTCCTACTTTAGAATTGTGTGATATAGTTTTGGCGTTGTCCGTCCGTCAGCCCGGAGCCATATATAAGACATTCGGAGAATTTGATTTGCAAGCTATGTAGAAATGTTTAAGACTATGGTGAATTTTAGCCGTGAAAGTTTCACTGAGATTGCTTCTTGAATACTACAGTAATGGTCCGTCCTAGCTTTCTTAAATATTCAATGGCCAGAATTAAATATCATTTGACACGAATCAACTAATGACTCTGTAACTATTTCTAATTGAAGATGATCACTGCAATTTTATGTAAAAATTTATATAAGCAATATCTATGATATATGTTGTTTGAAGTAGCTGAATAAAAACAGCCAGCAGTGTTTAATACTATTGGAATAAAACGTAAATGATATGTCTAGTACTGTGGCGAAATGTGGACCACCTGTAAGTTTTAGCAAGAATGCGTGTGTTGGTGAATTCATAATGCACTCCGTTAAAACATTAAAATTCAGTTATTCTGATAGTCGTGGTCAAAATTAAATTTCAGTTGACACCTTTTATCTCAAAGCGACTAATAACATTTCTAAATAAAGGTGATCACTTACACTGAAAATAGGGACTTCTAGTGGGATTATTTTGTTTCCCTTACATGGCCAATATAGAACAATACGTTTAAACAGATCAAATAAATGGACGATAGGTATCATCCAAGAAAACAAGCTAATATAAATGCTCTCGTGCACGGACCTTTATAAAATTTACTTCAAATCAAATATTAAATGGACGGTGGTGTTTATGAACACAAAAAGTCGGTCATCAAATTTTGAACATGACTTTCATCCGAGGCTGGCCATCTATATCAAAGGGGTTTGTCGCATTGTATACATTATTTCCTGTTTCAGGGAACGTGAGGCAAATCTTTGATATATGTCTTCAAATTATTCATGCCCTTCTATGTGCTATGATAGAAGGTTATATCCCCTTACAGTACAATTGTTATATATAATGCTCCATGCATCTTGACAATATTCTTTCCAGCAGAAAACAATGTATACACTACAACTGCATATTTGGGTATAGGGGTGACCTGCAGCTGTTAACTTATTTAAATGGATTGTTTATAGCAGGCATTACACTACAAATCCATTTCATTGAAAGTGGGTGCCAGAATTCATTGTAATATAACACACTGTCTTATGACTCTATACCAACATCGAAATTTTCACATTAAGAAAGGGTTCTCGTTTGTCTATCTCTATATAAACTTAATATATAGGCCCTAATTATACATGATTTAGAGTGTTTAATTAAAGCTTGCTGAAATAATGATAATTCCATCAATAAATGAGGCCTTAGTTTATACTAATTTATTTTAGCTCGATTGTGAAGAAAGTTTGTAACTCATCGAGTCACTCTCGAGTCCGCTTCCTGGAAAAACCAGTACTGGTGTCATATGAGGAAGTACGGTCGTGACCCAAGTGGGGCTCGAAACCGCAACCTCTAGGATGAGCGGCCGACACCTTAACCCCTAGACCACTAAATGAGACCTTAAGGGGTTTAAGCTTTTTCTTATATCACCATAAGCCTCTACAAGGACATAAACCTTTGAAAATATTGCTACGCACCTCTTTTAAAAAAAAGAAAAGAAAAAGAAAGGTTCTTGATTTTCGTATGTAATAACTTACTGAATTGAAAACTGTTTTTGAACTCACAACTGATTTTGAGAATATCTTAGATATTGTTATATTTTTCTGATTTTTCTTACACCAATATTGACCAAGTTGAAACCGTTCAATTCCATATCATTAAAGTCTGACACTGAACAAAGTGAAAGAGAATTCCATGAAAGAAATCTTAAGGTAGCTTTCACATATATGAAATTTAAAACTCCACAATGAGCGGCTCAAATTGAATTCGTTTATCTTCTCATGGAAATATTCCTGTCATCTAACCATAACTTATGTAATCTGTTTATAATGCAACGCTTCTCGTGCTTTAATTTGTCATAAAATAATCAAGAAAAAAAAATGCTTACTTAGCATTTTCCATCACTGTGGAAAATTACAAAGAAAGATATGATATTTATTTCATGTAAATCCATTAAGCTAAAAAGCCCATGAGGCATACATATACAAAATTTTATGGCGAACAGCAAATAATAACAATGTAAATACATATGACATGATACTTAATGTTATTTAACCAAAGTGGAGAAGGTTTTACAATATTTTGAACGTTTCACATACAAACAGTTATTTCATATTCACTCCAGCCCAGTTTTGACGTCAACCTTTCACGAAAAGAAACAGAAAGGTTAACCAACCGGCGATTATAAATCTGTTCTAAATCTATACGTTTATGCCAGAAAAGTTTAAAAAACAAAAACAAAACAACAACATTAACTGATTTTGATAATTCAGATATTAAATGTTTAGATACCGGAATATTATAATAGCACTGGATTTTACAATTATGAATTAATTATTATTTCCGTTCACAAGTTCAGTACGTTTTTTGAAAGCATTGTATATAAAAATTCCGAGGTTTCTCACAATTATTTGGTTATCATTATTCAATAAATTGACAAACTTATACATATTAGGTCTTCGCCAATATTTTGATGGTATATATGTTTGCCTTAATTCACCGAACAAGTTGCATTCTATAACGAAGTGATATTCATCAAAGAATATAAATGCTTCACAGAATAGTATCCAGAAAATTAAGGATAAAATATTATTCAAATTCACGAAAATTAGAAATGCTCTTGAATTTGATACAATAGAAACATAAATACTTTGTTATGAAACGTTTGTCTCTAATTGTAAAAGAAAGAGCATTTGTCATCGTAAAAACTGAAGATTCTAACCGTGTGATTACTCCACCGTGATGTGCGACGAGCAAATCTTAAACCAAACCATGATCAAAGAAATTTTTGTTTCAAACAAATGCCAAAATCTGTAATTTTTCTAGGTCCTTGAGTTGCTGCTATTTAGAGAGTTTCTATACTTCTCGGGTTAAAAATCCCATCCCGTGGCTCTACTTATGAACAGTTTGGTGGTATTGTTTTCAGTTTGAATGTATTTATCATTTGTTCCGCTAAAACTATCGACGGAAATGGACCGGAAATTGAATTGCAGAAAATTACATTTTGGTGAACCGTTACCATAGATACGACTGTTGTGGTCACCAGAACGACCACACACTGACGTACAGGCGGAAAACATTGAAATTGTGGAACATTTCCCGTCAACAGTTTACCCATTGTTTCCTCATCAGCATTATTGACGAGAAAATCATGTTGCTGGGGATATTTTTAGTGACAGGAAGCTGTGAAAAGGATAAAAATCGATCCGCTTTTGAAAATGTAGTATACTGTTTTGTCTTCTTTCATCTTTCGATTAACTTTTGAATACCCGCAGTTATTATTTTAAATATATGCATTGCCAACAGAAACATTCTGTGTATGCAAAATGTGCCCGAAGTAACCTGTTGTTTTCTTTTGAGGAAAAAATGTAGCGTGTAAAGAAAGTGAAATGTGTTAAGTTCATCCAATGCAAATTCCCAATTTGATAACGAAGACAATAGATAGGCGGTTTCATAACAAACAAATTTAAATGCAACAACGAAAAAGCGTTATATGTTTGCATATAAAATCGTAATATAAGATTAGAAAGTAGTGCATAAAAATCGTTCCCTTATGAACAACACCTCCGATAGCTTACACAGGAGAAACAAAAAAAACACAAAGTATTTTTTGGTATAAGCCAGTCGACAGACCGACTGTTTATTACAGTACACAAACCTTAACATGTAATAACACTTCACTATACCTTACAATTATGTAACTTGTAAAAACTTCAATATCAAACATGCATATGTTACTCATTTACAATGTGATCATATAACAATATGTAAATATTCAACATTCATAATCATTATATAAATGAAAACAGGTCATAGAGCCATTAATACTTCATAAAAAATAAACGTCTTATGTCGGCTGTTCCCAAGGCTGAATGGCAATTACGCGCTACTTTATTAAGCACGACAATTTCGTGAGATACCAAACTGCCACATCTATCAGAGCTTATGAACCAAGGGAAATAAATTTAAGTCTATAACGACAAAAATTTCATTTATAAACCATGGTATTCACGGTCACAATTTCGCCAAATGAAAATCGTTGAAATTACAATTCTGTTGAAACAGCCCTGAAGCGGTCTGTCAGAGACTGCTTTTGAAGTGTAGCTATTTGGAAAAAAAAACTTAAGACAAAAACAGAAAGAAGAAGAAAGAGATCCGGAAAGAGCTTATACTGTAAAAGTAGACAGAAGCTAGCTGTTAAGTGGCATTCACAGAAGAATTTTGCATTTTTCTTGCCGCATGTCCTGTTGGCAACAGCTGTTTCTGGGATAGGTTATTAATTATGCAACAAAAATATTCTCCCGATCAGGTGTTCTCGAAAATCCTTTCAAATGTGGCTCGAAACATCAAAAAGAACAAAAAATACATATGCCATTGTAAATCCGGACTGCGAAGTCTTTAACCCCAAAAGATAAATATTCTATGTTCGTCTCTGACAAAACTACCTGTTAATTTCGTTCAGACAAGTATTCAGCTTTCAAGTCTAATTCTGTAGCCCGTGTCAAGAATCGTATTCCCGATTGCATATGCTAGTAATTATTTTAACACAATCCTCCATCATTAAAACGTATCATTGCAGTGTATCATTAGCTCCCCTCAACGTAGAAATGCTATTAGTCAATTATCCTGTCTGCTACCTTCGTTAAATCATTCTCCGGGGATAACAAATATTCCAAAACATGGCTTAAATTTTATTATATACTGAGTACAAAGTATCTCAACCACTGGTTGAGCTTTTCTTCTTCCACAAAAATCAAGAAAAAACGAGGCGGACGTTATGTGTGGAATTTTTATTATTTCTTTTTTGACAGCAATTATTGTTATTTTTGTATGCATTTGATTGATATTAAATACTTGGGTAAATAAAGCTAAATGATTAGTTTTTCCAACGATGCCAGCATTCTAAACGAGCAATTCCTTATTTGCTTATAAAGCAAAGAACATAATTCAGGAGAATACAAAGCTGTAAACGCAAAATTCATGTACCAGTCGTTTGAAATAAGATATACTGAGATTTTGAAGTTTTATATTAAAAATTCAGGAGTATAATTGTTGCTACCAAATAGCATAAGATTCATAAAATTGATTTGGACATAATGTCTTGGTCTACCATCATACCGGTTCAAAACTATGAGTTCCCTTTCCTTATTTTTTTATTTTATACATTTTACAGTAAATGGGTTGATGAAAGTTAATTGCTAGTTCAGAAGTTATGAAAAATTTTACCAGCTAGAAAAAATGTTTGGCAACCATTGGCTATTCACCCACGTGCCCTCTGTAATTAGAAAATATTCAAATACACATTCCTCTTGTAACGATACAGCATTTCACTTGCAGTCAAAAGATTGACAAAAAAGGCAATGGCAGTCAAAATATTAATGGGTGATACTATGGTATCTAACAACACTTGATCTTCTGTTGTTAATAAGGTTCTAGCTTATAGTAGTATATATTACACTCAACGAGACACTTTGATTATACCTTTCAGTCGGCGGTGATCTCTGCGTTGTTTCAATGTTTCGGTGATCGGTGCGTTGTTTCAATGTTTCAAGATATTCATTCTTTGATTAACGACAAAATCTGAAAGTTGTGTTTGAAACTGGAAAATGAAGTATTTAAGAAATTTCATTTTGACGAACATGTAATAGTTAGTATTACACCAAAGTTTCAAGAGAAAAACATTCACATACGTATTATAATATTTATTAAGCTAAACAAAAATGTACGGTGTACACTGTATAGTATCATTGTCTTGAAAATATACCATTGTTTGATGAGTAAAAATTACTTTGAAACACAAATTATAATGATTGATTGGTGTGACTGTTTCCACTTCTCATTTTCACCTTCCAGACATTGTGTAAACAGCTTCTATACGAGAGCAGGTTGTATGTTATGTAATCTTGCATGTTTGTCATCATTGCTGAATAACTTCTTTTGAACTCTTGCAAAGCTCTTTAACATATGCTTCAAAGCAATATTTTATCCCAGTTTGGCTTACTATCAAGTCACATATTTGCCGAGTCCGTCTTTTGCAGATTTGTGTCCTTGGGTAGAATATCAAAATAACTCTTAGGCAAGTTCCTCACAGAGCGAATGTAATGACTTAAAACTTGGAATGTCAGAGCACTTCTACATTATATCAATACTTCTTTGTCATATGCAAGGCTATCCAATCTATTAAGATTTCAAGTGGAATTTGAAATTATCGTCTTTGGTATATTCTCCGTGTACAAGAATAACAAATTTACATGTTTATTACATGCAATTGCAAAACAACAACATTTTTTATTGGCAAGACTTCGGATATTGTAACTGACAATCTTATCCTTGTGCAAGATAAACACATTTACGTCTTTGCTATATGCATGTACATAAAGACTACTTGATACAATGAAAGAATATTCGATAGGCAAACTTGACACATGCGAAGCTACAAATGTACTGGGTCAATGTTCAAAGCATCCTCTATGTCATTGTCTTTTCCAGTACCTTGCTAGCAAATAAATCTCTCGTTAAACCTATCATTGTCTTTTCCAGTACCTTGCTAGCAAATAAATCTCTAAAAAAAATGTAAACACCCTCGTTTTACATTCACTTACCATTTTATTCATGTGCTATTACTGATATTAAACATACCTTTGCACTTTCCCTTGAATGCGGTAAATGACATTTAGCTAAACCAGACATCACACGCTGTTTCGGGAGATGTTTCTCTGTTCACGCACACGTAGTTTTTCGTTTTTTATAATTCAATTAACGTTCAAAAACACAAATTAACAGGAATTCATGCATTTAGTGAGCGTACTCAATACATAATATACTAATGACATAATGCATATGCTATTCTTATCATATTAATGGGTTCTTTGTTTTCAGCAGAACTTAAAGCGTAAAAAAGTTGTTAATTTTGTCTAAATTATGTTAAGTTTTAACTAATTTTTCATGTCAATAACTTCTCTAATGCTACAAAACATCTTTTTTTAGATTAACTATAAATGCTTTCATTTAATGTTCCTTTACATAAACATAGACTCCAATAATTATCCTTAATTAATAAAGTGTTTCATAAATGCATATATTCATTATTTTAAGATCTTTTAAGCTTGAAAATGAAAACGGAATTCATTCTTTCTAAAAGATTTTCACAAATGCACAGTTTGAAACAGACTTACATTAAAATGAAAAATCACTTTAGAGGTCACCGTGTCGCATCATGCCCAGTACATATCTTTCAAACAGACTTTCAACTTCTTGTGGGTTATAGCGCTAATTACATTATTTTGATACATAAACATATTGACTGTATGCACCACACGTTGATTTTACAATACCAGACATAATGTTCGGCAAACGACATCGGAGGAAATGCAAAGATATGCGCATCTGTTCTTCTCGTCACACGCACACGAAGAATTTAGATTTTCAGTACTTTATTCAGACAGTATTATGTGAGGAAACGACCTGACAAAACATTATTTATTTGAAATAAACGAAAAAACAAATCCCGGAAGAACAATACATACACCTTTGGAAAATTTACCTCTGAAACCCCCAGCTCTCTTTTTGCTGCCCCTTGGTATTGTTGGTTGTAAAATTATTTGTTCTTAATTATCTTGCTTGATATACAGCATATTCGGAACAAAAACGTAAACTTCAGATTCCTTAACATTTAAAATTATTTTGTCTATGTGAGAAAAACACTTTTCTGGTAAGCCAATATAATAGTGGTATCATTTGAAAGCTTATTGAAAGAGAAAATATAAATGTAATATGATAAAGAATATTTATTTTGATATTAGGCCATTCTGATCTAGGATCAGCTTACAGTGTCTATAGTGATTCCTGTATACCACTTTGGTCGTGGTACTCTTGAGACAAAAACATGGGTTCACCCGGCAACATGGGGTCACTCACCCGGCATCAAATTTTCACCTGTTTGTTGACATCATGACTGTTCCAGTTGTACTTTGGACCAATTTTAAGGAATTAATGTCAACAAGTTTTCAATGTCTAGCTTCCTACTTGTTAGTTTCAATCTGAGCCTTACTCTGTCCGTCAGTAACCATTTGACATTGGTCAAGATATAGGTTTTTTAATTTAAGTTGTAAAGTTAAACAGAGAAAGAAACTTAGTATCACATGATGACGTCACACTTGCTTATTTACATTTCAGCGCGTAAGTGGCATCAGAACCAATTCATCTGAATGTTCTGTGTCTAGAACATTACATAAAGTATTGCATAATTACATGCACGGATTTACTGTTGAAATGTAGGAAACCACATCGTCAGAAAGACAGGAATTTGTTTTGACTAAAGAAAGTAAACATAAGTTGTTGAAAGATGTTCTCCTTACAGTAAAAACAAAGTGACATCGCTTCATTACTAAAAAACAAAGAAGCAACACCTGACTCTTCAATATCATACAAACAGTAAGATAACAACTGTATAAGGAGGTAGAAACAACCCGGAAATCATGTATTTTAATATACAGTGCAACCTCTCCACGACAACATAGGGTATATCAATTTTTGTTTGATGTTGAGATGTTGTTGCACTGAGGAGGTTAATTTGTTCAGATACGAGTAACTGCTTGGGGAAATAAAATATCTGTCTTTGTAGAGAGGTTTTTGCATGGGTGTTTTTTTTAGAAAGATTGACATTACTTCCATATCTGGCACAAGTTGCATGAGAACTGCTAAGCAATCAAACTCTATTGTATGTTAATGTTTTAATAGTTTCCAGCATTTCCTCATTCAAAGTACGTACGAATTTTAAACATGTTTCAGTTAAGAATACACAATAGATGTAACATCGCATGACAGTCTCCTAATTTCGCTTTTAGGGTCATGAATATACTCTTTTTCTACATGTATAATTGTTTCTGGAAACCAAAGAGGTCTCAGTTCGGTAGCCATTGGTTTATCTTTGTAATACAAACATGTAATTATAATCCGTACTTGGCTAAGAAATTTCACACTGAGCTATCCTAAAAATGTTACATATTTGCACAGCGTTGATAAATCGTTATAGAATTATCTGGGCTCCTTCGATCTTCAATGATCAGTGAGTAATTGAGTGAAGTTTGGCGATAGATCGGCGGCAAGTCTGCGGCTTGGAGTAAAGTGTTTTCGATCTCACTTTCAAGACTTTTGTAACAGTCCCTTCCCTCAATAACTTCACATACAAGATTTGAAAGTCTGCATCCAGCTTTATAGAAATAGACCTGTTTACCTATGCCCACCTCACAGCGGATGGTCAAATACAACCGTGTCGGCGCATGTCTTACAGCGTTGTAGAATACGAACTGCAAAAGCACGGGGACAAATCCATGGCAGGTGTCAACGTTCAGTACTAGAGAGTAATTTGGATCTCTCCAGTGAGGTACTTTCCCATTTTTAATATAACTGTTCACGATAGCCAGAGTCTCACCCATACAGTGTGTTACATTGGCTGTTGGAAGTTGGCAGCTGTTTATGTGTTTCAATAGAGCAGTCTTAAGGTGGTATGATTTCAATGCATTGTCGGAGCTTCGTGATAATTTACTGTGATTGAAGATTTTGAGGAATTTGTATACATCCCTATGACATTGCGAGGTGGTCTGGATATCTTTTATTTCAGCGAGGCAATGAGACAGTCTCCAACATCCAGCATCACAGTATGGAGTTCGACATCCTTTAGCAACAAGATAGTGCGGAGGCTCACCGGTTTTAGTAGAGGCTGTCTCAGGAACTTGGAAAGCTGGAACGAAATCAGCGTATATTATTCTATCAGCCCCCGGTTTAAATTTACTTTTCCAAGTGAAGGCGAGCTGGCATCCCGGAAGGCATCTTCCATATTGCAATGTACCGGTAGGCAAGTCTACTTTGTAGACATATATATCTTCATCGATGTCACATGTTGTTTCACTTGCCTGACACAGAACTTCTGCCGCGGAATCAACGCCTACCATAAATTCAGTTGAAACTGATTTACTTGATCCACTTACATAGTTATGCAACCTTATTAGATCTTTGTAGAGGGACACGTTTTCACCAGTCTCAAGCCTTTTATTGATTTGCTGTGAGATAAATGTGTCCAATGACACAGGTTTCTCCCTTTCGGAAGCACTGTCGGCTGCACCGGAAGCACTGTCGGCTGCACCGGAAGCAATATCATCATCTGAAAGCATCAGCAATCGTATAGTATCCATTACATGTTTTGTATGATCCGAATTAGCTTTCTGATATGATTCACTTTTTTCTGTTCGTATTTTCTCTTCCAAAAGATCCGATAGTGTTCTCGAAGTAAGTTTCTTGTAACCAGGACAAGAGGACATTACTTCCATATCTGGCACAAGTTGCATGAGAACTGCTAAGCAATCAAACTCTATTGCTTCAATGTTTTTAGACGAATCAAATTCTACAGCCATGTTTTCTTCTCCTCGGATTGTCGTCTTCTCCTCCATGCTCCCACACGGCACTAAACATTCAATTTGCAACACTTCACTTAGTTCATTGAAAGTATCACGAAGTTTTCCCAGGAATATACCCATAGCTTTGGAAATATCTTTGATTTCTTTATCTTCATAATCAATAAAATATTTTTCCCTCAGATAATCATAAAACACTTCCATTCTTGTTCTTGTCTTCCTTAGATTTGTCCAGGTAAGTATTGTATTCTTTTCTGTTTAATTCGTCATTTCCTTTTCTTAAGAATTAACTTCCTTGTTGACAATAAAAAAGCGAAACTTTATGAATTAAAATGGAATGTCAATAAAGTGAATAATGCAATCTAAAATCGGGAAAATTATTCAGGTTAAATTACTCTAATCTGCAAACGCCCACTTATTCTGTCTTAATCTTATAACCTAAACAGGTTATGACAGGTTGGTTATTAGATACATACTAGGATTAAAATCAATAACACACGTTCCATATATGAAATATACATATCAATAAATTATTTAATGTGCATATGCTTTATCAGCTTATCGTAGAAGAAAATCGTGATACCGAATACTATATTTGTCATCTATGTCAGTGTACACGAACAAGAGTGACATAATCAACATCGCTCACCTGAGTATCACGGCTCTATGATTTATTAAAAATCAAATTAATAAAGGTTTCTTCAGTCAACACAGTTTTACCATACTTAAATACAGTATCCTAATACAGACCATGTTTACAGTAAATACTAAGTTTTTAAGTTTCGTACAATTCAAATGCAAAAATTGACCTGTAGATGATATATTATACTATTGTAACGAGCCGAGGGCCTAAGACGCAGCAGATCCATTCAATGAAAAGTATACTCAACCCTGAATGGGTCCTGTGCCTTATATATACTACCCTAATCCCCATCACAAGTACATGGGTTTTAAATATGCATATTATCATCGTATGCGACCGAACGTTTTCACTACGTTCAACGATCGTTACACTATCTTGGTCTTTCCCTTTCTTAGACAGACTCGACCCAGTACATTGCCTTTATAAGGAATTAAAGGATAAAAGCGACATGATGACAGATAACAGGTTTTCCAGCATTCTATGTAGTACATTGTCATCATAGGTTGTTACCCGACACGAGCCTGGCTTCTATGCAGATCATATCAGCATTTTTTTTTCAGTAAAAGTATACTCATACCCTGAACTTCCGTGGTATCTGTTGCTAATAATACTACCTTATAATCTGACCAATCAGAATCTGCAAGGGTTATTAAATAGCGTTTCATATTATCGGATCATAAGCTTACGCCCGGACGTCTTCTGAAACATCAAAATGTGTATATCTTTTTATATTATAGTTATTTATACCTAAATCATTTGCAAAAAAGAAAAAAACAGAACACGTTATGTCAAGATTTCTGGACAGTACGAAGATCAAATTTTGGATTCAAAACGAGATGTTGTCGGGAGATTTAGCGTATTGATTATCTAGCGTTTCGGTACCGGATAAGCAGTGTACTTGTTCATGGGCCTTCTAACACAAAATGGCTTATTAGTCACCTATGCCGACCATCTTATCTTTTAAGCATTGTACTTGTTTTATCTTATTCCATATTTTCATGAATCTGACATGGAAAATGTAACCTGCAAAGTGTTAAGAAGGTTTTGCTTAGAATTGTAATTTCAACAACCGGCGTAGCCCAATATCTAATCTGATTGGACCAATAATGCAACTTGACCGAGATCGTACTAAGTATCTAACGATATTGCTTAACAAATTTTACTAGAAATGCACTTGTAAAATGTACTACAGGTATCTCGCTGAAACTTGAAAGAAAATTAAATACTGAAAAGTTATTTTAAATGAGCAAGATGCTATCATTTATAGTCGAACATCCCTGTGGCTAATTTATTTACCTATTGCGATCTTACTATCATATACATTATGTCTAAACATAATTTGCATTAGGAAAGAGAAGAATATGCTAAAGTGTTATGTAGCCTCGGATACCGTCGTAACGGTGGGATAAGAACACAATTGCTCCGAAACATATTTTAAAAGAAATACATCACAAATAAAATACTTTCCAGGTAAAAATGAACTACCTTTCTTTAAAATGCAACAACTGTCATTAAATTTGCGTAAGTATTTCATGAAAAATTGTTCGAAAGTCGGTCGCTGGTGAACTGCGCTTTAAAAAATAATGGCTTCCAATTTTCGGTGACGTCAGTCGCGCGCTCACCAAGGGGAATAACTGCCAATAAAACAGCAATTAGGGGCGCACATAGGTTGTCTTATGTGTTTCAGAGGTGATTTTTTAGTTCATATGGAAGGAATATTTTTTAAAGCAGAAAAAGATACAAAATAGTTAACTAGCATCACAGGATATTATCAATATGTACCTGGCCTACAGTCTTGGCCCCTACAGATACTTTCTGGAACATTACAGTTTAGCTGCTTTTCTCACAGATGTACCATGTATTTGTCAGTACAAACTCCCCGTTAAGTTTTTTTGTACGACTAAACTTTTATGGATTTTGCTGAGAATTCAGTGTAAAAAATTATTTCAGACACAATTTTTTACATAAGGCATGGGTATGAAAACCACACAAAAAGTCAAACTTTGTCTTAAAATACGGAAAAATGATCGATGGGAACCTGTCAATAAAGGTTCGTTTACAAACAAGAAACAGGTGTCAAATTTGCAAAAAGTGGTTTTTGGAAGTTATAAACTTATTTAAAAGCACATGAATTGGAAATAGTGAAAATACAATTTTTCATCATGTGGACATTGTATGGCCTCTGTTTTACACGTTTTGTTCACATTTGTATTGTTGGCCTGGGGACTGAAAGTCCCCTAGGCCTAAGGTAGCATACCACATTTGGTATGGTATATTAGGGTTTTATCGTTGGTACCGGTTTCCCATATGACCAACGCCCCCAGAAGAGATTAGTTATTTTAGGTTTTCGGGGGATAGTGCAAGATACAGAAAGTGTCCCAATTCCAGAGACACCCCTGGTTCTTTATCATGCCAGGTTTTCACCCATACATGGGACCTCGGTTTTTAAGTCTCATCCGAAAGACTGTTAGTAATTTAAGTTGGCCAGCCCTGGGAATCGAACCCACAAACCCGAGATTACAAGTCTCGTGCTCTACCTATTGAGCTATCCGGGCTGACATACCACATTTCAAACACTGCTGACAATTTAACTGTGCTATGTGCGAATAACAACTGTAAACATGCGCTTTGGGAAAGTAGTGCAAGACAGACCAGATCAATCTTTTGTTTGAATGTCGCATACGATAAGAACATATTACAAATAAAAACAGTACATACAACTTCAAACGATAGCAGAAAGGTCTATAGCTTTCGGGCTGTATTACACATTTTTTTCTGTTTTAGAAATCACTGCGCTGTTAGCCGATTACGAAAGATAATCATATGCATATCACGGAAAAGTACGGATATTTACGGAAATTTACGGAAACGTACGGAATTCGATATAAGAGTTTGTAGTTTGATTTTCAAATTTCTGATGTTATTTCATTGACAACTTTCTTATTTACGAACGATTACATATATATTTACCTAAAAATAAATTTCTTTTAAAAAAAAGATGTAATTTACCTACATTCCCGAGAAGGAACTCACGTGATTAAAATCACCCGCCATTGATCTAGGACGCTGCATGTCAAGGCCCAGTGCATGGTTTCACCGATTACAACTACAAGGTAACCAAGAATCATTTTTGGTTTTCCCTGTTTTACACATTGTACAGTACTGTATTTATATTTCATTGTTGGTATAGCTTTGTTTATTTCTTTTTCAAGGTCTTGTCCTTGGCACACAATAATTTTCGATCCACATCATCAGATATCGCTTGAAGTTGAACAAAGCCATATGCACATTTCCACTCGCGCTTTAGGTAAGGTTCAGCGTAAATCACGAAGGTCAAAAGTTGTTTTTAGGGGAGTTAATCTATAGCCCCCAGGCCTTCAGCGCTCACAGCGCTTTTATTTTTGTCTTTGGTGTTAGCGTTCTTCAATTCTCATTAATTTACAAAGTGCCCGGCGTATGACGACGTAAATCTCGCGAGATACCGGAAGTAAACAAAAGTCACCGGAAACCAGAATAACTCGGAACGTGGGCTCCGGAGTATAAGACATTTTTGATAAATTTTTGACAAATATTGTGTCCGAAACTCTTGAACTAATTGTTCTATATGACCAATAGTTAAATTTGTTTTGCGCCTATTCACAATTCTTTCAGATATGATCATGATTGCTCAAGAAAGTAAGACCCCAGGAGTGTTTACAGTGATAAATATATATCTAAGGTTTTCACCCGACGTGGCCCCATTTATTGGTCTGATTTGGAGCATAACATATCACTACCATGTTCATTCTTAATAATTTAGATCAGAGAAGAAATGAAAATGCTATATATGTATTGTTTATTATGGTATGTATGATAGATCAGGGGCCCGTAACCATTTAATCTATTTGCCTGATCAGACACAAAATCGAACTTGACCAGCTTGTGTTCAGGTGAGCAAATATAAAAATTGTTAAAAGCATATCTTTGATAAATGGCATTATCTTGGTTATGGTGTTAACATATTTTGTATGTCAACACATTAAGCTTTTCTAGAAAAATCAGTGTATTCATCCTGATGGAAAACAGCTATGTATAATTAGTAAATTCCCCAACCATGAAACTTAGTGATGGTTGGTTTGGTAGGAAATAGCGTATATGTGCTAATGTATTCGAAACATTTGATGAAACGAGATAAGTATATCGCATGATCACATTAAATACATGATTTAGGGCATGTGCAGGTCGCCCCCCGCCCCCCGCCCCCACTCTCCATTTTCCCATCTTAGTGTAATGGGGTTATTTGCGGTGCTTCTTTAGACTCTATACATTCTGCTTATAATTATCATAAAACTTTAAAAGCTTATAAAAATAATTCAATAAACATGTATTACAAACAATTCGGCTCATGGTAAAAATTCTTTGATTTTTTTTGTGCGATGTAACGATATGAAATGAAAAAATATACCATGTCTCACTAGGCAAGAAACCGTCATGTTGGTGCAAATATGGAAAATATTTCAGTAAACTTTCCGTTTGCTACCTTCACATATCATTTTATTCTTAAAACGCGAAACTCTCTCATTATGACGGTATTCACATTGTCTGAAAAAGTCAAAAGAAATACTTGTAAATTTAGTCAAAGTGTAAGCCTGTTGTTGTAAAGAACGGCATGCAAACTAAAATCTTCTTGTCGGACGCACATTTATTAAATTTAGTTTTGATCCAATACTTAACTGCATTATTATGATATTTAATTTTTCTTGATGAAAAATTGCGTTTCGTTTAATATAAGATTACATATGTCCTGTCATATATAAGGCATACAAGACTGTTGTTACTACATACGTTAACAAACTTAATCAAAATATTGCAAATTCGTGTCATCAGAATTTCTTATCTGTCTAAAAACAAACTGAATAGAAACGAATGAAAATAAGAGTATGAGGTCCGCGACATATTCCATATTATTTGTGGAATTTTGGTTGTTTTGTGCAGGTATGTTGTATCTAAAATTTTACAGCTTAAACATTTTACAATCTGTGGGTTTCCAACGGTATGGTAACTTGCTGAACTATTTGATCTTATGCTTCATTCAACAATAATACATTTGTGTATTTTGATTAACCCTTTGATCATTCAAAGTCTTAATTATGTACGAGTTTCTCTCCAGTGTATCCGCTAGTTTCGTCTCAATGTGAAGGTCATTGTCCAGATGGATGGGTGTATTTTAAGGGATCATGCTATTTGTTTGCCGATAATACGGTAATGGACTGGACTGAAGCAACCGTGAGTAATTCATACGTAATGGTATTACTTGTTTATTGTTTTGAATATTTTATGACCATTTATTTTGAGACAAGATTAATTCACTGTTTTGGCGAATTTAAGGGTCCACTTTATTAGATAAATCATGTCTGTGTTATTTCTGGAAGAAAATACCAGTCAATCAACCATACTTAGACATCATTTACAGATAGCAAGCGTGGCCAGAATCGAACATATTAATACTAATAACAAAACGATCACACAATTTAATTATAGGCACCACAACGTAGCATCCGCTGAATACGTTTTGTTTGATAGAAAATGACCTTTGATTACAGTCTTTAAGCTTTTACATATAGAAGATGCGCGGCTATACGACTTATGGGAAAGTTTTTTTGTGCAAAACAATGTACAAAACGGGCGACCTCAACCAGTTAATTTACACGAACACAAAATGCACAAACATTTTAACAACACAAAAGAGGCTGTTGACAAATTATATATAGTCAACCACTGTTTTATGCCCATCATTTCGGCAATTAATGTAGTTATTACAAGAAATAACAGTGAGCCTTGTTCAAAAGTTACTACTGACTTTTATGCATCATACGCGAATGAGTTTTCAATGATTGTTCAGTTGTGGAGATTTCGGTATTTGCCATCTAACTTTAGTCAGTGTGTCAGCCAGTTTCGTCATTTAATTCTATATTACTATATTTCGGCATTTGATACAATTTTAAAACATAACAAAGCAGACACAAAAAGAGATATTACTATAGTGAGTGAACCCCGATTTGAATGGAGATTCATTTTATCATGTAGAGCTGTGGGACAAAATACTTGCAAAAACACATAAAATGCTTTTTAAACCAAGAGCACTTCGAAGTGTAAGTTTGATTGATGTATTACTAATGTAATCAATGCTACTAGCGTTTCTCCGGTAGAGGCTGTTTCAGTTTTACTTTGTTGAGGATTTTGAAGTGCTTCAGTGGGATTCAAAGCATTAAAATTAATGATCCTAGAATATGCGACTCCGGAGTGTTATCAACTGTGCCAGCGTGGGTCGAATGTGGATATTTCGAATCATAAGTTCAGTGATGCTAAGATAACCAAAATAAAAAGGTTTACGGTGATGTCGACCTAATATGAACTTTGAATATGCAAGAATATAATACTACCTAACATGACAAAACGTGTTCACAGAAAGACAAAACATCCCCATCTCACCCAGGGTACTGGTCTATTAACTTTACAAAAGAAGGTCCAAGCTATTGCATGCTTCACAACATACATCCTACCGAAATGACAGAACGACCAACATCATAACAATGCAAATATCAACTGTCTTTAGCAAATTTAATTTATACACTGTCTACTGGAAAATGATCATCTTTGGCGATTTTGTCCTGAGATTTAAATCTACTATTCTCTTTCAGCATCACTGTGCCTCCCATCAGGCACATTTAGTGAAGATTGATAATAAGGCTGAAGATTTGTTCCTCCAGGACATGGCAAGAAGGTTTTTCAAAGGTATATTTCCTCGAATCTCAAATTTTCTAAACGCACATATTCAAGAGAAACAGAACAGTAAGAGTCACGTTTTGTGACAAAGAATTATCATATGTTCTTTAAAGTATATGATGCCACAATAAATTTGACACTAGAAATATGAATATGGTATTCTTAATTTAAACAAAAGCATGCGTTTTCTCATGCATGATATATACAAATTCATATTTTACCTTAACGGTTATGAATGGCGCATGAATGAATGCATTTCACACGTACATATGACACCACGATTAAAGGAATACAGTGTCAGATTTTCACACTGTGAAATATGGAAAACTTTATCGCAATGAATGTTTATCATTCATGGAAAATGACAGTATTGTAGTCATAATAGTAAAAAGTTTGTTAAAAAAACAAAATACCCCTTCATTTATACATATTATAAATATGATTGCTACATTCACATTACCTTAACGTAAATGAATATGCATTCAATGAACAAAAATTACACTAAGAATATTCTTATATCAAAACAAAGTAGATGGTTGCTTTTTGTACTGTAAATTGATTTTCTATATAAAAATGTATCACCAACCTCTAGCCCCCGGAAGAACAATGAAAGACGCATTCCATACCGCCGGAACAGACGCGGTAATAGAAGGTGTATGGACATGGTATTCAGATAATTCCGACTTGATATATACGAACTGGGCACCTGGACAACCTGAAACAAACAACGCGAGGGACCAGGACTGTCTCTTCCTTACTTCTACAGATCATTATACGTGGCACGATGCTGAATGCAGCACACAATCTCACCCTCTGTGTGAGCTTGAGTAAGCTTATCTTTTGTTGATTTTTTTGTAGAATAGTACTATGTTCGGGTATGCTTTTTTGCAGTCTTATCTCATTACTCCTATACGAACAGCTGTAGATCGTATAAACAAACTTTTTTCCGGATCCAATAAGTATATTTTAACAGGTTGCTGCATATAAAAAACAAGATATTCAGTATTCTGGAAAATGAATGTCATACATGATATGTGTCAGACTGTTCAAAGGTACAAAATAATGTCTTTTTCCAGGATAAAAAAGATAAATAATTAGAAGTTGTTTTGACTATCTTCTTTCAGGCTTACTGGCGAAGAAATCATTGGATAGCTGGACCCTAAAGTAGACTCTGCAAATACAATTAAAACATTAAATTGATTTGTTTATTGGTTTTGAATAAATTTGAGGAAAAAATACTGTAGTTGTTATTATAGATATGACAATAAACGTGTGACCTGGTTGGTTACCTTAAAAGGAACTATAAGAGCCTTAGACTCACGACACTACCCTGCGGTACACTAGGAACAGGATGAACAAGAATACCAAGTGGCAGTAGACTCAAATTTTTACATGCGAAATATATTGCATTTGTAGAAGTTTATTAAAAAGTGTCCAAAAACACGCACTCTGTTAGTTTATTTTCTGATAACTAGCGTGCCCTTTTAAAGTAGAATATGAATACTCTTTGACTGCATTTTAATTTGTGACGTTGAAACCATCAGATGAAAGCAACATCTCTTTAAAGGGTTCTATCATTGGAACCGTGTGTATGTCGCAATGCATTTATATTGATAAAAACAAGGTTAACAATTATTAGTCTCAATTTAAATTTTTGATTCTGAATCTGGACAGCTGTTATAGTGCATAAAAGTTTGAACGTGGATGCCCTTGGTGTGCCGGCCAAAGTGGCATTATCATGTGAGATGCACACGTTCTAGCAGCCTTGTCTTGCGAAAACTTGTGTTGTGACACAATGTTTAAACTTTTGCTGTTCATATTATTACCGATAAAAAAAGGCTTCTTTGATGTAAGATATGAATAACTTCTCATAAGGTGAGATACAGGAAGTAAAAGATCAATGTAAGACACAACCTACCAATCTTATAAATTAGTTCTTAATTGATAGTGAACAACGTCTTGATTGTTAAATAGATATGGTTATAGAAACTTTAGAACGGTGAGCTACGGCATAGTATACTAGTATTCTTCTAACGTACATCAAATATTGTTTTATGTATTATAAATTGGCGTCATATATAAAGTCTTGTTAACACGAATTTCTTCCTCTCAGTTTCTTATTTTTGTATGAATTCTCCATTTCAAAAGAACTGTGTCCTTGGCTCCTTCAGGTCCTACTGTTAAACGAGAACCGTGATAAAATCGTTTTTATCTTAATTCTACATTCGTTTACATCTGAAATGTATGTTTTCCTTTTTCTTTTGGTACTAAAATAATGAGTTATATTTAGTGTTCGTGTCATTGGAGGAAACCATCTCTTATCTGTTAGTGCTGACACCAGATACCACAAAGGCGATTTTATATGTACAGAATAATGGCTGAAAGATGTACTACATTAGTTATACACCTGCTCTTCTGTTTTACAGGTATAATATCTATCGATTAAATTTATATATTTTAAACTTTCTTGTTTTGCTGTTCGGTTCTTGTTTTTTCTTCTGTTTGGAAAAGTTTTCACTTTATAGAATGTCGGTTGCCATGACTATTTGTGGATGATTTATGCTGACAGAATTGCGATGCAATACATTGTACATTGTACCTGCTTTTTTTTTAAAGTTTGCTCATTGGTTATGTGTACACATGTGTATGAGGGTCAGTGTCCAGACGGTTGGGTGTATTTCAGAGGTTCCTGTTATATGTTCGCTGACAATATGACTCTGAATTGGACGGAAGCAGTCGTAAGTAATTATTATTCCTCTGTATTTGTGGCACAGGCAGTAACTCATGTGCTACAGTCCTATGTTATGCCGCTAACCTTTCACGTATAAAGAAGATCACCTATTTTCAAAAGAGTGCTAATACCAGAGTATTAAATGATATTACCGTTCAAAGTGACCATCACAATTTTAAATAAAACATTGAACAGTGATTAATGATTTATACTCCTAGAATAATAAATATTGCCATAGTTATAACCCAAAAATAACTATCTGCATAACACTTTCATTCACATTGAATATAGAGGAAACCTGTAAAAATATGTTGACTATCCTAGTCAAATAAAAAGCATCTAACCTTTCGGTTATGTCAATAACAGATATACTCGGTAAAACTTATTTCTTATATGTTTTAAAGCATCCACTGTGTTTTTAGCATCATTCTTAACTATAAATCAATGTGACCATTTTGAAGGGTGATATGACTGTAACTGTTTCTTAATAAAGCACAATTACCAGTTTAATCTGTATATTTCTGAAGCTGATATTTATATCGCTGTATTATTGTAATATCTGGAACGATTCTTTATATATTTGTTATTGTAAGCACTGTATTAATACGGTAAACATAATTACTTTAAACACTTGTACTTCTTGGTGTGCAAACATCTCATTACAAGTGCCTAACAGAAAAATACTTTCACTTTAAGTTCAAAGAAAATGTGAAATTAACTTTCATTTCTTGTAGCATCAGTGCTCTCTCTATCGAGCACATTTAGTGAAGATTGATAACAAAGCGGAAGATATTTTCCTCCAGGATATGGCAAAAAGACTTTTCAGAGGTAAAACACGTTTGTCAGACATGTCTGTCATTTAAAACTATCAGTACTGTTCATGATTTTTCACTTTTGATTGTGTTTACATGTGTTAGTTACAACTATTGTACTGAATTAAAACTACATAAACCAGTTTCAAACCTTTGTTTCCTTCGCTCAATGTTAGTTATCTTAATTTATCATAAAGTACCATTGCAGGAGCATGTTTGAATAGAACACTCGCAGACTCGTTCCATACAGGAGCATCTGATGCAGTGAAAGAAGGGGTCTGGACTTGGCATACGGATAATTCCTACTTGGTTTACACAAATTGGGCTCATGGCCAGCCGGAAACAAACAGCGGTAGAGACCAAGATTGTCTTGTCCTTACCTCTACGGATCATTACAGATGGCATGATACTGAATGTTCCCGTATATGTCATCCTTTATGTGAGACTGAGTAAGTATTGATTTCGTTACTATTATGTACTAGTAATAGTTGCATTTCAATAGCAATAAGTACTACATTTTATATGTTATACAAATATTTTCAGGTTTATACAGTAACTTTTAACATGAATGTGGCGTGTTACTAACTGGTGGCGATACTTTTAGCTAAAAAATGACTTGCTTTAGGAGCAGATGGTAGCCGTCTAGACATGCTATTATTAAAACTGTTCGTTAATGTACAATAGAAAAAAATCCTGCGGACTCGACCTGGACAAAAACAAAGACTAAGTGCAGTATCTTATTGTGTGAGCCCAATGACGTCTTGTGGTGATTTCAAATATGTGTGCTCAGTAACTTGCACAAAACAGTCAATCTGCAGTTAAGTGTGCCATTAACACAATTGCTAATGTGTAAACGCCTTTTTATGTCATATAACCAAATACGTATGTTTGTTTGGTGTGGAAAAATCAGACAAGACTTTTTGTTTTGAGCAAATGTCAATTAAAACGGAACAGCTATTTATTGTGGTCATTTTGGACAATATATGAAGGCATGGATGAACGTTTTTTTAACAATTTTTTAATCCATATTTAATTATCATCTGTTTTTGTTGCAAAATTATATATTTGAAATATTTTAGATAGAGAACAAATACTATTGTTTGCGGTATTTTTTGTGTTTAATCATTGAATATCAAAGTTACGTACATTTTGAAATGAAACATATTGATAGAAGTTACATAAGCCATGCTCACTCACTCTTAAAAAGGTGGGTAAAGTGTTTTAGGTTTGCAGCACAGTATATTAAAATGATAGAAGCACGAGTTATTCAAGAGCAAGTTTTGATACCATTTGGGTAATAAGTCAATGCATTATTTGAAGCCTCCCGCTCTCGTCAACATGACGTTGCTATAGCGACTGTAGTGCACGCGTTACTTGAAGTGTTATGCAATGAACACTGCCGAAGATTAAAAATATTTTAATATATTTACATTAGAAGTAATGCACACTAATATTATGTAATAAAAGAGATATGACAGTTTTCTGGAAACTTTACGAACGCCTCTCGTACAGCGGGAATATCAAATATTTTATGCAAATATTAAGTTTCAGTGTTCAAATGAAAGAAAACATTAAATGAGTAGTGCCATTGGAACACAAATTTATGAACGCTATTTGTTTAAATTATGTGTTAAGGTAGACGAAAGCTTGAACTTCACTTGCCAAAATGTTTTCTATATCTTTTTAGTGTAATTAGAAAGTATGTAAACCTATACATTTTTGAAAAAGGTCTTCAATCTCAACCATACCCAATAAAATCAATGGTAATGTTCATGATTAAAAAGACAAACATGTCGATAACTGAAAAAACATATTTTTGTTACACTTCTGTGACCATAATGGTGAAGAGGGAATAGATGTCTATCAGTCCATGTTAGATAATAAAATTATTTTGTAGACAGATACCGCAAACGTGACTAGGTCCTTCAAGCAGGGTCTTTTCATTTTATATTTAACTTTATCAGCGTACGTTATTGTATAAAGCTACATCTTGCAGAGGTACACTGTTTACGACTGCTGTCGTAGTTAAATCAACACATATCATAATGATACTTTGCATTTTATTTCGATAATAAAAATAATAATAATAATAATAATAATAATAATAATAATAATAATAATAACTATAAGCTTTTGTTGCTACTTCTTCTTTTCCAGGCTCGCAGACCTTGGTTCCATTGATATCGTAGGATAGGTTGCACGTATGGGGTAGTGTTTGGTAATGTTCACGAAGTTATACCGTCAGTGTTAATACTGTTCTTATAATGCTACAGCATGCTCCCTTTTGAACGTTTAGCAGTCATGCTCCATTCATGGAGTCAATCTCGAATAACCTTTTGTGTGACAAGAGCCTTTAAATAAACCCAAGAATAAAGCAAATGTAATTTGACAAGGTACCAGTGTTAATTAATAATTAGTCCGAACGGATGTCTTTCAGGAGCTCCCCTTCTTGGGTTCGATACAAAATTCCCTCTAAATGCTGAGGCGACAGAGATCCGATGAAAAATAGTCCAATGTATCACCTTATTATATCGAAAACAATTGCTTATGTCTTCAGAGGGGTCCATCCAAAAATTACCAACACACTGTCGCAGATTTCCAAGTAAAAATGTCATATGAAAAATGTACTATTTAACGCAAGTATTCATATTTGAGCACAGGTGTATTATATAGTGGCGGTAAAAAGAGCTTTAATAGTGACGCGACGTTAGACGGAACAGGTAAAACTGTTTTCGACAACTGATAAGGGAATCAAAATCGCTAAAAACTGTAACAATCTGATATAATGAAACATTAAAATCGTTCCACTTTGGGACCTTACTTACGACACACTTTCTGTCCAACGTTGATTCTGATTGATTTGGCTATGACCTTTGGACATCAAAAGTGACATAGGTAGTAACGACCAAACATGCTGCTTCCAAAAACAGTAGGGTTCCCCTAGTTTTAGTTTAAACATATTTTATTCCCATATATACACATGTATGTACACAGTTTAACAATTACAAATATACAGAATGGAAAAGGATAAAAATGAAAGACAAAATGTCTTATAAAATTATTCTCCCTGACAAGACTTCTTTGTACTAGAACTGTACAATTTTGAAAGTAAATTCGGGTGAATTCCCCTAGTTTTCATTACCATTCTAGCTTAAATAATCTAGTTTGAGCTTCACTTGTTTATCAATATGATATAGACTTTTTCACAGTCAAGTTTTGATATTGAAATCAAATCATGCCAACTATTCTCTTTGTCCATTTCATTCAGGTCGAACTGTGTTTCCAAAGCAACATAATATTAGTGCGATCTGCAGATCAAATTCTTTAAAGGTCTTCGTTATCATGTCATGTTAGATTTCTTAAGCTTTTGTCATATACTCCCAAAATAATTCCTATTTCGTTAATTAATGAGTGTACAAGAGACGCGGTCCACTACAACGACAAAGACTATATTCTATATCACGGACCCCAGAAGTGCGTAATAGATCATGATTGTCTCCTTTCCTAAACGCAAATTTCACTGCTTTGTAGTGTACAGTAAGTGCATAAATTATGGATAAAAATACAGTTTCATAGTCCCCATACAAGTAGCATATTGCCATATTCTATGATAACTTTGTGCTAACATTGCTGTACACGCTACTAACATGATGATAGTGTATGTCTTGTATTGTACGTTTTGGTTTTATTGAGGGAAGCTGTAACCGGTCGTTGTTATGTAAATTGTTTGATTTGTCTTTAAAATGGGTTCTGTTGAGTCCTCGTAAAATTGTCTATTCTGTAAAATTGTTCTGTACTGCAAAACTGAAATGTCAGCGTAACCTTAACTGAAAACTGGCAATATTTTCATTCTTCTCTTAAACGTATCATCATAGAATAAGTATATTCATGTGAACTGTCTTGTAAGCTACAAACTACCAAAACAGTAACATTTATTATTGGAGGACATCCACTATAAGGCATGCAAAAACCATTGCAGCAGATACCATAAAAGAACTTGTATATCAAGAATAATTCACGTCAATTAATTAATGTGTTACACAAATGTAATTATAGATAATGATAAATGAGTTATATCTTGTTGATAAGGACTATGTAGCTTTGTTTCCATTTTGGTCCGTATTCCATTTAAACTGCATGTCCATGATATCTATCACAGTTTTACCATTTGAGACAAAATAGAGATATCATAGTTATATGTTTTACCAGTGAATTACCACTTGTCTTAGTTTAGCTTACTAACAAAGATCATTCAGAGTGAATTAATTTCATTACAGGTTTTTTATTTGCTTTTGTGTACATTTTCCCCATCATATATAGCATTTCAACACTCACTCTACTATAAACAACCAAGCTAACACTCTCACGGAAGCAATTTAGAAAAAAATGCTAGTATTACAAGACTAGTTAATGTGTACTCGAAAGCAAACCTGTTAACGCTCAGTCAAGCAAGAAGCAAAACCATTACACCCACCGCCCGAAAGGTTTTCATTACATTTCCAAATTTCCGAATTAATCATATTTCCGAGTCTCAGAAGCATTCAATCATTGTGACAGGAGTATTTCGTCAAGTGAGTTAACGAAGACAGTACCATAAATAACAGCAACATTATCATTTTTGTTGTTTGGTGCATTTCCTTTCATACCAGTAGAGGAAATGATGAATGACAATCCTTGATTATTGTCTGATATATTACCATATTTGTTTAGCCTGTGTGTTTCTTTTCTTGGACTTTTTAAGCTGGCCGCACGAATTTTACGAGGCATTAACTCGGAAATATTGCTGCAATTTCCTGAAATGGGTGGGTGACATTTAATACTTCAAAGAGTAGTGGAGATGACAATACAAAGAAAAGATATAACGGATGACCACTGCGAATGTTTACATATTGACCTTGGTCATTTGTCATATTTTGGCCAGAATATCAGGCCTCGTATATCATTTACAAACAGTTGAAATAAGAAAATAAAATAAGAAAGACAAATAGTAAAATTTTAGGGGGACCTTTAACTTTAACTGTTGATTAATACATGTGATTGTATGCCGAATGTGTAAGTATCAGTACAGCCAAACATTTCTTTTCGTTACTAATATTGTTATCGTTATTATCTAATTCTAATTTGATCCGGCTTTTTAATAACACAAATAACAAAGCACCGAATAAGAAAATTAAAAACACGAATAATGAAACACTGAATAAAAATAGTACGAATAACAAAATACGGAATATGAAAATCATAAGAATAATGAAATACTTAATATGAAAATTAAACATACAATAGCAATGACGAAACGTAGTATGAATCAACATTCAAGTGATAATGTCGAACATATAATAAGATTAATGTCAACGGTATATATAACAAAGCATTAAACAAGAATAAGAAACACAAAACAGATATGATTATATCTTCGTAAACTATGATATACCATATAAGAAATTCTGTTTTAGTGGTGCAATTTAAATGCTTAAACGATGTTGGAGTAAATATGTAATATTGTATCATTGCACTGGAAATAGAGGTAGAATTTAAATATAGCAAGGAACTATTTTAGTTCTACAAGCACCAATGGTATTTTTCGTGTTACCGTTGCTATGACTTTTGTGGTTTCACTGAATTCTTGTGGTTTGGTAATTGTAAATCTGAAAATAACTTCTTATACCAAGATAAACATTTGTCCTGAATAGCATTTGTATTTGTAGTTACCTCCCTTTACGTAAGTTTTGGTCATTTCACTTCATTGCATACGAAAAAAACTCTTTTCAATGTTATTACCTATCCATTATTATCATCAAAACAGAAAAGCGGTTAAAAGCAGTATTTCGTGCATTAAATGAAATCATAATTAGAAGAACCAGGTAAATCCATGTTCCCACGCTGTAAATAGTTTGTGTGTAATTTTCTTAATATTACGTAATAAATGTGTGTTTTTGTTCGTAAAAAAATGGAATTATTCTAGTTTATGTGTTTATATGTAGACATATTGAACTCTGTTTATTGTTTGTTTCAAAGGATCTCTTTGATTTATATAACAAGCCCCAAAAGACAAAATATTTCATACAGAATAGAGCCCAGGTGTAACTCCCGTAATACGACATCAAAAGTTCATGTAAATACTTTTAATAAATACTTTTTTTATTTCATAACTTACGTATTTACAAGACTTGTATAGAAACAGGGTTCTTACCACTGTTCCTCCTAGGGCTGATAATGATTTTTGCAAAATAGTGCGTGCAGTCTTAGTTTATACTAATTTACTTAGCTCGATCGAGAAGAAAGCTTGCAGCTTATCGATTCACTCTCTAGTCCGCTTCCTGGAAAAACCAGTACTGGAGTCATGTGAGGAGGTACTGTTGTGACCCCAGTGTGGGCTCGCACCCGCAACCCCTAGGATAAGCGGCATGCAGTCTTGATGAGAGGCCATCTAAAGTAAACATTTAGAAAGTTTATGAAAATTAACTTTTCAGTCTGTAAATCCTACAAAAATATGACAATACATTTGAAGATTGCATCTTAGTATTTGAGTCTATTGCTAGTATATAAATCCAGACTTTAAGACATATAAATTACAGTTATATTATACTTGAAAGAACATTTGATTAACAAACATAGAAGTGTACTAGCCTCTACAAAAACATCAAGAATTGTTCAGTTTTTTGAAACCTGTTTTACACAATCTTGGCCGATTGCCTGTTCTCTTTTCCTAGATATCTAATTTAAATTAAAATGTAAATAATTACAGCAGTATGTGAATACGGTACAGAAAGAATTATGAAATTATACCAGGATAGCACTGGAATAGGCATGTTGTTGGAAAGGTGTGTACCACATGCGTAGAGGTTGCTCTTTTTTATGAATGTCTCCTCCCATTTACACGTGTATACACATGCAGCCGTGTATACCGAGATGTATATATTTGCTTTTAAATTCCGAAAGAAAGTCAACAATACCTGTAAATAATAATGAATTATCTTATTGAACAGAACATGTTTTAAATTGATTTCCCACTATTTACAAAGGGAGGACAAACCCAGTATTCAATACAAATGGTGAATGTTTGTTCAATTTCCGACATCCTTTTCTTAGACCTATACTGGTCACGATATTTTCATTTTCAATCAATGAATCAATCAATAAATCATTTAATGAATCAATCAATAATGATAATAATAAATATTCATAATATCTTTAATTAAAGAAGGGTACACATTTTGATACACATAAACATACACATATCTAATATTTCAATGTGGCCTTCTTAAGAAATTATATTAACAAAGCATTAACAAAATGATGATATAAAATAATGATGCATACATTCATATACATTGTTCTTCTATTTAACGGCAATGATATAATCTATTTAACATCTTAGATGAAATGATTGCTGAATGCAAAAACACATATACTACGACAAGCACTCATAATTAAAGAAATATCATACAAAGTAAATATTCATTCATTGCGTCTAAAGTTTGTATTGTTTCAGTAAATGTTGTTTGTAAATCGATCCATCTATCAATCAATTAATCATAATAATATAATCGAGTAAGTGTCTCAAAGTACGCACATATCATAGCTCATATGTGTTTTCACTGTGCAAAATGCATGTTCAGTTACATTTCTAAAGTCTGGATTATACGTGCACTTTGTACTCAACATTCTCCTATAATCAATGACGTCACACAACAACACTTTCGACGACCAAATGTATAAAATGTACAAAAGAATAACAAAAATGTTAACTTTATTACGAGAGCTCGATATTGTGTATCTTAATTGTGGAAACGCCTAATTTGATATTTGATATCTAGAAGAAGGTCAATTGATATTTCAATGATTTTGATCCAACAGCAAAAGGAAGGACCGCGCTGAATAATCATACAATGTTACAGGTACATGAACACATTCTCAGCGATAGGTCAGCAAACTGCAGTTGCTAGATATTATAATTATCTAGGTGAAGTCAGGTCACCAGGTAAAACAGAATAAGACGGTATACGTAGGCCCATTATCATTAGCAAAATTAACAACATAATGATCAGATTCCAATACTATTTACGTGTTTCTTTTATTAGCCGACACTGTGACTTGTAAATAATGACGTGAACTATCGGACCTGACCGCATACCGACCGGACCACTACTCACAACAATCAGCAGTTAACTGTTCTCTGAGAACATTGACTAGCTGACCGTTGGTCACGACCAGAAACTATTTAGTTCCACTTAGGATCTTGAACTGTCAGCAATAAGTGCCATGTGTGTGGTCAGCCACTGTCAAGAGCGGTGCATGTTCTCATAACTTCCGACCAGTTTTCATTGTGAATAATGTCTATTGCGACTAATCGTTCACCCTACGTTAGTAAAAAAAAATGGTTTTCCAAAAAGTATTTTCATATGCATTTTGCAATTTTGGTAAAATGGATTATGGAATAATTCCTTGTAATCTATTTAATCACATTATATATTCTAGATATTAGTATGACCGCTTTCAATGTTTGAATGTAGTGATCCAAACTAACGGTTTAAGAAAATTGTGTAAGTTCAGTGAGTAATGTAGTTTCAAGTGGGTAAGAAATTCTCATGTCAAATCATTCACGCAAACATCTTAAATATGGAATAAACTAGATGGTACAACAACACAATTTGCATGAACACAGTTTCGTACTTAAACACTAAGCAGAATGGAAAATGTTATTCCATAACCTTCAATTTTCGTTCATCCTCTACTAACAGTCAAAGACGTTTCCTTTTTGAATATTACATTGCCCAAGTTTACATTCACAAGTCCCTCTTTGTTTCCAATGACACCAGTTAAAGCTAACCATGCTCCAAATTTCTTCCTAACTGAGTGTTACCTGTTGTATATTCGACTCAATGTAATGACGTTAATATTATCACGTGAAATTTCTTGTTTGCAATTTTATACTGATTTTCTAATACTACTGTATACATTGTATTTCTTCGAATTATAACATCATTAATGCATTTTTGATTGCCCCAGTAAAGTTAAAAGGTACTACTATACAATTTAAAATGAAAACCAAGCGACCAAAGAGTAAATTTCAATGTATGACATTGTTTTCGGATGTTTTAAACATGATTGAAAATGGAGATCGAAGACTGGAACCTGACCCAAGAAAACTATAACAAACCATGTACCTATGACAAGCATTTAATTTGTTTTTTTCTTAAGTATAACAAGTCTAAGAAAAACATATTTTTTAGAGATTTGCTACTTACTTTATTAGTTTTGACATGCAATATTGTGTTTACAGATATTTGAAAGAAGCCATTTTTTTCTGTGAAGTAAACGTTAATCTCTTACACGTTTTCATCAAGAAACAGACTACAAATGGAAAACAGAGTACCTTTTGTAATGTGTTGTAATGTAAAAAAAAATTACTTCCTAATTTTTTTTCTCGGGTTAATTTCTGAAAAAAATATTAAGTCGTTACATCCGATTTAAATCGTGGTCGAGAATAGAAATGTTGTGTTATTATAGACCCAAGTGATTATCTATTTTTTCTTTAGTAAATGCACTAACGAATACAAAAGTTCCAATAAAGAGTTCCGTATTACCCGTGTCTTCCTACGCGTATTTTATATATTCATGTGCGAAATGTTGAAAGAAATTCAATTATATGATATTTATATTATTATAAATTATGATATTTTACACAGAAATAAACGCGAAAACAAATATCAGTACTGTGTGTTAAATTGTGCAATCGTATTTTTCACTGCAAAATCATACTTGAGGTTCCGTTTATCGTTTGAGACGGCCCTTCACAACCAACCCGAACGATACGACATCAACTGATTGTTGTGATATACCGATTGCCGTTTATATTTAACTCAGTATCATTTAGTATAGCTAACGATTCACCTCGAACTTGCTTTGTCTTGAATCAGTTACAAGGGTGCTAAAATAATTTGAAACAAACTTCAGAAATAAAAGTGCTACAAAGTCATCGATAGTGAGTATGACGTTTCGTCTGGTACCAGTTTTTGTCGTAAATTATGACTAATAGATTTTCAATACTCACTTTGCCAAAATTCTTTCGTTTTGTGGGTAAATTTTCAGTAAAATTATTAAGAACTTACTCTCATCAGTGCCATATGTTTTCCCGATCTGCAGTCAGACACGCAATGTTCTGGCTGTTCCACATTTAGCTGGTATTGTTCAGTTGAAGACAGAATAACTTCCGACGTCTGTTTTCTGCATTACAATCAAAGAAACAATGTTTCTGATTTACAGCTTATGTTTCATTAATTATTCAAGGTGGTTGCAATTGTGACTTCGTCTCGAAAAAAATGCTTAATGACTCTTTACGATTGTTTTATTCTGAGAGATGCAATGCTACTTTGCTTTGCTCAAATACTGTAGACGCATGATACGTTCACTGTTACAGAATCATTAATTAGTAGGAAAATGTGTAATTACTTTACTCTTGTCAGAGAACATTGTTTTCAAATCCCTAAGTGAAAATGAGAAAATCGAGCTTTTTAGTCAGTCTTGAGATTTCTATAGATAGATAAGTTGTTGCAGTTGTTTTCAAATAAAAGTTTTAATTCAAATTTATCATTTTGAAAATATGTCGATTTACATATTATAGGCACGCTACTTAAATTGAATTGCAGAGAGAAAAATGTTTTCTAAAGTCGTCGTTTGAAAAAACATTAAGTTTTGCGTAAACACGAATTCATGCGAAGTAATGTTGAAGTTGGATGTTTCATTCAAGTACATTACATACTGAGAACAGAAGGGATGCAATACCAGTTCTTACCAGACCATCACATGAGAAAAAAGCTTGAGGACCCAACAAATGATCACATGAAAAGCTGACAAAAGCAAACGCTGTTTATCTTGGACCAACAACTACTTCTCTGGACAAGTCAAACATCAGTATCTGCACTAAGTACTTGGTTTTCAATCGGGTGCGGAAGATGAAAATATCAAAATATCCATGACACAAACCATGGTCTCAGAGGATTATCCATCAGAGACGTGGATCAACATGTTCACAGACGGCTCTGCTACAGCAGCTATACTAGATGGTGGTGCTGGTATTGTCATCATGCAAACGACAAGTGGGTCAGAGACAGTCAGCATACTAACAGGCGAGCATTGTACCAATTAAAAAGCAGAAACAGAAGCCATCATACAGGCATCGAAAACTACAACAGAGTCTAAAGAGAACTGTCAACAGTTGGTCATTTTAACAGATGCTCTCCTAGTCCTTGCCAAAGAACTTACGACTCAGCGAGAAGCGGAAAGTGTCTCTTCAATGGATACCCGCACACTGAGGTGTTCATGGCAATGAGATGGCAGACCAATTTGCAAAACAAGTTGGTAGAGGCGACCAGCTACTGAATAGAGTCACTTATGAAGAAACGCTCGCGGTGATTAAAACTGTTTCAAGAACGAAGACACAGAAATATGACTATCATCTACTAGACAAATGGGAGTAAGTCATTAGATATAAGTTTCGTACAGGACATAACAGGCCCAATGCTCACATGTATGAATTTTTGAGACTGTTTCCAAAGAAAGAAGTTAAAGTGAATGTACATTTAACAGCATTACTTTAGTAATTCGTAGACATCTTTAAGAAGAAGCTAAAATTACTTCATCATTGCGTAGACCCTAACAGTAGTATTTGAAAGCAACGTACTAAAACTCAGGATATAGAAATACCCATAATTTTTTCATAATTCTTTATTTTCATCACTGCAAATGTATATAAAAATCAGAATAATCATCAGACTCAATAACAAAACTGTTTGCTTATATATTTAATGTTACTAAATTCTGTATTAACAATGTAAATGATTCATGATACGAATGATAGAAATAATACATCTTTTTTACAGTCCTGAATTAACTTTGAATTTAAATCAATATTTTACAGGTCATTAGATTTGTCAGACAAAAAGCGAGGAACAGTTAGCTGACAAGTTTCTTTGGCAACGACAACTGCTAAGAAATTTAATTTAAGTGCCTTTCAATAAACATACAACTTTTTCTCTATACAGTAGCAACAATGTATTATTAGTCGTGTAAGATGGTTTTAAGATTGAAATGATATTACTCTTACTTTCGTTCCAATCACTTTCCAACCTCAGTTCACGGTAAGATATTGTAACTTGATTTAAACGCAACTAAATATATGTATTACTCTCATTTAATTGGAATGGACTTATCAAAAAATATTTGAAACAAACCAAGCTCAAAAAACATTTTATGAAAGTTTTTATGAATTATGAAAATATACAAACACCATGGTTTTTATTATAACATTCCAGTTCTCCGGCCTCGGATGAGTGTGCCGTGGTGAAAAAGAAAACATATGGTTCGGGTGCTACAACATAAACTAGCGATTTGCAAGTACAAAATGATGCCTACGGAAAAGCTTATTTAATTTACTGGCATAATTGCTGAATAAAAAAATGCATCTGTCTTATAAACAAGATGAAAAGGCAAAATCTGCAAACATCTATACCGACTGAGGGACACCTGCAACACCATCCAGAGGGATGAGGATAACCTTAGAATGATATGTGTGACATGAATTTCTACGATTACATTGTGCATGAAATCAAAAACTGTCGAGATTGTTGAAACATATTCTAAGATTAAGACATTAAAGACGAGATTATCAGAAGGTATCTGAGCGGAATCCAACTGGTATATTCTCAGTGATAAAATACATGAACCCAAACTGCAATGGCGTGTTAAGTGTGTTGGTATGCTAATTTAAAATCGTAAACGCCCAGACAAAAGTGACGTCAATTTATAAAATGTAAGAAAAGATAAAAAATCTATTGCGTCAGTATAAACATTACTATAGAATGATAGTAAACATTGTCTTAAACAAAGATACGCGTTATTCTTATATTTGTCATGTCAGAATATCTTTGAATAACTCATTTGAGCATAACCTGAGAATGTCACGGAAGACACTTTCATAAATATTTTCTTACAATTAACAATTTAGAAATGATGCAGCATTTATCATTACGAAAACTAAAAGTAAGTTTTTTTTTGTAATAACAGCTTATTAGCTCAACAATAGAAAATTCGGAGATCAAAAGAACATTCAGTCAGGAAAATTACGTATTCCTTTGTATAATAACCAGGCACAATTAATCCTTATCAATTACACAATTTTAATGGAGTATCGTTTATTATATAGAATGCACCCAACCATCAAAACACTGTCACTTTCGTTTGTCGTTGCTCGTCGGCTATTTTTATCCTGAAAATGTGAACATTGACACTTATTTAAGACAACTTCACTTTTTTCATATTGGACATTCGGATTGTCTAACAAAAATTGTATAATTGACTTACTATAAGGCTGTTTATCCAAGACTGTAAATATGCTTATGTACTTTCGTTAGCATATTGTTATGTTGCATAATTAATTATGAAATCATAATTATTGAAATATTAAACTGATTATACATTTATACCGGTAGATAAATATTGTTTTGGAAATGTGAAAAATTAATGAGATATGTGCTAAATGGGCTTTCACATCACGGCTTATTTATGCAGTTTTATATAATTATTATGAACATGTGTGACGTACCCTAAATGAAACAAAAATTATAGCGTTAAGAATATTGATTTAGAGGTCCCTGCTCCAGTGGGATTTGTAATTGTTTAAAATATCTTAAGTGTAAGAACTTAAAATGCTACAAACTAATGGAACCCAAATGTTGCTGTGTTTTTGTTCATTATAGCCTAATCCCAAAGCATTTTTATTCTTTTGTCTATCCTGGTTCTGGTACTTTTAACACTTGCACGGCTGACGGGCATTTTCTAGAAATATATACGTATATTAAAAAAATCGGCGTGCTCTAGTGTTCCCGACGAAAAAGAACAAATATTTCGTCAAAAGAAAAATCCAGATTAATTAGTCAGAGATGGATTGCAGAATAACTACACAAAAACAACATTATACCAATATAGAACTTTTATTATAAGAAAACAATCTCCGAAGTCTTGTCGTGTCACGGTAAATACAGAATAATGATAATAATGTTGATACAGCAGACAGACCTATGAACAATAAAACATAGTGATGCAGTCGTTATAAGTTACCTGAATTGTGGTTTTACGTCACAAACTCTAGTGATAGGCATCGCTAATGTCTGCAACTACTAGTCTTCCTACGTTTGTTAGCAGTTGATACAAGTCGTGATAAAACCTTAGTACATATTTTGTCAACCATATGCTCTATATATTACTGTTGTGTTATAAATGAACCTACGGTAGAAACAATTCTCCTGAAACATACTATAAATCTGCTCCGAGGTTCGTGTGTGTATTTGCTTAATAATTGTATTATATTTGTTTTAATAAATTGTTTCCAGCGACATTATATTATATATGTTGTATATAACGAGATAATCCTGTAACAATAAAGACATGATTTTATATTTGATACAGTTTATACCCAATGGATAATTAGTTGAAATACATGTTTATCGGATATATAATTATGATATCATGATTTAAAATAATAAACTTTTTATTACTATTACTATTTCTTTTACTTTTGCAAGATTTGTGATTATTATTGCTATAGATGTGATTAAATTTGTTTTATTTTTAATAAACGTTTGTTCTCTTAATTTATTTTGACTTGAAATGTAAAAAATTACAAAAGGAGCCATCAGTGTATCAAATATGGAACATGCTATCTGTTACAATATACATTGTGTCTCTTTTCTGACATGTTAATTATCATATATAATGAACGTTACCGAATATCAAACGAACCATGTCTTAAAAGCTATGTCTGAGCAGCATGACTCTCTGAACTCTTGAGGCGTGTGATTTCCGTCTTTGTACTGCGGTACCGTAGCAACATCTACTATTTCCGTTTATTAAGTTTCTGACCAATGTGCAATGCTTTCCGTGCTCTTTTGTCCTCCTTGTAACACAGAATTCGTGTGAGGTGACAAGAAATTATGACTGACGACAGTATCCATTTAAGTTTATAGTGTCGTTCTTTGTGTATAACATTTCTGCTAGATGTACTAGCGAGACATGTAAAACGTATAATGACACAACATGTATTTTATACTTGTACTTAGCGTCTATGATCGTATTGAGGAATAAGAGAAACAGTTAACACTTTCTTACGTAGGTTGAGGGGATCGAGTACTACCGGTATCCTGCTACTTAAGGTAAAACCAATGATGCTAAAGACATGTTAACAGAAACGCGAAAACATATCAGAAAAACAGTATGTTTCTTCCTACGCTTTGTTTGTCAAGAATAGATCTACAAGATATAGTGCGATTGTACATTGTAAGAACAGGTGTTGTGCTATTGACCGGTAGTAGACTAATATTTTCTTCAATCAGATAAAGTTACTCTCAAGAAAGAAATACACAATGTACATATAAGTTGCTCTATGTGAATGTTTATAAAATAATAAAATAAAATATAAATATTTCTAAATTTGTTTAAAGGATACGGTTTTAAGCATGTAATTGTCGTCACTGGCATGCAAAGTTAACGTCTGATTTCATACACCACAATCACTGTACACCGTTACTTCGTAGAAACGTGCGAAACATCTTTACCCAATTACCGTTTCCGACGGTATAATGAATAATTAGCCGCTTCACTGACCAACTTTTTGATGATTAATTCCTCAAAGATAGCATCACCTGTACCATCGACTAGGCCGTGTGCAGGTAATCACGCATTAAATACTCAACAAGCTTCTTAATATTTTTGCCGTTAGTTTCATTTTGACCTATCATATACATTGTATCGCATCTAATTAGATACTTTAAGACATATAACAAAGGCAGGTTCTAATATTCCCTTATTGCTGCTATTTTGTTTCCGTCCATATTTTCAATTTATTAATATTTTATGATGATCCGCGTTGAGCTTGCTTATCTAGTCAGCAGTGCCAATACAGCATGCTTTAGATGTCAAATTTATGTTTATTGAGTTATTGAGTGTATCGTCATTGACACTTTTTGACCTTGTATTTGTGTCTTAAATTTGGTACGACGTCTTGTATTCATTCCGGTCCTCATGGGTTATTGTAATATCAAACAGGGTTGAACATTTTGAACCTTCAGATTTTTAATTTGTCATTTGAAATGTTAGCAGTTGTTTTTCTTGAATGTTTGGAAGTCAAACAATATCAGGTGTAGCAATTATAATAGTGGTTAAGTAAGCGAATGTGTCTATGACTTTTAATAAATGTTCAATCATTATTAATATTACACTTAGAATGAAACGTTGCTTAAAAAGTCCAGATTAACGATTTAAAAACAATACTGCCAGGCAACAACCAAGTATTCTGATTTTTGTAAATTATATCTATAAAAACTGTTAGATTTTACTTATATCTTGATCTATTGCTAAAACTGCTCGCTCTCAGATTTTGCTGAAAATAAAGTTCTTCAAACTGTCTGAAAACATATTTTAGAACCAATAGTCAAATAAAAAGGTTCGTGTATACATTCGTGTAAAGTATATCTGTATATTTGAAATTATACGCTACCAAATTATAAAGCGTTAGAAACGCTTTTGAAATTTCAGTATTACCATATAGTGTAACTGTGCCGTAAAACCAAACTCACCAACCTTTTCAACAGATTTCCTCAAAATGGAACCTAGATTCTTACTTGTGTTGTTGATTCTAGCAACTAATTTTAACATATCATTTTGGACAAATCAATTTTTTTCACCGGAAACGGTGAACCAACGCAAATGTCATAAATTCTGTTTACGTGACTCAATAAAATGACATCCTGATAATAATAATAATAATAACAATAAATAATAATTATAATAACGACAGAGTGTTTTTAATCTTTAAATTTAAATGGCATGTGTGTCTACATGATTTTTTTTCATTTAACGTCGATTATGACCGCATTGTATTAATATTCTTTGGCCCTTTCATGGCGATAAACTGAACAGTGCAATCCGCGACCACTTTTAAACATCCATCATTCCTATGCAAAAAGCACTCGATGTCAGAAATGCTAAAATGAAAATGCCTGAACTGCTTTCTGAGAGCAAACTCCTGACTAATAATTTACCACACTTAGTTGTGCATCAGCTAGCTGTTAGTACAATCTGTATTCATTTTCGAACAATTTGCAGTGAAAAAAATCCTCGTCTTCTTTCAGTTTTGTGCACTTTCTTGTTTAAATATTTGTAAACAAAAGAAGAAGAAAAAAATATTTAATACGATTAGAAGTTTTCCGAATTCTTTCCAAGAACTAATTGAATTTATCTGTACGTGTTACACACATCGAACAGGTAGAAAAACATGAAAGGCTTTGCGGAAAAATAATACGAAAGTAAAATGCTTGTGGCATCGGTTGGTCGTTAAAAGTGTTATAGTTTGTACATCCGATACATTGATGTATGTCAGATTAACGCAAAATCTATCTACTTCATGTTACATAGGGGTTAAGTGAAAGGCATGTGTCGATAGAACAAAAGCAGGGAAAGATCAAATAGGCTGTGCAGTTGTACAAATCATGAGGTCGTCTGCCGAATTTCATTTGTAGGGTAATGAAAAGGAACGCGGGTCGCAGAGGTCTGTTCGCATCCATTCTAATGAGACGCAGTGCTCGTCTTTAACAAACGTACGCGAGATCTTATGGAGGTTATAAAAAGAAAATGGAGAAGCAAGCGCTCGTATACGATATGTGTGATTATGTCATAACAATAAAACTGTTAATGGAAACTTATAGAAGCAGTTCGTCATAAAAGTTCTAGATTTCAAGATAAGCTGTTAACTTAATAGTAGTTACTTGGAATAATGAGAACGAATAGCAGTCTTATTATGTTTTTATTCCGTGATAAGTAATTAACTTTAATGTTATCTTCATACTAACTAGTTTAAATAAATTGTTCTAAGATTAAAACAAAATTAGAACTGTAATTAGTTTTAACGAAAAAAGGGTGTTATTTATGTGTATGGATTTAAATTTGACGTCATCTGGAGCAGTAAGTGTAAAGAGGCTGTTCATTTTTTTCTTGTAAATTTAAAAGACGGATTTATTATTCCTGGATATAATGATGTGCCTACGGGACCAGCAAACGGGGTTCCTGCGACCTCCGGATAGATGTCATCCATATGATTGTTTTCCACCGCCGGTTGGTTATTAATTTATGTTTTAATTGCACAAAAATGCATTTTATACTAATTTTAATATTGTTATTTTACTTAATATAAGAATCCATTTATACATAAAAGGAAACGCTTTTACAGTGCTTATAATGAAATGTTTACCTTTGATACATACATTATTGAACTTAAGGTAAATTGTAAGGTATAAAATGATAATCATATTTTATCAATTCGGTATCTATATCAATTAGACCAATATATTATGTTTGATTTGCCAAGCAGGTTGCCTTTGTATTATTAGTAATAAATCTCATCGTAATAAAATTTTGGCAATGTATTTACGGTTATTCTTATTTTGGAACCTGGAATTGCCAAAAATAAGTATTTAAAGAGATTAGAATACTTGGCTGCCGACGATCAGCATTTGGCTGGCCAGAGGCTTCCCCGTGTTCGATGTTGGCTTCATTTCACACATTTCGCATCAATGATTTCTGGATATATTTCATGTACGGTGTGTATCAGTTTTGGACAACAAATGTCCCTACAGTTTTACTTTTCATTCCTAACTGTGTGCTCTTTTATGATGGGATTTATTCCTTGAATGGAGTCTTAAGGAGTACGCTATTTTAACATTGCATAGTAGTGTCCTGTGATCTATTTAATAAGGTATGGACATTGGTGTGGACCTGGATCAGGGTTGTAGAACTCGCTAACCATTTGATTATTAAACATTTAGGAATAAATTTTCACCATAAGGCTAATTTTTAATTTCACCTTCGTACTACCTATGTTCTTTTGTGCTAACTTTGTAATATCTATACACTTTTATTGAATACAACACATGAGAAATAATAGCATAATAAAATATAACCTCAAGGCATATATTTATTTATTCCATGAACTGCAGTAAAGGTATAAATTACTGAAAATTCCAGCATAACGTTTGAGAATAAAGCTTTTGAGATATGATAGTAAAATAAAAACACAGTCTCCTGGATCATTCCAGAAAGTATTAAGCAGCTCATCGTAATAATCTTATTAAAGTGCAATGTTTGTTTCTCTTTGAAGATATGTCGTTTTATTATTTAAAACCTGGCATTCAACTAGAATAAAGATAAACTAGCAAGTGTGCGAGAAATAAATTCATACAGTTAACAACACATTTCTTCAATTTTATTTATACTTTTATTTAAAGTTCAATGGAAACATTGTAACCAGGAAATATTCAGTAAAATATATTAAGCAGAGTATTGTTGTCCATTTTGACATTCTTCAAGTTTCATTAGTTTTATTATTATTCATATTTTGAGTTTGTGAACTCAAATATCGCTATATAAATGTTGCGAAGTGGATTTTGCATATAACACGTTTCAATATGAAATATGTATCCAGTTAATGATTTTATTTTTGGTTACAGTTAGCAGGTCCCCGCCCGCCTCCAGGTGATTGGTTCCCGCCTTATGAGGGGTACCCACCGGTAAGTGTTTGATCCTTAAAGCATGCACTTTAAAAAAATTAAAATGGTGTTGTGTAAACCGAACACATTGAAAATGAGTGTAGTTACGTAACTCGATATCCTTGCTACTTTACAACACATAATCTAATTTTCTATCTCATTTATGTCTATTTCTGCAAGAAAACACTTCCTCGTTCTTTGTATGTGTCATTTAATGGTATTATACAAATAAACGAAAAATAAAAGTGAGAAATTAAAAAACAAAACACGTGAAATTATATGATAAAAAAAGAAATGCATATAATAAGGCACTGTGCAATGTGAGAACAATAAATACGGAACTGGCTTCATCGTTATGAATAATGAGCCTCATGACAAAGACATTTGGAAAAATTTAATTATTAAAAATTGTAACATTTAACACAGTTTAATGCAATGCAAGCTTCATCCATTCTTGTTATGCTTTCGCTCTGATAGCATTACTTTGGATCGTTTTTTCACATTTAGAAATATTATTTTCATTCGTGAAATGCTTCGCTTATTTTGTTTGGAAATGGAAGACGTTCGGCACGTGGCTTCTGAAGTTTGTTTAAAATGCCGGTGATGGATGAAGACAACGCGCTGTCGTGCAAATATGAAAACAATACCGCTTTACAATGATAAATTGCACGAGGAATGCAAACAAATCGTTCGCTCCTTGCAGTCTTGTTAAGTGGTTGACAAATGGAAGAGGTATAACATACAAATTGTTTAAAAGTTGAATATAAATAATCATAGAATAAATCCATCTGTTTATAAAGTTGGTTGAACAATATTATTGCACGCGGCAACTGCACATGACTTTTATGGCGGCCAAATCAGCAAAAATAAAATTGTGCCAAATAGCAATTTGAACGTTTATAAAAATGCTTTTACAACTAATCCCTTGTCATTTTAGAAATACCCTAAAAGAATTTATACTCAGATTCTAGAAACGATAGAAATGATAATTCATACATAAGTAGAAAACGTATAATAATTCACTTCACCCAGAAAAAAGTTATAAGATAAAATAACCAGTAGTGCGCAAAATAGTGACTTAAGTAACACTTCGAAAAACGCGAAATTGGAAATTTTAGAATTTTAACGAAACAATAAACATTACACGTATGAATCTCGCTGGAATTGGAAGAGGTGATGTATTCTATATGAAAGAATATTTTGTTATTTTGATTACTTGTATAATTATCATGTTATTGTGTGATCTTGAAAGACGAATTATTTATGTTATGCTGTTGTCTTTATAAATGTTTAGGCTGAGCTTATATTATGTTAATTCAAGTAATATTGCCGTTCACAGTGACCGTCGTAGTTTTAAAAAACATAATCATATATCAGTAATTGATACTCCTGCAACAAGAGTATTTACCAAGATTGTAATTTTATGAATTTGTGTAGCGATTTCATTTTTATTGAACACAGTGAAAGTCTTTGTAAATATGTTTTTGATTATCCTGATTTAAAAACTGAAATTCCCGCCATATTTATAGATATTAATTGTAATGCCTACTTGTAAATCGGTTTAACTAATTTATTACAAACTTTCAAAACATGTCTTTGCATCAAAATTGATATTTCAGCATGGTCAGTGTGACGGCTAATATAGGTTTGTACCTGGTATAGTTACTGTGTGCATGAGTCTGAAAGAACTTGAATGTCTCAAATTTGAGGGCAAGTAAATACATTCTGTTTGTATATTCGGAAAACGTTAACACGCATAGCAATTGTTGAGACTTGGGTTGTATATTCATCAAAAGTGTATAAATGTTTCTATTCTTGAGAATTCAATACTAAAATACCTCAATTAATTTTATGGAACACGTGTCGAGTATAATCAAATCATCTTAGAAAACGTTGAAGTTTTGATTAGAAGAAATAATTTCTATGGTTAATAAATATTGCATAAAATTTGAAACTCTCTATCGAGATAACTAGATAAAACTGTATAAATACGACAGACTTATCGGATTTAGAGCTTTCAGGAAATCTTTATACTCTTCATCCGAGAATAAAATATCATTTGCACACGCCATGTGTTAAGACATGATTAATAGCATTTCATTTGAATACTTCTCTCATCGTTAAATAGTATTACCATGTAGTTTTTTTACAATAGCCATGTCGCCTTGTTATGTGGTTTCATTAGAAAGGGAATTCAGGAAATGAAAGAATAGTTTTCTTTTGTAAAACGGTTAATCATATATCCGCTTTTACATCATAACTTCACATTCCACATTGGTATTAAAGTGCCTCGGTATATACTTAACCTCGGATGATTCTGGTAACCTCATAATATTTGTACATTGGATGGATATGTTTCCATTTACGTGACACGTATATGTGTGATAAATTACATGTTAAGTGTGAAGTAAAATGCAAATGAAACCATTTCCTTGCATACCGATAAAGCATGCTGGTTCCCAGCCTCCTTGGCGCCAAACAGACTATCTTTTTAACGACAACCCGGATTTATTCGCGGTTGTGTCAACCTGCTGTAACAAGCCAACTAACGACAACCCGGATTTATACGTGAGAGTTTACGCACTGTCAACATCGGGATATCAAGTCAACTTTGTAATGACAATTTTAGATGCGATCTGACTTATTTACCAACAGTCGCTTTCACTCATCTTCGGTACATCTGTTGTATCCGGATGATCCCATCGAACACCCTTAATCATCACTTCTTTATTTGTAAGCAATGCTGTTAAACCTGTTTAATATGTTTGTAATAAATTATTACACAAATTTCCTATTATTTAATGTCTATATTACTAAAGCAGCGTGCCAAATGCTATAGAAAAAAACATTCTCATTTTGCATACATGATATTTGAAAAAAGCACTAGAAAATTAAACAATAACAACTCGGCTAAATGACGTGTAATTCTTGAAAGCTGTTTCATAATAATAAGTACTCAAGTAAATATAGTGTCGCATTTTACGTTGTCCGCATGTCTTTGTGAGAGTACTTAGCCAAATTCCAAGTGTGCCTTCTGGCACATTCACTATTTTTTGAACACTACGAGAAACGAACTGAAATGAAAAATAAATGAAAAATACTGCCAAGTCAAGTACGTGTATTTGTCACTTGAGTTTTTCAAAGTTTAATAGTTCTCTGGGACAGAAATGTTTCGAACTTTATTGAAAGCTTATTTTCAGTTTTCCTAAGGTATTGCTCTAAGCAGTTCACTTCCAAGTTATACTGAATGTAGCTGACATTTGGAATTTTCTTTGTAACACATCACGAACCATTTAATGTACCGTTGCTCATTTCATTTATATTCTGGTCTTAATATTATACTGTATCTGCAATACCAGGTGGGTGTTTTGATTACACTATGTATTGTCTTATTTCCTGCTGTATGTATTACAGCTTGTAGTCGTGTAATGATGAAATGCTTTCCTTCTGTAAAACAGTTAATCTTGCTCTAGTATCTTTACATTCCCTCCTGTTGTAGAAACAATGTTGATGACCTCATAAATAATTGTACAATGAATTGTCTGTAGTTATTTGGGTGACAAGTAAATCATGGGTAAGCTTTTCTTATCAGTTTTACCATCTGCATGCTTAATCCACAAAATGTGCAGTATCCATGGCAACAAAAGAACATGTAGTCCTGTAAGTTTTATTCTGGTATTTCATGCGTTTGCCGAGTTTTCTGTTGTTTTTTCTTACAATTTAGAGGTCGGTTCCGATTGAAACCGGTCCTTTGTAAAGATGCTGTCAGATAGCTTTATTGTTACCAGCGCTGCTTGGGCACATGACTCTAGAATAACGGTGTCTATCTTTTTAGAACAAAATGTTTACATGGGGCGGACTCTTGGTACTATTCGGATAGTTTCAAATATTTTTTATGTATTTTACTCATTCTAAATCAACGTCCATGCATTTTTGCCCTCTGTGTGAGCTTTTGTATTCTTTGTGCAAACCATGAAACAGACCTATGTGTAAGGTACTTTATAATGACTTAAATCTAAGCGTCTAGTTCCAGCAAGCATTTTCTTTAGTTCGTGAACCAAATAAAAGTCTGGGATGGCAAGGACAGGGCTATAGGGAGGGTGTGATAACAATTGTCATTTAAAAGAATTGGTAACTTTCACTGTAGACGAAATGGTGCGGAGTGGGAGGTTGTCATGAAGAAGAGAGACAGGTGTTAACTTCAGACGTAACTGTTTCAGTCTTTAAGAATTACTTCAGACCTGTATTTGAAAGTAACAGTGCTACCTTTTGTCATAAATGAGTAAGAATTATTCTCATATGCATCCCAAAAACAACTAACGTTTCGTTATCAGCAGAAGGAGACATTAAAAAAAATTCGGGGTTTGGGAAAGAGCTCGTTTCCTCTGCTTTGACTGAGCTTTTGTCTCAGGTTCCGCATGATGCACCAATAATTCATTATCAGTGATGATGCCATTCCCCTCCCGATTAAAATTACCCAACTGAATTTTCTGACACGGTCACCCTATTAGACTTTTTGATCATTTATCAACTGTCGTGGTACCTGCCTCGCACTGACCTTACTCATACCAAGTTGGTGAAAAATCTGATGCCTACCAGCTACCTTCTGCCGTGTTACTCGGCGATCCTGCATCAAGAAACTAACATTTTCAACCACTGAGGGATCACTGCCTACGTAGGCCTCCCAGACATAGGCGTGTCACAAACGCTAGTTCTATCGGTGAGAAACTGAGAAATCTAGTTGTTAAATGCAAAGCGTGCTAAGCAAACATCTCCAAGCCTCGTTTTAAGGTAATCAACATCTCAATATACATGTACGATAAAGAGGATGAGAATTTGCAAATGTACTGCAACCTCACAAAAACCAATTTATAGTTACGTGATTTGTTGCTGTTTTCACCGTAGTGTATGAACATCACCTTAAGATAATATATACGTAGTCCACGACTGATACCAATATTACTTACTACAGTACACGAGTTCAGAAAAAATACAGAAAGAAAACGTTTCTTTCAAAAATAAACCAACAAATCGCAGTGCAGCTGCAAAATGGTCTTGTACACATATTAATTAATGGATAAAATACTTTAAAACAATGTTAAAAGGAAAAGTTATTTTCATTTCTGTAAAATCTCAAGAGTCTTGGGATACTTGGTGTTCGCTTAGCACGTCTGTACTACAGTTAAGTTCCGCCATTTGACCACCCGATATTTAGATCAAACATTTCAGAACCAAATCTTCAATTTCATAGAGAAAAGGTCACGCTAATAAGACCGATTACACGATTGGTCCTCAATACAGAAACAATACTGTCTGAAGATTTTACAGATAATTTAAAATGATTCATCCAATAAGTTTTTTTCAGTATGATAATAAAATAAAAAAAATATAATCATGGTTAGTTCATTGAAATTCTACATGAGGATACTGATGAAAAGAATGTAGTCAATGTAATGAATTAAGAACGCTATATGAAACAATTTGGCGTTCCTTTTTTGACAAAATGTGAGAAGGGTATTAACAAGACATTCCATTGGACCATCTTTCTCAAAATAAAGACACTGGTTTCATTTTGTGTAGGATAAAACAGTATTTTAGTTGTCTGATGGATAAACCAGGTACGTTTAATCCTTCCAGAAAAAATATTCGTTGTTTGACAACACTACCATGTAAAATACGTTATATTAATTTTACTTGTGCAATTGGATGTCGATTTTAAGGGGTTGAGATAAATGAAGCTTTTAATACATAAACAAGAAAACGAAACTGAAAAGACAACAACCCCCTTCCCCCCTTCCCTCCTCCCAAAAGAAAGACAAGAACGCAAATGTTATTCAATGCAAGTCTTACAAAAAGCAATCTATACATTTTATGATATATATGCCACTAAATGAAAGTAATACAACAACAAAAATAACAGATGTTGGAGACTTACTGAATTCAATGCCTTTAGCAATAGCATATTTTCTTACGCACTTCATTTTGTTAAGACGGAAACACAATCAGCCTCTTACGCCATGTTGCTCCTTTTATAATATTTCTGGTCTTTTTTTTAAGTTTTGATTTTCTTATGTAAATGTTTCAGTGGTTTAATGCAAAAAACTGTCAACTTTTTCCTGTGAGTGCAAGAACTGTATTGTCATGAAATATAACAAAAGAATTGCTACATAGCACTTACTAATAAGTGTAAATTATACAGTTCCTATGAAACAAAAAATCTGACATGAACATTTTACGATTTAGAACACCTTACATGTTTTGTTTTTTAGAACCCAACTAAAAGTGCTATTTAAAATGCAATCATTTAATACTCTTACACTGTAGTGTCTTTTTGCGACCATTAAATCTTAGCCGCATTCAATGTCTAAAGTAGAATCGACAGTGTCATTTCATACTTTGAAAAAAAATGTGTAGGTTATATTTTTGTGATTTTTCTTGCTTTATGTGTGATAAATATTAAATACGCATTTACTATGTGTATAGCGGAAATGTATTATTGCGCGTAGCTTGTTAAATTTAAAGAACTAGATTACCATTTTGCACGTATTCGTAATCAAAGTTATCAGTGGCTATAACCATAAAAGTTATAAAGGAATTTATGCTCATGCGCATTGTATCTGCTTGCATTAAGCGATAAATTACTGTACTGTACTGTACTGTACTGTACTGTACTGTACTGTACTGTACTGTACTGTACTGTACTGTACTGTACTGTACTGTACTGTATGGAATGGCATTGCAATGTACTGTATTGCTAAACCGCAGAAAATGCACACATTGGCGTGAAATGTTTAAAACATATTGTAGCATTCTTTTTTTCCAGTTTTACGACATACATGTCTATATCTTAAATGAGTCATGCACCTCTCAGCTTTCTTCTTAAATCGCGTCATTTAAAAGTTTTTAATACTCGCTAAACTTGTTCGAAATGTGTAAAGTTGTTTTTAGAAAATTCTATCCATGTAGTTTTAAAAAAATATTTTTGATGAATATGAGAGTTAATGTTGAATGAAATTTGTTTGTCCGTGACTGTTCGCCTAGTTAAGACAATGCATAGTTGTCTCAATATGGACATACCAGAGAGCAATAGAAGAATCTTCTGTTTATATTTGTTGTTTCATTTAGTGACATGTAGCATAAAATATATGTATTGCTTTTAGTAAGATTTGCATTGAACAACATTGGCGTTTTTTTCCTTTTTAAAGGGGGAATGGGGTTGAATATTTTTCCTCTTATTTTCATTTGTATCACATATATCATATATATATATATATACTTACATTTTACATAGATGCTTTATGTGTTTCAATTCGGAAAACATATGTCATTTAGATATTTTAGTGTGATGAGTATGGAACGGGCATATACAATGTATAATAACTTATACTCTAACTACACACTTTGGTTACTTTCGTTTATTGTCTAAAACAGCTTGCACAAAAACGTATTATACAACGTATTTTACATGGCAGTGTTGTCAATCACTGTTTTTTTTCTGGAAGGATTTAACTTACCTGGTATATCCACCACACTACCAAAATACTGTTCTATCCTACAAAACTAAACCATTGTTTTTAATTTGAGAAAGATGGTCAAAATGAATGTCTTGTCAATGCCCTTCTTATCATGTTAAAATAAACGCCAAACTGCTTAATAATGCAATAAGCTATATGGCGTCCTTAATTGATTACAAAGATTTAGACTTTAAGAATATATTTTATTGTCATGCAGAAAAACTTACTGGATGAATTAATTTAAATTATCTTTAAAAATGTAACTGCAGTAAAGTTCCTGTAATGCGGACCAGTAAAAATAGTCTGATCAATTAATCGGTCCTTATTAAGAATCAAAGCCTTGAACAGACGAATGTGTCGGATGTCGTCGTAAAATAGGAAGGAAAGGGCTTCTCCCGGCACTCACAAAATGCGCATAGTGGCGACAAATTGACGAAATATATTATAGCCAAACATACAGTGAAGCAAGATTTATGTTCCTTGAGCACTTCTCTTCCTCTCATTGCTCTGAGTGAATATGATGTAACTTCAAATTGTTGAACAGGTTGAAAAACTCCGCATTAGGTCTCTTCTAGGACAATAGCTGTTGATGTATTTAAGTTTTACAATGAAAACACAAAACATATGGTCAGAAGTAGTTTGTTTACAAAGCCATAAACTGTAAATTGAAAACGACAATAAATTTAATTATTTTTGCCAGCCAAGAAAGCATGTGTAGCTTTTGAATTGTCGGCTGTTTAACGTAATAAAAGTAATATACAAAAGTAGCAAAAGGACATAACATCCTCCGTAATCAACTTTCTCGCATAAAAAGTCAGGGTCTCTTTTAATGTGAAGTTACAATGATTTCAAGTCAGCGACCCTTACCACTTTGAGCGTGGACTCAGCAAAACAATCTTGACTGGTGCTCGAAATCACTATCGCGAGATTACAAGTCTAGCATGTTACCGCACGTACTCTCGAATCGTGCCTATTTATACTGTATAGTGTATACCTATAAAACCTCTATGATTTACGCAACAGAATCACACATCGGGTCGTACCGCTTTAAACCTCGAACGAGGATGGTCGACCCAAAAAGCACATATTCAAACAAACAACAAAGTCACTGAGTGTATTATTTCGCTTAAAACAGTAAAAATGTAAAATAAGTATTGTTAGTATTTTGATTCACAACTTCATTTTTCTTTAGATTTAGTAATTTGCTCTTTGAAAGCTTCGCATTGATTAGTTTTTGGTTAAAACTATTGAATCGTTTGCTGACGGTACTTCGGTTGGGAAATTGGGACAACGGCCGTAGTTTTTTTGGTTTTATTGCTGGTTCCCATCAATACATTTCCATTTTACACTGATATAATGTTAATGTAAAAAGTGAAATATAGAGTGATGGTATAGATTTTCATATGAGTCACAGTGTGATATAGGTCTGCCGGAACTAATTTTTTAAGTAGTGCATATACATAATTTTGCTTTTGTTTTGATAGTTCGCATAAAAAATGTGTTTGTTTTGAGTGGATATGGAATATATCTCAACTCAAAGTGATACAATTTTCACATTTTAACTAGCGCTTCGCTAACATTTGTATCATCCTCGGTGAGATATATTCCATATCCGCTCAAAACAAACAAATATCCTCCATCTATTGTATTTATGTTGCATCTCCATGTAAAACTGTTGTCACAAAGCCGTTTTGCAAGATCATTGAAAAATAATGTTGCGCTATATTTAAGACATTTTGATTTTAAAAACAACGTACGGAATTGAATGTTTCTCTACATATAATGGTCAAGTCTAGCTGTTCTTTATAATATGAGGAATTCGGGTAATTGTACCTACAATTGGTCTTTAACGGGACTGAAGAAAATGTTTTATATTTTTTAAATGCGCATTGTGCGGATATCGAAATAATTCCTTATATTAAACCCCAATACATTAAAAACACAACTTACAGACAATGCAATTTACAGTCATAATGTTTTAAGCAATAAATATCTTGCGAACAGATGTGAATGTTTAACAGATATGAAATACAGACTTAAACAAAAGATGTAACGGTAACCGAAAAAAACTACGAAAAATGAATTACGAATGTATTCTTTTGTCATTTTAAGAGGGAAGGGTATTTATCATTTTTATTGTAGATACGATCATTTTGTTTGCTGTCTTTAATTTCGTACGTTTTCTTTACATGTCTTGCATTTGATTGAATATAAATTAATTTTGATCAGACGAAAAGCATTGCCCTCCCCGTCAATTTTGCAGATACATTTGCATGTAAGCAATTTAACATTTTACTCTAACCGTTATTTCGCAGTAATCAAGACTGTTTACTCCTTTACATTGCACAATTTTGTCCGATGATTTTTAGCATAACAATGTGCAAATTGCACATCATACATTTTTAACGTTCGAGAAAGAAAAGAAACAACAGACACCAGGGCAATGTAAAGTCGTTTGCAGTAAAATGTTTAACGATTAGAATATAAGCCTACAGTTGACTCATAGAGGAACATATCTGATGCAGGGTGAGATATTTTTATTTAACTTCACGGTGCATAGTAATTGCCGTTCACAGATGCTGTGTCGTGGTCGGCAAACGTTATTTAATGTAAGGTAGACGAGGTGTATTTTCAACGTCGCATGTATTTCTGGCATCACTTGTGTCGAAAATTTGGTATAAGTTCTCCCGTCTTTCCTAAAATTTCGTATGCGTAAGTGCAAAACCTATTAGCCGGATCGTGATGTCTAAGTTAGATAACGAAATAACGATTAAACAATCATCACAAAGCACTCCCTGATACTTTATAATGATGTGACCTTCTATCCTGACGAGTACTAATTCTAGTCTGTCTAGAAAGAAGAATGAAGTTAATGCTTTTGCACTACTTGCAATAACCTGTTCAAAGTCTGCTATTTCTGTTATAATTTATACGCATGTAATACTTACAGTTTTAAGAAAAAATGAAGTATAGTTTCCTTTTATTTGCATTTGTATCACATATGTCACGTTGATATGTTTATACCTACATCTTGCATAGATACTTTACGTGTTTCAATTCGAAAGACATATGCCATGTGATGAGTATGGAATGAGCATATACAATGTATATTTACTTATACTTTAACTACACTCTTTGGTTACTTTCGTTTATAGTCTAAAATTATAGTCTGTAGCATTTCGTTCAATTTCATCTAATTATATTTATAGTGCATATCTCATCTCAGAGGAACCAGGCCATCACAGTCTTATGAGTATCAACAGCATGTATGTCTTCTCTCTCCTCTAGTACCACTATCTTGCATATGTTGGCATCAGGCACTTCACTTCACTTCTGAAAATCTTACGATAATATAGATTAACACATAAAAACAATTTATGGATTAACGCTTTAATGAAAGCAACGAAACAATGCAACAGTTTTCATATACTTTGTGAGTTTTAGACCTGCTAGGTAAAAGAGTTAGTCTGTATCTTTCATCAATATTAGATTAACATAGATTAAGTTTGTTTTCTTTATCGTTAAGAGTTTCCTCAACAAGTCTGCAGTTTTTATCTTTAATTCTCATCTGCCATACATTCGTTATAAATTTTAAAGTAGATAATCCAACCTACATAACACCACTTATAGACAGGCTAAATATAAAGCGCATCTCGTCATGCTGACATGAAAATCCTTTCTAAAATTAAGTAAAACAAAGCGATTGGTGCAATACTATTGCAACCTTGAGGAAAATGTATATGCAAATTTGTGTATTTAGAATACTAAACGTGTTATTTTGGTCGCTTGATGTTACGTTGATTTTTTTATCCGCGGGTATAAAATTTTGACCGAAAAGAGTTAATAATTTTGATGAATTATTTGTCGTTCATGTCGAAACTGTTTTATGTTACATCAACATTAATATGCTTTAGAACTGTTTAATAACATATCTTATACTTACTGATGAAAATTTATGAATTATATAGGATCAATGTAGATATAGCGCACGACAAAACAATCCTTTTACTTCCTCAAGAAAAGCTTGACAGTTTCTGTATTAAACCCCCAATATATCTATACAAATAAATCAAAATTTAAATTGGACCAGAAATATTGTAAAGGGAGCAATATGTCCTAAGAGGCTGATTGTGTTTTCCCTCTTAACAAAATGAACTGCGGATAAAAATGTTCAGATACTATAGGCACTTTTAAGAAGATATTCAACATCTTTTTATGTTGTTGTATTACTTTCATTATGTAGCATATATAAATTATAGCACAACAGATTACATTCCGATTCTTCAAAGACTTATAGATTGGGTGGCAAAATATATTTACAACGTTGTTTAATCTTTTATAGAATAATATTGGAATACTTTCAAGTCCCATGACCAGTAACTTTTGGAACTATATTGCAGAAAATAAGAATGTCTTTCTGAAAACGTTTCGTAAAGAAGAGACAAGAGTATGAAAGAAATGTATACGTCGACATTGTTCTAGAGTAAATAGAGCACATTTCTATCATTATTCTATTCATAAATTTATTTTCTATATTTGATTTGTGTTGTTACTTTTAGAGAAAGAAGGCAAACTTTAAGGCATGTGTTTTGGGAATGTAAACATGCTCACTTTGTATATAATTATGTACTATCATTTTTCCAGTAAAAAATATATCGCGGACCAACTATTAAAATTTGAGATGTTAGAAAGAGAGATTTCAAGTTTTAGCATGTACTATTATCCTGTTAAATGCAAAGTATGCACTACTATTAAACTATTAAAAAGGACACATTTGGAAGAGCAACAGAAACATACTCAAACATGAGAAAGACACTTAAATGAAAAATATACCTACCTCGAGATAAAAAAGTTTTGATCAGTTAGAATAGGGAAAGGACAGCTCTAACTTGTCAGTACTTAAGCAATTTTTCAATAGCTTTTTACATGTAAAGGGAAGCAACTCAATTCATACAATTAAAATTAATATATAGTATAATAAATCGTTTTGTGCATTTATTTGTTATACATGTGTTATTCATAGTTAAAGAAAATCGCATATTTTTACAGTCTTTATTATATTGGTCATTAGTTCTTTTTCCGCTCGAAAATATATGATTATCTGTAAATATGAAAGGTAACCTATTATATGGCAACATCAAAGTATTCTAAAAATACACAGGTCTCAATCATAGTCCTGTTGCGGTTGTGCTGAACACTTCAAAACTAAATTATTTCAGTCCCTGAGGTGTTCAACTGTTTTGTGGCCATATGATAGGCTTCATTTACATTTACAGCTCAACATATTATTTTTAACAGTTTTCTTAAATTTGCTTTAGTTTAGAGATTATTTTGATCATGTGATTCCCTACCATGATTATGTCAGGTGGGTATAAGATGTTCCCTGACCCTAACTAAGCCGGTATGACGGGGAAAGTAAACGGATTTACCATAGTTCAGGGACCTCAATAAAAATTAGTATTTAAAGTGATAACAGGACCTCTAATTCGAGTTCTCTTTAAGTTAAAAAAATTGCTTACCCAACTACTGAAATACTGGAGATATTATATTCCTACAAATACAAAATGATTTACCGGGTATTAATTAGTCGAGATTTAAAACATGATGTTTCTCGCCCCTAGGCTACAAATATAGCATAGCCATGTACTTACTTGTTTTCATTTTTCAGTTAGAAGAAATATACTATTATTTTCTATTTCAAACTATTTTTAAATGGAGTACATTGTACATGTTTTGTGCAAATTTGGCGTCAAATAATATAACATACCGAAAATTGTTTCGGTGCAATCACAATTTCAGTGATTCTCTTGAGCTCCAAATTTACTACTTTATTTGTAATTTTAGTTTCAATTTCAAAGAATCCTGTTTTCTTAGGCAGGACCATTTTGTAACTTAGCTGGATTTTTTGTAGCTTGTCAGTCACATTGCATAAAACGCAACGTTCCGTTCAAACGTATATTATTCACATGTTATGAATGAATTAAAATAAAAACATCATTGTGTTGTATTCCAAAAGACTGAAGATAACGATGAGTTTCAGGAAATGAAAGGTCTTTCTCGATTTTTTTTTGTAACTTTTGTATTTGCTTCAGGTTTTCAATGGAAAGTCAGTTCTGCTTCGAAGTGAAGTGTATTGGAATAATACGTAAAAAGCGTTTTCCTTATTTATCATTGTTTGATACATGGTCCGCAAAAATGGCAATATATATTTTGTTATGAGAAAACTGTTTCGCTATCTTACATAAACCATGTCGCATTTAGAAAAAACTTCGGCACGACATCGCATAAATAGCTTTGTCTGAAAAGTAACTTCAGATTTGATAAGATTTTCCAGTTCCGGTTGTATAAATAGCTTTGTTTGAAAAGTGACTTCAGATTTGTTAACATTTTCAAGTCCCGGTTGTATAACCGCAAAGGGATTCTAAAATAATATAAAATCCAAAATTCATTAATGTGCATTTATATAACTAAAATAATGACTACTAGTTTTTAAACTTTCTTATAATGTTTCGGTTGTTAATGAATTTGAGATTTTATACACATACATTTTAACTTTTTCTTCCCTTACATTGTAAATCTTTTCCTTATTTTTTAACCTTTTACAAATCTGCGCAAAATGCCCCTGTAACACTGAATTTACCTAGTGTATGATATTGTTTGTTTGTTTTAGTTTTACCTTTTTTTCTTGCGTTTTATTTTTACTTTCAGTTTTCAGGTGTTTGTCTGAGCAATAAATGATCACCTTAGCATTACATAATACCTCAAACTCTACAGTGGCTACAGAGCGCAAGAACCGCTCTCTCTACTTAACTTCTCAACTTATCATTCGGCGGGGTGGTAGAGAAGACAAATGGGTGCATTTTCAAAACGGTGTATAAGCTAAGATTTATTGATGATATTCGCAGAAAGCATGTTTGAAACATGTGCTTAGATTAACGATATTGAAACAGCATGTATTAAAAAAACGTGGAATTAAGGTGGTTATTAGCAGCGTGAATTTCATTAAATTTTGCAGATATGTTCTTGGTGTACCGCATTTCATGCTTCTTTTTATTATTATACACCCAAACGGAATACACGTTTTCAGTTTTACGTTCCATTCGTAAGTCATTTTTAGATTAGAATTGTATCAATTCTACAGACAACGTCATTAACAAAATACTTAATGTTATTTGATGTTTTAAAAGAGCGCAAGTCATTACACAACAAATCATAATAAAATACTAATGCTGATCACAATATCTCTTACACAATAACAAAAAGTCTTAATTAATAGTAATAAAAGTTGTGACGGGGATAATTTACCGGAATTTTCATTATAACTGGGCATTAGAACGAAATTATTTTGTAGGAATATATTGAGAATATTGTCCAAAGACTTGAGGCATGTATAACTAATTTTGTAGTTACTTTTTTCCGTGGAAACCGCAACTTAAGTCTTTACTATTAGAAAATTAATTCAGCATGTAAATGGATTAATTAGTTCCATCAGCAGACGAACCATTCGCATCTCAAATTCAGCTAAAGTTATTTATGGTAACAATTAAATTGACAATACGCATGGTTAAAGCTGTATAAATCTATTTTGAAAACAAAAATGAATTGGTTAATGCTATGTACGTTTCTCGTTCATAAATAAACATTCGGGGGATAAGCGTTTACAATGTATCCATTCATATAGGCTAATACATAAATGACACATGGAAGAGCTTCCTTACCAATCAGACATTTAAAAAAAATTATGTTACATTCATTAGAGGCAAATAGGCCAACGAACTCTTTCCAGTACAAACCACGGGCACCTATTTTAGTTACCTTTCAATAAGGAATCAGCAGCTCGGTAACAAATTTGTACTTTGATCATGAACAAAATGCATGGTCAATTACATATAGTGTCAATAAAATGCTTAATTTAACACACTTATTGTGTCTACCTCGCTTTGGCATTAAGGTTTGCCAGGAACACAACAGTTCCTTCAAGATAATAATAAAACCTCTGAATTGTTCCATTATTACTAACATTTTAGGGAGAACTTTTACACGTTAAGGAATTGTACCGGTGCACTTCTGTCGAGACTACGTTGAATTACAGATGAACAATCTTTATATGTCAATTAGATTTAATGATATAACAATGAAATTCAACAATCAATTCGACACACAATGCCTATCTTTACATTTCAGAGAAACAAACAACTAACAATCAGACCTTGTCTTACAACTTCACGTCCGCACGTTTTACGTAAACATGAATCTTTGAAGAAGCACTTTTGTTTTTTATCATTTAATAAAAAAAACAATTTTCATGATTACAAAAGTCTTTTTCGATATTCTGTTTAACATCTACACATGAAAATGTATATCAAAATAACTTTAATCATATGCATAATGTTTTGATATTTTAACTGTTAGCTTAAAGCTTGTTTGCTATATAGTAGAATCTGTATTAATATATTCTTTGACTATTTTGCCTTTCTGATATGGAGATGGTAAAATTTAGACATGTTTTCTGATTCTACTATGTAAAACGCAAATATACACGGACAAATTAGTGATTGGTTTTGTCTGGTATTGTGGAGTAGGTAGAATTACATTCTTTTTACATTGCATTCATTTGAGAAAAGCAATCGATGTTTTCACTGTAAAAAATCATGACAAATTGTTTAAGCATTTAAATTTTCTGTTGTGACATGTCAAGTTAGAATTCTAATTAGCAAAACCTTGATCAGTTTCATCTGTTTGACTAGTGTTGTATTCGTTTTACAAAAACTGGAATCAGTTTAAGCAAATAGTTTCAAGATTGCTTACATTCTTCTGTCTATAACAATGCGATGTACTGGATGCATGCATGAGTTCTCGGAACATTTGAAATACGAAATTTTGTCTTTTGTAATCGCAAATGGTTTCCTTGGGTTAACGTCTCAACGGAAAGTATCACTGAAACATTAAAATGCATATCTATAGCATGTACAGCTGCTTAACATAGTGTTGGGGGCCTAACACCATGTCGGCTGATAGGATCGCTCTGTGCTGTTGTGTTTAGTTAGTGTTTTACTATCTGAACAATAATGAATGACATAAACTCTTTAATTATCTCCCATCATGCTTTCATTGCACCTCCCACATAGACACGCGCAAACTACCGACAAACAATGGTCCCAAAGAAAAATCGGTTGCAGTTAAATTCTTTCTTCATTGTTTAGTGTGATAATATTAAAGTTATCTGCTTGCCCAACATTTACAGGAGAGTAAAACATGTTCTGTAACTGTGATTTGAACACTTGTGGAGGCCTGTAATAATTTGAAGTTATTTAAGCTCTGAGGAGAACCATTTTCATGTCATTTGAGATTCTGATAATATTATTAAATTCTATGCAGCTACTCACTTCTTAGAACAAATAGTTGTTTTTATAGTTGTTTTTATTTAAAAGAAGCCACGGCGTGTTTCACTTAAATTTAAGCAATGTGCAAAATCATTTTACGACCTATAGAAATGTTATTCTTAGTAACAAAGAATGTATTCAAAATATGAAAATGTTATGTTACAGTGAGTTTTTCAACGACCTCACTGGCTTCTTAAAATGTAGATTCAAAACTACAATGGAACTGTTGTAACAAAGCACATGCACGATATTCGTGGATTAAAATTGTATTGAAGGTAAACTATAGAGTGCAATTTCAGTTTAAAAGGTTACGTTAAAATTGAAGTTTTACTATTTCACTCTCTTATATGATGAAGTACAAAAGTTCAGATTCATCCTTTAAATTTATATATCCTTTAATTACAATATTTAGAAAATCAATTTGCAATATTAAATTTGTTAACACTCAGCAAAAAGGAATATGATGTTTAAACATAGTAATACGGATATAGCAATGCATTTCCTTATTTAAGGTATTGTTGTATCTGTATTAAAAAAAATCAAAGGACTGAAAGTGCTGGAGGGTCGATTGTCTCTGAACAACACAGACTGTACACATACATGTGTAAATATCAGGGCAACCCATGCATGAGTAAAGTTATCAACAAACTGGAGACACAAATGTCCACAGAGTTTGACCTTTAACCATATGTGTAAACTTTACTTTTGATAGGAACCCATGTGCTTACCTTTTGCATTCAGTGACTACATGTATGTTCAACTACCCTATAAAGTATCATAGCTGTGAATGGTAACAGAGAAGTGGAATTTTACAAACCTGAACTGAAAATTCAAAGTTTGCACAACTTTTAATGTCATTCAAAAGTTATGGGATTTGCCCATAGGGTTGAGTGTATTGTGTCAATAATACAAAATAAATTCCTATCCTAAATTGTAGGCAAAAACTGAACAATGAGCAAGATCAAAGAAGACACAGAGTAAATTAATAACTGAACAAGAAAAACAGTGATACAAAGTATCACAGCGGGCCCACAAACAAAACTGACATGTAAATATTCTAGAAATTGGTGATGATTGATGTTGAGGCATGGCCCGAAAATAACCCGAGGAAACCAATTCTGGTTGTACAAGCAAAACCTGACACGACTACTGACTGAACTTTACTGTTATCGAATAATATGTATACAGTATGTCTTATTAACATTATCCTTATAAGTTTGACATGAATGAAGTTTTCTATGATTATTTGCTGTAAAACATTGAAAATGGTTTAAAGTCTTAAAATTATAAGTAAAACAGAAAAAAATTGTAAAAAAAACTGTATTAGATGGGTTTCGAACTCGCGTCCGAGTCAGCGCATTTAAATTTCCAGCATCTCTACCAACTGCCTATGTCCTCCGACTATAGAGTTATAGGTAACAAACGAGTTGTTATAAATTTGTATGTCCAAGTCGTTCGTTCGCGCATTAATAGTATTTACGATTAATTACACATTTAAAGAATAACAACGAAATAATTATTCTATTCTGAAATGTTTTTAAATTATTTAGATTTATTACTATATAATTTTGAAAACAGAAATCGCTATAATGCCTAACAACTGTTTATATGGAACTACTTGTTTGTATGTTGTGCGTTCGGCCGTAAGGGGCCGATATACTCTGTTAACTTTGGTTCGATTTTAACAATCGACCCAAAAACGACTCGTGTGGTGTCCAAAACTTATAAAGGCAATACTTTGGTTAGCTGCTTGTCCAAAATAGGTAGAATAAATAAATATCAGAGTGGGCTGTAAACAATGACATTTTAAGTGATGCACAGTTTGGATTTTGCAAGGATCTTTCTACCGCTGATGCAGTTTTCGTACTATTAAATATTAAGTGAAAAGGACCTTTTGTATTGTTCAATGGTTGACATGAAAACAAAAATAATATCAAAAGGCATTTGATTCAGTGTATTTAAACGGACTATGGTTGAAGTTCAGTATGGCATTAATGGTAATTTTCATTTCCTTAGAATTATTTGTAATCCCGAATTAGAGTATGTGTAAATAGTTGTTATAGATATGCTGAATATTTCGAATGTGCTATCGGTTTGAAACAAGGGGAGGTAATGTCGCCCGTACTATTTTCATTTTACCTGGATGGTCTTGAATTGTTTCTACAAGATAGTCTGGACAGTGGTCTGTGCCTCTACGATATAACTTTTATATTAATGCTTTTTGCAAATGATATGGTTATATTTGCTGATACTGCCAGCAAACCACAGAGCAGTATAGATATGTACTGTATTAAATAGGGCTTGGAGGAAAATACTGAAGAGACAAAGATTTTTGTTTTCGCAAACGTGGCCCAGTAAAACGTGACATAAATGGTGTTTTAACTGCATAGTTACTTTTGTTCTTAATCAAGAAACCTTAGCTGGTATAAAGGCATTTAATGTTTTGATACAAAATGTAAAAGAACTTGATTTAAAGCCTAATGCAATGTGTCAGTTGTTTGACTCTTTTGTTGGTGCTTCTTTAAAATATGGATGGGAAATATTGGGGTTGGGAAAATGCAAGGACATTGAACGCATTCATCTTAAGTTCTGTAAACAGTTGTTCAATGTCAAAAGGTCAAGAAGTAACATGGGTATATATATATATATATGTGGAGCTTGGTCGTTACCCATTGTACATAAACAGATATGTCCGTATTGTAAAGTATTGGTGCAAAATAGTATCATCGTCAAATGAAATTATTAATAAGCTGTACGAACAATTATTGTTAAGTAATTGCCGATGCAGCAACTGGGCTAGATAACTATGGTTTTTCATATGTGTGTAACAATCCTTCTATAGCATATTTGAATAAATTTATATTATTTTCAAAGAAAGAGTATTGGATGTTTTTAAACAAAATTGATACCAATGTATAAGTGACTTATATAAACTTTGTAAAACAAGTTTTATTCTCAAAAGGTACTTAGATTTATTACCGTTTTGATATAGGTGTCAAAGTTGCGTTTATCATCACATGTTACAGCCATTGAAGTTGGTTGCCATGCTGAAAACTATTGCCTGAGACCAACGTTACTGTTCACTGTGCCAGGGTAGTTTGAATATGAGTTCCACTTTGTACTGATTTGCCCTACCTTTTGTAATATTTGCAAAAAATACATGAAGTCTCATTATTATGAAAGAACTTGTATGTATAAATGTCTTAATCTCCTTCAAAGTTCGATTACAGAAGATATATTAGCTTTGGCAAAATACATACATTTTGCATTTATTTACAAGAAAACGTTGATATAACTATATGTGACTAACATAGTTTCATGTATATTACATATCTTGATAAATAATAACATGCCTTTTAAACCATTATTGTTCACTGGCGTGCATCCTACATGTGGTTCCTAAATTTTATTATAATTTCTAAATTTCTCGATTTTCCTGTGCACGCTGTAATATATTTGAAGTGTATACATCCATTGTGGTCGCATGATAAAATAATATTGCATTTGTATGACAAAAACCTGTATAGTTTACGTCAATAAAACTTGTATGTCTGTCTTATTTTTAACTAGACTTATCCAATATAACGAATGCTTTTAAAATCCTGTAATAATTATGAAAGAGCTTTTATGATTGCAGAAAATGCATAGAAACATTGAGAAAAGTATATAAATGCTTGATTTCCTGGCTTGCCAAGTTATAGCAAAAAGCTTCTGTTATTGTATTTATTGGAAAGAGTGTAAATGAATGTGAGAAATTACAGAATATTTGTTAACTGTGTATTTAACACTTTATTATCTTGTCAGGTTTTCTCATACTATTATTGAAATTGCAATGCAACAAATGCTTATTATTACAACATGGAATGTTGTCGTTAAGTAATCATAAAGCATGGTTTAATGTTACTTACTACTTACTGTTTTCTTGACTTTTTCCTTACGTGTTTTAGAGCTATGGATTGGACATAAATTTAAAGCTTTAGTTATAAATTGGATTCTTTTTTCTTTCACAAAAGTTTGAAATATTACTTCCAGATTTTTAGATATAATGAATGAATAATCGAATCTTAAACCTTTCGGCTTTGACCTTTCATTGACTTTGATAGAGTTAAATTAGATATGATTTTATTGTACAAGTTACATGTACATGTTTATAAAAGCATTGCTGCAAAATATGTATGACTCTAGCAAATTGATCGGGCCACGAGTTTTCACAACATCTTTGCTCGAGTGTATCTCTAACATTTGAATATTTGACACATTTCTGAAATGTCCATAAATAGGTTTTACGGATGAGAACAAATTTTCGTTAAGAATCGACATAAATATGAAAGGAAGGCATACGTCAACATTGTTTTAGATGAAACAGAACACATTTCTATCATAACTCTATTAGTAAATTTATTATTCTATCCAAGGTAATCAAAGTTGCCATGGGGCTTAAAAGATAGTTTTACAAATGTTAGACAAAGAAAAGTCATATTTCGAAGTACTCATAACAATAGGGATACCATTGATATTTCGGATACTAAGCATACCACTCTTGTACAGAAAACAACCTTTAGCGAGTAAAACCAAGAATTTCATCAACAGTTTTACAAACTTAAGCGAAAAAACTTAGGATCCAAACTATACTTTCGGACATTAGTCCTTTTTGCTCAGTTATCTTAAAGTCATTTTTAGTTTCATGTCGTTAAGACCTGAACAATAATCATTAACGTAAACAATAACCATTAGCATAAACTGTAAATGTTCTAGGTATTCTGAAACAGAGAATGCGTAATGCACAGACTATTCAATAAGTCAGCTATTCCCGTTTTGTATTTTGGCGATAGTCTCGGAAATTTGGTGAGAAGCAACAGAATGTCTTCATTCAATGCATATTTTTGTGGTTTATTGTTTCAGATTGGCATATAGAAAATAATAAATAAAATCTTTTCTTGATACTTGTTCCCGTTAATTTGAAGTGAAACCTGTCTGTTTTAATAATATGAATGTGTATATATGCTGTCGTAGATTGTAGATGCGCACCCTGTATTACCGTAATAAATCCCATTTGTATGCCACAATTTACGTCAGATTTCAGACATATATTTAAAAAGACGATTAAGCATCATGCACGTGAGCCTCGCTATGAGAAAACCAGCATTCTGTCCTCTTCACTCTCATTTTAATCGCTTTTAGAGACAGACTGATATTGTCAGCATATTTCTATATAACTTCCACCGTATGGTTCACAGTTTAAACTGATTTTTAGCACGATCGATTGCGCTCGAGTCGAGAGAGAGAGAGAGAGAGAGAGAGAGAGAGAGAGAGTGGTGGGAGCGAGGGGGGTGAAGATAAAATTTTCCTTTTAGGTGTGAGGACAGGGGCATGTGTTGCAGCACGTGCATTATCTTAAGATACGCCTCATAACCTCATATAGCCTGACCAGGAATCGAACTCTGGCCATCTGGATTCCAACAATGCCAGTCAGGTTCCTGAATACCAATATATAATTGATCCACATTTTAATTAAAAATAAGACATATCTTACTAGATATTTAACTTGCTATCCATGTTATAATGGGAAAGAACTTATTTTCAATGTATGTATTGAAGGAAATAAGAACACAAATTATTTGCAAAATGCTACAATTTACTCTGGATGGGTCATTTGATACTGTTATCAACAGATGTAAACATTGATAATTCACTTTTTACAAATCCAGGAATTACCACTTACTTTTCCAAGATCAAAGGGTATACCGCTCACAAATTAAGGAAGATATATAAGGCAGATATTCAATTTATCTACGTTTTTCACAGATGTTCTAGCATGCGTGTTAAGTGCAACAAGTCATAATTCGCACGTGTTTTGCATTTTTACTAAAAGCCTTATACCTCATTACATAAACAGTGCAAAATGTTATGCTCGTTTTAATCGTCATGGCAGCGGGAAGTGACTTACTCTACAAATTAAATCTGTCTGTTTAATACCATACCAATTACAAAAAGTAATAAATAAATGCATTTACTCTTAGCCAATCCTTTGTTATTACAATCATCTTTCAATATTAGTAGGTAAAATTGACACTAAAACACCCCAAGCAATGTCAGGGACGTTATACTAAATTCTGTTAAGGTTCGTTTTTGCAGGATTTTACATTTGTTATTGATTATTTACACTAATCCTCAATTAACGAGATATACACAATGACGTTGGTGGCGCGTCAAAGAACCTTCGTTATAACACAATGAAATCGGCACAAGCATGCGGCAACACCATCTATTTACAAAAGTGTTGACTCTTTTATTTCTAAAACTGTATTTTTCCATCTGAAACATTTTTTTCCATACATGTACATGTATTACTATATGAATTCATGAAATGTTAATTGTTACAGGGAGCTTGCTTCTGTTGCGTCTCAAAGCATGCTTTCTGGGACACCAAAATTTTTTTCCGCATATGTAACATATTGTTTACAAGCGTTACCAATCGAGATCTGTGACCTTGAAATGTGTAGAGTTTATGACGAAAATTTATAAATAGCAATAAAAGTAAAAGAAAAACGTTTAATAAACATTACTGAGTGCTGTTATGTTGCCTTCATTTATTTATTTATATCTTACAAAGATAATTTCTGAAGCCACATAAATGTATCTAACAAAGGTTATTCGCACATATTTCATGCAGTTAATTTGCCGAAGTCATAAGTAAGTAAAACTTTAGATTCAATTATTCGGTGCGCGTAAAATTTTATAGTTTGTCATAATATAGACTTAGTTGATCATGAAAACCATGCTGATATCACTAAAATGAAATAAACTTCAATACACAACAATGGATTAGCATCCCACTACTGATTGAAAAAAATAATGCTATTTAAATTTTGCAAACATAAGACTCGTATATTACTTTCTCACAATGGTGACATACCACTTGTAGGCAAATGTTAACATATTGACAAATTAACATTTCTTTATTTTTGAAGAAAGAAGCAGTTTGGTTTTGGATACTACTACACTCTCGCAAATGTATTCCACGCTGGAACTTAATTGTTTTTGCTCTTCTCAAACACTAAGAACGCTTTTATTATTTAACAAAGCATTTCAAACAGAATAAAAACCGACCTGTAGCAAGTGTCGTTAAAAAAGCAGACAACCTATTTGTTTGAAGCAGACAACGACGGGAAGTGAGTTTTTGCTCGAATCTCATCAATTAAGCGAGGTAATTTACCTGTTCCTCAGACAATAAAAACTAAATTGTCAAAATATCTTCTACTCGTTAATTCTAAGCATATCTTCATGGGAAATAACTTTAAAAATTGCACATTTCCTATATTCCAATCGAAACGGCTGAAATTTATCACAATAAAAGATAAGTGCAGCAAAAAATCTGCTAATCTGACATCCCATTGAATATGTGCCGCACAAATTCACATGCAATAAACAACCGTGGAAAATACATTGAAAATTTAATGAATCGTTCAAAAAGCTACAGCGAGATATGATTGGATAACAAATGAAATGCTAGCATGCCATAATTCAAATATATCCTCTTCTTTATTTACCTGTGCAAAAATATTGCACTTTACTAAGAGAAAAATGCCGAGAGAAAATGCCAAACCCTACAATTGACACAAATACGACTTTCCAAAGTATGAAATATGAATAATTTCAATATACCGGTTATGTACATGAAACGGAATATCTATAAACGAACTTATGATAAATCTTTAACTGAACTGCCACAACATATGATATTTGAACGTTTAGAATAATCTTAGTATATTAAAGGTACTCAAAACTATTCGGGGAAAACAATAGGCTGGAAACTGTGCTGAAATTAGAGATAAAACGAATTACTGTAATTTTTAAACTAACGTTATTCGAGGCAAAACATGCAAAGGACAACACCAATGAACACGTAGATCAAGTTTTACCTAACTCACTGGGTAAATGATTCTTCGGTATACGCAAACAAAGGCCGAAATTTTATTACCTCTTGGGAATTGAAAGTCAACATCTTAGCAAGTTTTAACAAGTTGGCAAAAGAGGTCAAAAATGTATAGCAGAAATTTTAAAACAGATATTGTGTCACTAATGTGTTTTAACTAAAAGCTCTCATATTCATTTGTCGTATTGTATTGATTTTATTTTTTTGACACTAGCCACATATTCACAGAGGCGGGTACATGACTGTATTATTCCGAGTTGATAAAAGTTTCTAGTATGATACATTAAATAGAGGATAATTTTCACTGCGTGGACAGTGAGTCTATCGCAATATAATCCACTGTTAATCACCGAAAAAACATAAAATAAGAATGATATAATCGTAAAAAGAGAAATGCGACCCCGTAACAGGCATAGAAAAAAAAAAAATGAACTGCATACTGTTTCATTCCACTAATTAGAAGAAACTTTGACTATCCTAGTCAAAACTGTCATTATAACCATTTCTACTTTACGGTTTTAAGTTTCATTCTTCCTATTATTAAATATGACCATTTTCAAATATAATATAACTTTAATACCAAATCATGTGGATCGGTAGCCGAATAGGATTACACCACTCCTTTATACACCTGCTTAGATAAGAAATGTTCTCACTAGCAATGCTTTATATTTAAGTATTTAATTTACGTACAAAGAAGTCATTTCAATTACGTGTAGTTGTCGCAAATAGCGAATACTAATACTGCATAATGCGAGTTATTTCAAATCGATCTCCCCTAAATGGACACTCCCTACATCTAGCAGATTATAGTCTTTGAATATAAATACTATGTTCAATGAAAGTAAAATGATAAATAAATATAATTTTAAAGATCAACATGTCATTTTTATAGAGGACGTTTTACAAAATCGCTATCTACCCATTAATTGTTAAGCAACAACGTTACATAGATTATTGAATGTGTTACGGTACTGCAACGTATTTTAAAACACTGATAGTACCGATAATGACTCGAACGTATAGCTTAAACATTTAGGTTAAGTAATAATACTTGCAAACAAATATTCTATTTCCAATGCTCTTGAAGTTATTGAAAAAAACAAACTCGCGACTATATTTCGTTTGTAAAGTGAAACATTGAGCAGTTTTCCTTTTTCAGTATCTTCCTTTTGTTACCTCTTATGGTGTACGTTTACACTCTGCAAGTAGCCTTAATGCAAAGGAATATATGATATTCAAATTTAATGTGGTTAATGTCATACAAGTATATGCTATGTGTTTGACTGTCTCTCAACATTCTCATTAGAATTATATACATATTGAATACTGTTTTGTTTTGTATGAACTGTTTGTAATGTTGTAACATGTATGATGAGACATATGTAAACTAAATAGTTTATTTATTTAAGTTTCTGTATTGCAAATTAATACAGTGAACAAATAAAGTAACATAAAATACCCTGTACAAACATTCATATATAAACTAAAAGAAACTAAACAGCAGCTGTTAATAATTATATTCACAACAAATTTTTGCTAAGACTTGTGAAAAGAGTCTCTTAAGGAAGAATTAAGGATGTTGTAGCATGGTCAGCGGTTGAGCGGCCAACACCATATCTTTACCAGCAACTAACTTGGCTTAAAAAACGATTAAACAAAATTGATAAAGTTTTTTCTAATAAGGCCTGACGTTGGAGTGTTAAAGTTGTATAGAACCATATGCTTTTGTCAGTGTTATAACTCGCTATTAATAACATTATAATTTGACTATGTTAGAACTGCCAGAAAGCTGCCAGTTCTTGATTAAAAAGAAGCCGCCGTCAGCAAGGTTTAAGTATTTCGTTGGTAAACATTGCTGGAATCAAATAAAACAATTACATAATTCAGCAAATACTTCCGCATAATTATCTGTCTTCCTCGGTATTGACTGAATGCATTTTTGTTAGCAAATGATCTTAAAAAGTTACAAAACCATGCATCTTAAATTGCTGTTCTATGTAACTCCAGATTTCGCTCGAAACACATCTTCCCTGATTGCTTTCCCCATTACTGCTATGTGCGTTCATCTGGTTTTAATTGTGTTCGTGATAACCAAGGTTGTGAGATCATAAAATAATTGAAGTTTGGTACACATTAGGTGTTGCGCGCAAGAGACACAAAGTAGTTTTCCGTCATATGCATTTCTAATTTCATACACTTCATACTTCCACCCACTTCCTACTTATTCATTATTACCCTGTGAATTATCAAGTATCACTTTTGATGACTTTGAATCTTGAGCTTGATGATCATTTGTGAACACATTACTATAGATCGTTAGTAAATATACAAACACACGACTTAATGTGACAGTTAATATTACTTCATTCGATGATTTATTCACTTGAAGAAATGTTGACGTTAATTTTTTTTTACTGTTGATTTACGTCACTAACAAATTGATTCGAGTTCAGAAATACCATACAGGGTGGTGGCCCTCGGAAACGGTGGCCCCCCCTTTGCCAGAACTCTCGTGAACTGCGACTTTAACATGGACGTCAATTCCCAAACACAACTCGGAAAACGTTTGTTTTTCATGATAATTCATCTTTTGACAAGTTGCTTTAGAAATCTACTTTAAAGGCAAGACGGTATGCAAGAAAAAGTTCCATCAGAGACACTTGGCTCAGATTGAAATATCCTCACCTCGGGCGTACGGGAACCGGCGGAGCCTCGTTCCCGCCAAACAGTTACCCTCGGTGACGGATATTTCGATCTGAACCTCGTGCTCATGACAGAAATTATTAAGACGTCGTAGGACAGCAGTACTAAACAAAAAATACCACAGCGATGCTTTCACCATTTGGAGTATTTTTAAAGTTTAGTTTTAATGTTAGTTTTCGGTGAAGACCTGTAGGAAACTCGTAAATTTCGTAAATATTCACTCCATGTATCCGGCGTGACCTAAAATATAAGATAAAGTGCATTTTTCGTCCATTACTTTGATATTTGATGTTTTGTCCATTACTTTGATATTTGATAGTTGGTGGTGCAGTTACATTTATAATATATCAACTGTTGGCAATGTATGGTTTCTGTAAGCACGTGCTAAACTTAATACTTCTAACATTGTATCTCTTGAAGCACGCATTTTCTGTCATAGTTTTGCATGTTATACAGTTAAACAATAAAATTGTAAATATTTAAGTGATTGACATTCTAATTGTACTGCTATTTTGGCGCTTATTTTCAACTCTTGTCTGTCAAGCTGATTTAAAAGTTATACACTGCTGGAATAAACACTTGTTTTACAAAGAAACAAGGCTTATAGTAAGTAATCCGTGTTCTTTGGATATGCGTTATATCATAATCAAGTTCAATCCGTAAATAAAAACAACCTTTTTCAGGAGAATTTTGCGCCATTTCTTATAGATGAAAATGCATCCTGTCAAACGAAGACATTATCAAATTGAAAAAATATTTTTTTGTATGTTATCTTGGTTAAGGAAACTGCGTTACATCTGTCTCTTTTGATGAAAAGAATGTGAATAAATCTTAGAAAAGTTTGCCTTGAGACAAATGAAGTAGAACAATTCAAAATCAGGAACAGGTGTTAAACAATTGTATAACGACTGGTAATTTGCACGTGTTTAATTCGATATCGTAAATGATAAATACTAAAATACTTATCATCTTAATATCTTAAGAAGGTATGTATTATATATTATTATTTATTAATTACACATTTCTTATGTCACACAAAACTGCCTTAAAAAGTGCTAAAATGTAATCTAGGAACTGTGTATTTATCACAAAATAAAAGTGCCAGAATGTCATAAAAGCATACCGACAAACCAAGAAAGTATTAGCAGTTTGAAAAAATTGTGATGTTTATGACGAATGAAATAACCGCGGAATCTCATAGAGTCCCGATGACAGTTTAAACAAAAATTATATAATAAGACAACGCTTTTAAGCATGAATGCTAAATATTACGCCTGTAGTTTTTTCATGAAGTTTTCTTTGTGTTAAACCATCTACTCGTGACCTGACACCGGTATGAAATGCATTTCTATCGACAATAAACACGTCCATACTTTCCGGTTTTGTATGATGGAAGCAAATGCTTTCGTAGACATCTCTCAGTGAAGGAAAAATGTCAGATAAACATACTGCAGATTAGCTTCTCTCTACCATCACCGTTAGAAATTACATCATGTTACCCCCATTGCCAACTGCAGGTTTTATTTTGTAAGATTATAACGTTATCAACGGGAATATGTAGCGTGTGAATTTATTTCCAGGTATTCTGACTGACATTAATAAAATTATACAGTATTACTGTCCCATCCGAAAAACAGAGAGTGTTAGAACTATCTTGATCGGAATTTGGCCCATTTGTTTGGAATTTGTGATCAATATCCTAGAATCAGGGCAATGATAAGTATTGCTGCATTTGTTGTCAGACTTTCCTGCTATATCAACCCAGCATTTATTTCTGGAAATTCAGATAAACAAGAAGATATATTTATATGAACTGCCTTTATAACGCTGTATTTCATTTATGTATGAATTTCAGTGATTCAAGATTTCAATATTAGTGTTAATTCTAGTTAGGAAAGCTTCAGGAAATGAGACACGCATGCAGGTTCCAAGTCGGCTAATAGCATTGTATTTGTTTTACACTGTTAACTTCACCCAGTAAGGTATATTCACTCTAGTCAACGGAATATTTGACAGTATCTATAAAAAAAATGGGCTTCATTCCATATAATATAGCTGATGTGACTCTTTTTTCTGCAAAGCAGTGGATAAAAAGATACACATTTTGCTATACCGTGTACTAGTATTCAAGCAAAGTAGAACGTTCTGTATTGGTTTGGTCGCTAGGTCAGATGAGAATTTAAGATGCTTTAAACAAAAGATTGATCGAAATGTTCGAAACAACGAATAAGAAAACCAAGAAAAATATACAGCATTGTAAAATATACAACACTTTGTGGTAAAATTCATCCTACTTAGAATTTAAAGTGTGTTAACTTGACTTTCAAAGACACTCATTTCCACCACTGGAACTTTTGGGAACTTTGTTACTTCTGAAATTACAGATGTTAATACATATTTCATGTCTGTTAAAAGTTTTTCCCACTTTTGGCATAGTTTTTAGCTGGGATTACTGGAACAAGGTAAATGAAATTCTTCAAAATCACATGCATTTCGAAAAACGTCTCAAAGAGAATGTCTGGAAATGGTTTTCTGTCATAATTCTGTTGAAAATCAACTTAGTCATTAGTAAAGGAAATAAATTTGCCTATCGTTTTAATAATGTAGTCAGTGAAAGCCGTGGTCGGACATCCTGCAAACTATCCCCAAGTTATCTTTCTTTTGATCTCTTTAACTCTTTAACTTGAGAGTAGTACAATATAAAGGGATTTTATTTTGGGGTATTATTTCAAACGAATGAAATAACTTAGACATTGAGTGTATGAATTATTCATATTCATTGGTCACAATGTTAACGCAGTAGAGCACTATTTCTCGGATTCTTTACAGTCCTATGTCCTGTCGTCTTATATTGTTATCCGACTCATTCAAAGCTCCTATACTTTGTTGACAGCCATTTTCTGCATTTGAAATTTCATTTTAGACTAAGAGAATAAGGAAAATGGCTCACAAAAATGGGTGTGTTACTGTTTAAAGAAATGATCTAGTCTATTTTGTTGTGGAGTGAAGGTTTTCCAATGATTTTAGGCTGCAAATTATTTGCTATATATATAATTATATAGGATATTGTTGATCATTTCATTGCTCTATAAATATTATTGTTGGAGGAGTATGAGAACTGTTTAATGTCTGATCATTTTCTTGTGGGCCAATACCTTGCGATAAATTATAGCATTAAAACTATGATTTATTACTTCTATAAATCGTAAAATTATTATAATTAAGTTAAGCCGCATTGTTCCGTTGGTAGCGCGTTCACCTCAGGATCGGATTGACCTGGGATCGATCCCCACCAGTGCGCCAGTAGTGGTAGTGTCCTTAGGCAATACACAGATAATTCCATATTGCATATCTCTCCGAGGTTGATTCCATCTGGAGTGAGTCTCTCGAGAACGATTTATCTAAGTTGTAGAGAGTAAATAGATTAATGTAAATTAAAACTATTATTCAAATATATGATACAATCTGATCATGTGTTGGTAACGTGTCATAAGTGATATATCTAGAGATAGATTGAGGACACATTTTGCTGTACAAGATATAGATGCAATATTGCACAGAGATTGCAACTGACTGTAGATTGTTCAACATGCCTCTCATTCCCACCTGAACATCATCTTATGTAAATGTTAGCGTCTAGACAACCACCTGTACTCAGGCAATATATATACCTAACCTCTATTACAGAATTACCGCTAACAGAATGCCGTCTCGAACTAGTGCAGCTGTAAGTTTTTGCAATTGCAATGTCAAGCACACGTCGTTACCCTTTCTCATAACAAATTACCCTTCTATTATCGACAAGTAGGGTGCATATGTTACATGTATGAGGTAGTTGTAGATAGAATGTATGTCGATCTATTTTACTTGATCGCTATGCTAATGTAGTTTGCTAGAAGCGATTTTGTGATATATAGTTGGGAAGTGGTTGTTTGATACTTGATAATGCTATAGCAACAGCTGAAAAATCTTGTTTAAGTTCCTCAAAACTTGTCTGTTTGATCAACAATTTCGGACTCAAACACTGGAATTTTTTTAATTAAGAAACAAATCCATTACAGAATTTTATTAAGAATTAAATTTTATAATTATGTAAAACTGATATTTTTTACAAATGGAATGAAAATTATATTTAGCTGATTGTTTTGTTACGCATGGTCAAATTTAGTTGTAAAAAATACAAGGTGATCTATATAGAGATTTTATGTTCAGTTTTGAATATTCTGGTGGTTTTGTATTGTTTTCCGAATTTAGTATGCTCTCTAGGTTTTGAGCGTCCCTGTTTGGTTTGGTTATTTTTAATTCATCAAGCAAAGTGCAGAGAAAAATAAAAGGAGTTTGTTACAATCGAGAAAAACTTATTTCTTCGCTTAAGATGTTTTAGCTAAAAAAAAGAATGGTGGACATTGCACGAGTTATTGCTTCTGTCGTGAATATTATACTGTGTAAGAAAGAATGTACGCCTCAGCATTTTAATACTTTTTTACATTTAAAATATCATTACAGCAACAACAAACATTCTGAGCAACATTTAAACCAACATTATACATATGTAAGTTTTATAATTGAAATCGTAGATAGCAAAATGTTAACATAAGTGGAATTATATGTAGTCAATGATCCATGTGTATATCATTTATTTTCCACATTTGCAGGAATCATTCACAAAATTATGGTTTTCAGGCAAATTAATTATCAGTTATTGACATTCTTTTCGTATATTAGGTTTCTTTTATGTATATGGTATTGTATTTATAGGCATCTATATTACAAGTTATTTGGGATATTCATTAATCTGTTATTGCTCCCCTACCACAAGCGTCTCATGCATTTATTATATGTTTTAATTCATATTTGTTGATTCGGCAAGAGAGAGAAACACTGTACTATAGTAGCGAAAATGTCCATCACTGTCGTCTTTAAACAATATTGGTTTACTATATTACTGTAGTGTTGAAAAAATAAATGTGATGGAATTCATCAAGGTTGCTGAAACAGTTTAGAGAAGGTAGCTCGGTAATCATAATTTATGCAAAGATTATATGTATAACACTTCATAGAGCAGTGCGAACTGTAAGACTTTATGATCTAGATCCCACAAGAAAATGAAACCAGCTTTCAACTACATATTGTTGAATATTATTGTAGAATACTAATTATACGTTGATTTGAGTTCAGGTACTTCTAAAGTAATCTAATCCATAGCATTATTGGTCTGTTATCACTCTCTTGTGGAAAGATTGAATCGCTGTTTCATTTGATATCTTTTCGACTTTCATCTTTAATGATTATTATCCGATTCAAAGAAGTTGATCTGGAGAAATTCGTGTAAAATAAAAGATATACAGTAAAGGCGGTAGCAACCGAGACAATCGCATTTGATCCACCATATCTAAACAGATACACAGCCGTCGGCTCCCGTAAGCTGCTCAAATTGTGGAGGATATTTGACTACCAGCTAACTTGTATTCCGGATATCGTGCCATTTAAGGCCCTTTATATTTACGATATGACTTGCATGAACTGTCAAAACTATTATAATTCAGATTCCTTTGAATACATTTACTATAGGTCAACAGCTTTAACAAATGAGATTCGTCCCACCATTATCTGAGGTAAATAAAATACGTAACATTTTAAAATTTATCCGTGGAATCGGTATTGGTAAAATAAAAGCAGAACATCGAGCAAAGTTGATGATTTTTGTTCTGGTACTCGTACACAAGTCAAGAAAGCGTCAACATTAACGAAGAGTATTATTTGGCGACGAAGGTTGCCAGTTGTGCCAAGACTAGTGCATGGGAGATTGATTAAATACTTCCTCAGTGTAAGTGGAATTTTGAAAGAATCATTGTTGAAAAAAATTCAAACCAAGAAACTTTTGTTCTAAATTTTAAGTAAAATGACAAGCTTGTACCGAACAAACTAAGTAGTTATAATTCGTTCAAACAGGTTTATTAAATGTAATGCTTTCATTTCTTTCAAATAAGTATACTGTATTTGGTTAAGCTAGTTGTTTTATTTTTAGGTACACGTAAGAGGGAAAGGGGGTTACAGCATTCCGTGCGTGGCATTATGGAAAAAAGTACATTATGTATTGGCATCAACAGAATCAAAGTTTCAAGTACACGGGTCGTCCAAAGTCTCAGTCCTCTCATTGATTGCAACGAAGTGAAACGTTTTTCTTTTGGTGTTTTTTTAAGTGTTTAAATTACTTGTCCATACTTTTGTCGATGCCAACCGTAACTCATACGATGAATACAAAAATATAAAAGTCGATTGAAGTGCCATCTTTTGATATTTAAAAGTAAAGTTAAAACTAAACAGACTTTAGGGTTAGGGTATAAACTAACCGAAAGGTTCCAGATTAAAGACAGTGGAGATGTTGACTTGGCTCCAGGCATAATAGTTTATTTTTAAGTGGTTAAGTAACGAGTTGGAGAACTCTGCAACATTTGACACACAGCGGGGAAGCTCGAGTCAAGCTTATACAAGACCAAATTTGTTTGAATGTTATTTCTTGCACAAAATAACAGATAGCATGGGATTGGTCTACAAAATCAATAAGTCAAGAGCGTCTGAGGAAATCTTCTTATATCAAAGTGTTAACGTGTCACCTGTACAGTTCGGCAATGGGCATTCATTCCACATTGCCTGCAAGTTTAGACAAAGACACTTCACAGACACGGCTTACCGCTGTCATGTGTTAAGCTCATCGGGCATGCTTTACGCCCATTCACAATTTCATTCAAACGATATCTCTCTGAAACAATTGAGCCAATGTTGATGAAACTTGGTAGGAATGTTACTTGCATAAAACTGTATCAAAGATGTTCGAATGGTTGCCATGGTAATGGAAAGAAAAAAATATATTTCTCAAAAACCGGATTTTTAGATATCTGCTTAGATATTTGGCATGTAGCACTGCTTAGTGTACCTCTACCAAGATTCCTCGAAGTATGATCCCCGGGTCAGAATTGACCCTTATTTTACACAGGCTTTTATACGAAAAACTTTTTTAAAATCTACTTCTCTGAAATAAGAAGGCCCAGAGCTTAGATATTTGACATGTAGCAAGGTGTAGCAGACCTTTACCAAGGTTCTTCAAATCATGACCCCCGGGTCAAAATTGAGCCTGCCCAGTGGTCCTATGCTTGTACATATGCTTATATAGGGAAAAACTAGAAAATCTTCTTCTGTGAAACCACAAGGCCTATGGCTTAGATATTTGGCATGTAGCGTTGCCTAGTTGACCTCTACCAAGAGTGTTCAAAAATTGACCACGCCTGGGGGCTTTTGATTTTACAAAGGTTTATAAAGGGAAAACTTAGAAATATTTGAAATGTAGCATTATGTAGTGGGCCTCTGCGAAGAGTGTTCAAATCTGGACCCCGAGGTAAAATAAATTTACCCTATACGTGACGCGATTGTTGACCTTGTATCTTAGTCAATGGTATCCAGGTGCGAGATATAGGACCATCTTGGCCACATTGTTCGTAATTCCGAACAAATCGCAACAGCGCAGACAACGAATTAGAGTATGCATGCCTGTCCGTCGCAAATTTTGTTTCATATCAGCAGCTGTATATTATGTTTCAGGCACCATTAACCCAATAAATATTTTTAAAATATCAATAAATTGATAAAGTAGTTTATATATGCAAGGACTTCAGTACTTGAATTAGAACATATGCTAAGTTTGCAGTCACTTAATTGCAAAACATTAGACATACAAATACAATTGTATATTACATAAAAAGAAACATTCCAAGCTCCATATTCTATTTTCAACAAAGCGTCTTAATTAAGGATACTTGGTATAACCCGTAACAGTTGCACAGGTGGAATAACAAAGTGAATTTCTGTGTTTGTTAATTAAACAATGCTGGGACTGTGTAAAACGTCCAAGACGTATCTAGCAATAGTCATTTTGGGAGTTATTTTCTCATTTTCCATACCACGGGAAACACAGGGTTTATTTTAATTCAGTATTTTTTGTAAAACCTGCCTAAACAGCACAATCAAGAAGCAATTATATAATGTTTTGGCATAAAAACTACTGGCTCAACCAAAGCCTGTATATGACCATTTCCCAATCAGACAACTGTAGGTCTTGATGTTATTCTATTCTTACGAAAAAGGTCGTGCGTCTTATCGGTTTGTGAAGTCCGCAGTATCGCAATGGTAGCTAGCATGTTTGCATTAGTATCACATGGCTCAGGTTCGATCTAAACAAGTGTCACGGTGGTAGTGTCCTTTGGCACGACATTTAATTCCAAATTGATTCTCCTCTCCTATATGAAGTGAAAGCTATTATTCTAAGATGAAAATTAGTGAATCACTCATTGAAAATGTCCCTGTTCAAAATGTATTAGGTATTGTGCACATATCCAAAACATGTGCGCAGATAAATGCTTAAATTGCACTCATGAAAAAAAAATCATCTTACTTTACGGCTGGTGTGAGAACGATGTTTTACGATGCCTGCATTTTACCAACGTTTGAGTATTGTGTCACAGGATGGTGAAAATGAAATGGTTGTGTAAAAAAAAAGAAAACACTGCAATTGAAGGCTTTAACACTGATTATAGATAGACCGACGCAATTTTTCTGATAGGTATGTTTTATCGTACATAAGGCTATATATGATCTTTTTCCTAACTATATATAAATCAATAGCATTTTCCAGTAACAGCACCTACAGCTTACCCTCAGTTACTTACAATAGTGATACCAAAATTAAAAATCCAGTGTACACACCTGTACATATACGATCAGCTTAATCACTGTTCTCGTTTAAAAAGACATACAAACACTACTGAAACACAAACTTAGGACTTAATAAATAAATAGGCTCGGCTTATATCAATTCAATAGGCTATATACCAGGCTGTATATCCCGTCAAGAAACTATGTAACTAATAGATCTACTATATCTTAATTTATGAGTGTTTGTCGAAGTATATTTGTGTTTTTTCATTCAGTAATCATTGCACCTGACATGTTAATAGATTTATATCGTTGTCTTTACATCGTAGAACATGGTATATGAATGTGTACATTGTTATTTCATATTATCAGATTGTTAATGCCTTTGTTAGTATGGAAATACTAGTTTATCCATACTCTTTTTTGTGTTATCCTTTGCATATGATGTTAATTGATATGGCCATATTTATTCATACAGGTTTGTTACTTGTTTATTGTATGTTTTCATTATGTATTATCATGCTTTTATACATTTTATGCAGAAATAAATATATCTTCCTACTATTTTAGATCAGGAATTAGTCGGCATACAATTTTCAAAATTCATATCGGATTGTTCCGTAAAATTGTCCTTCCGTATATTGCAATAACGCCCTCAAAGGTCAAGGTCGTCGTAATTTTCATTGAAGATACGTTCAAACAAATCCGTGTACAGCGTTTAAACTTCTCGCGTATGATTGCTACAACAATGTTCTTTATATTGAAACTGATTTTCGAACGCTATCAATACAATCATAAGTGGTTATCAAAGTATCTCAGGCATCTATATCATGTGTGCAATTTGGTAACCCCTTTCGATTTTGAGGTCATTCTGTTACAGGTCACGGTCACTCTGATCTTAATATTGCTCACAGTTTGACTCTTTCCACATGTTCAAATACCATACAGTGACAATCGTGTTTTACAAATTGTTCTTTCTTTTTTTTAATGGTAGAAGTACAATGCAATCCGAATCCTCATTTTATTTACCTGGTCCAGAAAAACTGAAAGCTTGTCTAGGTGAATATTTTGCCTTGGAGTTTAGAACACAAATTAATTTGTGTTCGGCTGAAGAAGACATTACGCGACCAACTGATGCTGTAATTTCAACAGACAAAAACATTTAGGTATTTCTAAACAATTTCTGGTGCGTGAGAAAATATATTTCTTTGATCATGTAATGAAATATAAACTAAAGGAAGATGGTTATATCTTTAGGCTACGTTTTCATACGTACAACTGTTAAGAGTTCAAATAATAATTTGTGAAAATATACATTAAAGACTGCACCTTAAAAATGAAACTTATCACAGTAAAAAAGCTAACAAAATCTTACTAGTAAGGTTAATCGTGATCGTGGGTCTAAATTGTTCGAAATTTCTATTGAGCACCGCTGACAAGGTAATGGATGGCACCGGACATTCGATCTAAAACAGATAAAGACTGGAAGTTCCTGGGATCAAAGGCCATTTTCATGTCAAAAAGTCGAAAGTATTTGGTTCCGAATAATACTTTAACTGCTTAGTGGAGTTTTATGTAATCGTCATCAGCTAACAATTTGTTCCGCACAAGGCATCTCACCCGCTGTGCATTAAAAAGTGTTAAACTAATGAAAATGCCGCATTAGTATTTGAAGTTGGTGCTTAAGAAATAAAAATATTGGCCAAATAAAATAATAGTTCCTTCCTTCGCAGTGATCTCCCTTGTGTTGTTGTAGTTGTTGGTAGGGAAATTTTGGCAGTGGAAGGGAAGCAACTCCTGCATGCAGTTGTTATTTTTTTTAAATTGACTCTCCCAGTCAAAATAGGAAAAGTAATATTTGGAAAGTTATTATTTCGTACTGGTAGCAGGAAGAGTTTGGTGTATTGGGTTAAAAGCTATTATTTCTTCTACCTTTTTACACACACCTATTTCAGCTGGATCCTTTCTGCATAATTCCACTTTAAGGTAAAACAAAACTCACTATATTTTTAAATTTTGTTAGGCACCAGTATGCATGGGGGGGGGGGGGGGATACCACGGTCGACCGGGACTATAAACAATCTAAACTAAACTAGTCAGGTTCCAGTTCTTGCATTACATGAACATCGGAAACAAGGATCACATTATGAACGCATATGAACACCCCACAATACATTGTAATTATTGATAAAACTGAAAATCCTAAAGATGCTTGTTTTAAATATAATTCCATACTTAAAATGAAGATGGTTATAGGTAGAAAAACGACATGGAAATGAGCCCTGGCTAGGCTGTGGTAGAGATCTTTTATCGGTGTTTGGAAAATAAAACTACAAAAGATGAAGAATAGTAGGTCAGTCAGCCCTAGGAATTGATCAGTAGTCTAGTGGTTAGCGCAATGGACTTGTAATCCAGGGCGCGCAAGTTCAATCCCTTGCTTATCTCCTATCATAACTCCTGATCTTTCGGATGCATGAGACTTCAAACCGAGGTCCTATGTATTTCCTCATACACCGGGAATGTTAACTCTGGGGCGGGACGCCTTCTATATGCTGCACTATCCCCGAAACATAAAAGAACTAACCTCTTCCGAGGGCGTCTAAAATACGGTGAGCCTGTTAGTTACTTCGTCAGTAAAATGTTCTAACAAACTAAGTATTCAAATTTTAAAGAAAATTACAAACATTATTATTAAACTGTACACAAACTGATTATACTAAAAGGACATTATTGAATATTTTGTAGTGTGTGATGTGTTCATGAATATGTTCGTGAATATTTGTTTTCCAGAATCTCCCTAACCTTTTATACAAACGAGAACAATTGCGTAATGTATTAGTCGGTTTTCAGTAGTTATTTTTTTTTTTTTTAGTTTCAGCTTAAAAGGATTATATTTCTAACCGGAAGTAAATAATAGCTACTGTATATGTATAGCTTGGTGATCGAGTCATCGCAACAAAAAAAATCTTTGAATGTAATGCATTTCCGTGTAATATTCGATAAAAGATTTTATCTTAATCAGGTTTTTTACCTGTCTGATTTCTGCTACTTTTGTTGTTTTTACGTTCCGTTCGTTATTTTTGCAATGCTTTGGTAATTAGCTCCCAGGAGAAAATAGGTGTATTACTAGGTAACACCATAGGTGCTGTCCTAGTTCTGCTAGTCCTATATTTTAATGTATAAAGACTTTGGTCTTCCGAATGTGGAAAATTCTGCACCAATTTTGTAATCGACACTTTTAATTACAAGAAAAACTATTGACAATTATTAAAAAAAATTGTCACCATAAAGTTCCCACATACAGACGGGTAGACAGACAGAAGAGCTTTTAATGATTTAATATCAGTAGCAAATCTAGGTAATTGTACTAACGAGGTGCTGTCAATGGGTTGACCGCATAGTCCCGCGTGCATTCATAAATCCCAATTTAACCGTGCTTATCTGCTAGATAAATCAGTGTAAATAATTGAATCATTTTGTCAAGAATCAGGCTTATCAGTTAAAGTGAAAGTTTGCTTCTAATTTGAAAGATATATCACTTAGCTTGTCTGATAGGTCTCTACTTTGTTGTATATTTTATAGTAATAAGTTGCAGGTGCTAACGGTTAAATTGCCGAGATTTACGCACATGGAAACTAGCATAAAATTCTTTGCAAACGAAGAATGTTATCAAGTGAATCTTTTTTAAATTAAAACGATATAAATTTTCGCAAATCGCTTCTCATTTTCGAAATTACCGAGTACTCCACTCGAGACAAGTGCATGTGGTATGTTCATAAGTAGGTCAGCTTACCTAAACAAATCGTCATTCCGTCCATTTCTTCAAACGACAACTTCTCCTTGACAACTTGATGAAGGTCAACAAAGAGCGAGGGGGGCTTGCAAAGGGCGGGAACGAATTCGTATTCGACACTTTTTAAGTAGGTGTTGATTCTTCAAAGAAAAGGTGACCGGAACTCAGGTGGGCGGAACTCAGGTGGGCGGAATCGGGACAGTTTTACCTTATATCTCTATTTTACATGACTGATGACTGACAAATTGATCGAATGATTAATCTTTTGAATAATTGTATGATCCCATATGTCCACGGAGCAGTGCACGTGCACTGTACATACTCTTCCCCATAGACTCTATATACCCGGTATACTAAAAAGGGATCAAAGTTTGTAATGGTGTAGCTTACATGTTTGCAACGATTTAAAATCGCATTTATAACACTGTTAACCATATACATTGAACAGTATTTGTAAGACATTAAATATAATACAATATAGAATATGTTCTGCAGGAACTATAGGTAAATACTTATTGTTATCAGCTACTGCAAGTATGTAAGGAGTATTTCCTCTTTGACTGTGCAATATACAGGAACGTAAATGCAGTTTATCTCCTGTGAGAAAAAAACGTTATATTATTAGTTACACATTTGAGGAACTACATGTATATTATATAATGTATAGTTTATGAAAACGATGAAATCAGTGCGTCTTCCCAATCGAGACACAACGTATATAAAAACAATGGTTAAACAAAGAAAAAATTAGATTGGTGTCAGGACAATTGGCTGAAAAACTTGTTAGAAACTTTCAAAATAATTCCCTATGTCAATCTGATCTAAATAGGGTTAAGGTCTTCCAAAATGATTTCTATTTAATAAACTATGACCTAGTTATAGCTTTGACAAGTCCTTGGGCATTGCCATGTTCTCGTCATTTACCCCTTTCCCATTGATTTATTCTCTATTCGGAAACACGTTTTATCAACTTACATTTGTATATTAATCGCTGTCGAAGAGAGGCAGGGGCAAAGTGGAGTCGGTGTGTCTATAGCCTAAGGGCACTACCAGCATGGCACCTTTAGGGATAGAACCGAAGGCCGCCGTTCCCGAGACGAACGCACTTCTTTCTATCGGTCGTTGAATCTTAGCCCAGTCGAGTTAAATATGATTCTAAGAGTGATAACTAGTCTCCCAAAGTAAAAAAGCTGTCATCAACCAAAAATATTCAGGCTATATACGATAATATATTCCATTAAAACTCCGAGCACTTTACTTTCAGTCGGGATCGATCATATTCTGGGTGGCATAGGGAGAGAACTTGTAAGAAACCAGTGTGCAGATAATCACAAAAAGGAAGTAAATGTAAGGATTGAATGCCAGTCTAAGTCTCCGCATGCATCAGTGGGTGCCTAGACAAAGTCTGTCCGTGCAGGGGTGGGTGACTTGACAAAGTCTCCTCATGCAAAAGTGGATCTGGAAAAGTATCTCCCTGCACGGTTGGGTGTCTGTACGAAGTATCCCCATGTAGTGGTTGGTATCTGTACAAAGTCTCCCCGTGTAGGGATTGTCTCCCAGTATCTTGACAAAGTCCCCCCCATGCAAGAGTGGGTCTGGATAAAGACTCTCCGTTAAGGGTGTGTATCTGGATAAAGTCTCCCTGTGTAATGGTGGGTGTCAGGATAGGCTAATAGTCTCCCCATGCTGGGTTGGATGTCTGGACAAGTCCCTCCGTGCAGGTAAACGGTGGGTGTCAGGATAATACCGATAGTCTCCCTGTAAAAGGGTGGGTGGTACATAAAGAAAGCTATCTGGCACCAACAGCAAGCACTAGATAGGGTACAGGGGTCATATTACAGGAGCAGTATATCTTAAATAGTTTTACTTAAGTGCAGTGGATAGTTCAATAAAACAATTTTGTCACTAAATAGACTCAAAACTATTGAAATGAACATAGGGTTACCTTCTTCAGTATTTTTTTTTACATAAGAATACCATTTCATTCGTTTGTGAAATTCTTTTTCCGAAATGGGAAGTTAATTTATTTGGGCAACCTGATACCGGTAAGGAAATTCTGGAATCAGGAAATCCCTGACATTTAAAGAGGCCACTTACAGGTTGAAACAGGGATCTACTTTCGATTTCGAAATCAAATAACTATGCAATAACAGGGTATAAGTCTGGTATAGCAAAAAAATCCATTAACAGCCGGGTAAATAAATTAAATAAAGCAGTTTGACTACTGTGTCAACACTGATAACGGTTTGAATAGATGTGTACACGATATAGCAAATACAGGTGTTTAACTCAGCATCCTATGAAGCGCCTTGTCAAAGGGAAGCAACCGCAGCATCACAGGTAATCCCATCGCTGATTGGCTAACCTCTAGTGTAAGGATACGTATAGTCCAAATATGGAGTCAGACAACAACAATTTGCCCCAAGATGAAAACACTACGCCATTAATGTTAGCCAGATTAAAGGTCAAAGAATTACCGTCAAATTTGTAAACAAATTTGCTTTGAAATACTGGCGTGAGCGAAAAAGTTGTTTTGGAGGATTCGTTTTGCTTTTGAACAAAATTTTGGACAGAACGCGCTATGTGATTAAGCAGGAATTCTTCGTAAAATGACCATGGTATGTGAAAGAAGTTTCGACTTTTTCCACTTGGGACTTACACAAACTTTGATTCTGTAATCTATACATGGTAAGCTTTGATTGTAGTGTTTGTATTGCCAGTGAGTTGAAGAATTGTATATGAGCCAGATAAAGTTTTGGCAAACGAAATTTTTGGGTTGTTCGCCAACTTTTTTGGGTTTCTTTGCCAGAACTAATTTTCAAGATGGCTGTCGTTTCGTGTTCTAACGTGTTTTAACAAAATTTTGAGTCAGTGTCGTTACTCATTTAAATGCTTTAGTGCAAAAATGTTCTGTTTGTGTGATTCTTTATTATATCATATATTCAGACTAATAAAAAAGTGCTTTTCTGCTCGAAATTGTGGAATCGAAATGGGTCAGTTTGGAAATCCAGGTAAGACTCATGTCGCTTATATCAATGCAAAATTCCACAGAACTTAAAAACTTTGTGATATTTTCAGTTAGAACGTTGACATTAGATCTCTGTTTCCCAAATCTTAGTATGCCCTATATTTTCATTATCTGTGATTTGAATGCACATAAGTATAGGTATGATACATTGAGTCGTGATTGACGCACCAATATTTTTGGGAAAACCCTGACCACCCGGACTGGCTACTGAAGGGAAAATAGTTATTTATAATGATGCTCTTCCAAAACCAAGGGTTTTTTACATGATAAAGATTTGAACACATCTAAAGCAAATACACATGACTGATACACCAGCGCAAGTGGCAGTTGCTGTCCAGTGAAAGCAAAGGATTCAAGAGCTTGAAGTCCATTTAAGACTTGTGTTATCAAGTTTCTTTCCTGTCATCGCATAGATGTTCATATAGTTTGAAATTTTACTGCCTTATTCTTGAATAATAGAAGTTAGATTTATACTAGTTTATTTTCAACTAGAAAATACATTCTTAAAACTTCCTTTCATATCCCTCGAGTGTCATTCCAGATGAAATCAACAATGAAGAGAGAAAAGCAATGTGGACATGAGTGTTGGTCCAGAACAGCCAACTTCCAGAATGGACCAGTACCATAGCGATCCACTTTTTGTTTTTAAAAATGGAAGTTGTGTCGATATAAGAGATATTTTAAAGGGCTAGATTACAGTCATATTCATTAGTATATCCTAGGATGAACTAAACCTTCTGCATGACATGATATCAAATTATTATTCACTGTACTAGCTTTATTGGCAAAATAAAAGACAGGTCTGTGAACAGTATAGTCATTAAGAAAATGCATTACTTATCTTTATTCTGATCAATATATCTTAATGTATTTGCTACAAACAGAAGAACAAAAAGTTCCAAGTTCACTGGTATCCTTAAAAGTCTAAGCACTCAATTTAAATTCTAGTTTAATAATACATCATTACATGAACTTAAAAGTGAGCCCTTCTGTTACTAAACTGTGGACATGATGTGTCTTGCCAATGGACCCTACCATCATAGAACTTATTGGGATTGAATCTGGGTTTTCGGCAGACAGTTACGCGAACACACCACCATTGCACTATGGCCTGTGAGGCAGTGGTACCATGTTTGCCTCTGGATTGGGGGGTGTTGGGTTTGATCCCCACCAGTACCATGTCAGTAGTGTCCTTGGGAAAGATATTTCCACCTTGGAAAAGATATTTCCACATTTGCCTTTCTCTCTCTCTTCTAGTTTGATTGCACCTGGAGCGAGTCTTGAGAGTTATTAATCTTTGTTGTAGGAACTTGATTTGCAAAAGGAATGAATAAATTAGTATGCACAAAAAATGATTCTGCATAAGAGGGGATTGATTTTCCGCTTGCACATATATCTGCTTGAAGAATTTGAGGACACTGGTGGGTGTAGCAGGAGTTTAATTTGGCCTTTACTCCCTTGCTTTATCAGCTGGCTATCACATTGTGACAAAAACGTAATGCGGTTTTCATTACCATTCAGAAGATCCAGGGTCCTAACTTTTTATCCTCATCAAAGTTTTATTTTTCGCCCAACATAGATTTCTTTGTCATAGGCTTATAAATACACACAAGGATTCACAGCTGTTGTACTTTTCCTGCCATCTAGTTATTAGGTGGGAGGGGGGGGTGAGATTTTCTGAATTTGAGGAAAATTGCAGACATTATTCAAGTGTTCAGACACTGCACATGAAACCCAGTCTGTCATACAGGTATTGCTTTAAAAAATCGGCATAAGTTGAGCTATTCTCAATATTGAATTTATAACTCATATTTTTCTTTTTGGGTTGCTTGGGTAGTGAGTACCAGAGTGCACAGGTAGTGATTGCTTTGTCTGTCTTCGGCTAGAGTTGTCGTCATCCGTGTCAGTGGCACATACGGAGCACAATAAGTATCTTTTGGCAACAACACTAATATCATACATGCCTCTTTCCATCCAGCTGTGAATGGGCAGCAGTGATGGAAAATTGCTGTCTTTCTCTCTTTCTCTGCATGAGTATGATGACATGTGGAATGAGTGTCAGAGAGCATTAAACAAGCTACGGGAGGCTTTCCTTCTAAATCGAACTAAATTATAAGGGTAATACCACACATTTCCTAAATGGTGTTATTGTAATTGAATTCTTGAATTTTATAATTTCTATCATTGCAGTAGTAATGCCAATAGGCAGACTTGTTTCAGGTCAAATTTTCACCCAGGTGAAGGTAGCTATGCAGCTCGAAAGGTCAAAGCAAAACTATTCCAAGTGTAATAATGTAGAAATAGCAGCAGATAGGATAGTTTCGTGTTGACCCCTCAAGCGGCACTACTTGTTTGTAGCTGCGGATACGCAATTGGAATGGAATTGGAACTATCAGTTTTGAATTTGGGATGCTACATGTAGGTGTTTGCATTTAGAAGCGGCCCGACTTGTGTCGATGGCAATTGAAATGATAAAAAGTTCTACGCAAGCAAATTCTCTAGTCTTAGCCAGTAGGCAAGTATGTCCAATACCATGGTTTGAAAATCCACGCATGTAACTTCTTCATGCACACATTTTAAGGCAATTGGAGTGACCATGCTTCCATATAAGCAAAATATTCCAGACTCTTGGTTGATTTAGTCTGATTTATAGTATAAGTTTTGTGGCACTCTTGGTTTGGTCCCTGACAAATTGTTCATAGATTTTTATGACATGCACTTCACTTTTACTATGAAATATTCGGGCATGAAGGACAGTAGTTTGAGTACATGTTATGTCAGTCAGAGTCCTTGACTCTCCAGTTTTGACTGTGGTTGGAAAGTTCATACATCCATGGGCTTTTTGTTTTGAAATCATATGGAAAGTAAGCTTTCTGTACGCAGAGGACTGTGAAGCTTCATTGCTCTGTGATCACAATGCTTTGGGACAGTGTGTGATACAATTTTGTCATTGGATAACTTGATCTTTTCAGTGAGATAGTCTGATAGGCGACAGTAGACAGCTCTGTGTGTATCTCTCTTGTGTCTTGGGAATGAGTTGCAATAATTGGAAATGCGCTATATCTCTGATTCCGTCACATACTTCAGCGAGTTTTCATGAATCATTCAGAATGCATGCTAAATTGTCTTTGTTGTGATGTGAGAACAGATCAGTGTTAAATTATGTAATATGAATGGATCTTGGTACAGAGTACCTCCTCATATGACACCAGTACTGGTTTTACCAGGAAGTGGACTCAAGAGTGACTTGATAAGCTACAAGCTTTCTTCACAATCGAGCTAAAATAAATTAGTATAAACTAAACCAAAAAGTTTTATTTTTCGTCTTTGGAATATCCATTATGATGAGTTAATAAATCCAGGTGGTTCAATCCAGTGGCAAAATCTTATAATAATGTGAAATGATATATCAAAGAAATGGACAATTATATAGTAAATGAAGTAGTTAGACACATTAATTGTAACTGATCAATTAAGGAGAGGTAATATTGATAAAATAGTCTTTAAGAAAGAGTGGAACAGAATTTGTAAAAGTATATATACAGCTGTGCAGTGGCAGATCAAAAGAAAAGTTGGTTTCAATTATCACAACATGTTCATAACAGCAAAAGAAACTTAAGAGGGCATTTTGTTGATCAGTACAACCTTGAAGGTAACCATATGTTAGTGCTTGCTTTGAACCAATGTCTTTAAAGAATATATACAGTTTACATGATCAATGATTACCTAATGATAATTATAACACCACACAAAGAATGCGACTGAATACAATAGCAAATGATATCTACAGTACTGTAATTTTCCACTTCCTGATTTCTGTAGGGTACATTACTCTCCAAGGAAAGTCCAGGGTTAAGTAATGTACATGTATTATTGTTATTACCGTTTCATACTATGTTAATATATGCTTTCAGAATTAAAAAAAAAACCTTAAAGCTCTCCTATGTTGATGTGAACTTCTAATTCAAAATATTGTAATCTGAAGCCTTGGAACTGTGTTTTGTGTAAAAACTGAATCTCAGGTAAATTATATACATGTACTGCTGTAGTGTAGGCTAGAGAAGCATTCATACACACAAAATATCATGAAAATGCATGATTTATGTAATGTTACAGGTAGACAGTTCTTTGATCATTGCATTTTGAAACAAGAGGGCCAAGATTGCCCTATATCACTGACCTACCTACCATGGCTATAATATAAGATCATGAATAGCAGAAAGGGTCAGTTTTGACCTTGCACTCATGATTTTCCTCTATATAAACTTATGCTAAATTAAGAGACCCCCCCCCAAGCAGGGTCAGTTTTGACCGGGGGGTGGGGTGGGGGGTCATAATTTGAACAATCTTGGTAGGGGGTCACCAGGTAATGCCACATGCTGAATATCTATGCTCTAGGCGTTGTAGTTCCAGAAAAGAAGATTTTTAAAAAATATTTCCTAAAGAAGCCTAAAAAAAACAATTGACCCATATGTGGGGTCAATTTTAGCCCGGGAGTCGTAATTGAAACACTCTTGGTAGAGGTCCACTTGGTTATATGTCACATGCCAAATATCTAAGCTCTACGCCTTGTGGTTTCAGAGTAGAAGATTTTTAAAGTCTCCTTCATGAAGCCTATGTAAAAACAAGTGGCCCCAGGGTGGGGTCAGTTTTGACCATGGGGATCATAATTTGAACAATCTTGGTAAAGGTCCATTAGGTTATGCCACATGCTAAATATCTAAGCTCTAGCCTCTGGGCCTTGTGGTTTCAGAGAAGATTTTTAAAGTTTTTCCTTTCTGTTGCCATAGCAACCAGAGTTCTGCATGGAATGGAATTATTTGAACAACTATGAAAAGGCTTTATGCAAAGAACATCCCTGCCAAGTTATATCATAATTGGCCTATTTGTTTCAGATGGGAGATGTTGTTTGAAGGAAAATGTAAACGGACATACCCTGTATGATGAACGCTTGACAGAGTGCGATCGTAATAGCTCACTCTGGCACTTCATGCCAGGTGAGCTCACAAAATGTGTACATTGTCTTAGTAGAATGGGCATTCTTACTTTTCTGGTAACCAAAACAACCTTGTATTTGGACACAACCATAAATATTGTTTAAGAAGTTACCAGTCAAATAGGGCACAATGAGAAAAATACAGTATGGAGCAAATTGCTTATTTTTTGAAGACATGAACTTTTTAATTAGGTCATGGAAATAGTTTCTGGCATTGAAAATTATGGTTTAGTATCTTATTCAAAATGAAACAGGTTTTAAAAATTACATTATTTTCCTACTATCCTGCCTGCTATTTTAATCTGGCAGTGAAATGTTCAAGTTTAGGTGATATGGTACTGTGAGATTTTGAGCTCTTGTGGTTTGTTTCTTGTTGAGAAATTGTTAGTTACTTGTGTAGTGTTAGACCGGCATTAGTTGTTAGAGTCATTGCCTGGTCTTTTCTGGACATTTTACAACATCTTCACAATTTCTCCTTCCCTTGACTTAACATTGTTGAGATGAGCTTTGATTGAGACAAATTTTTGATAGAGATATTTTTCTTAAAACTAAAAGAAGATAAGACTTTGAGATAAAAAACACCCCTCAATCGCAACAGACTTTTATAAGTCTAGTGTAAAGGATATGAAGCATATTCATTATTGGGTACCTAAATCTACTTTACACAGGAAGATGAAATGCTGTTGTAAAGTTCATGCATCTCCACTGTCTTCCATTCAAGATTGGACAACAAAGCAAGTTTTAAAGTACAATGCAAGATGCCACATTCTTGCTTGATTTAAAAAAAAAAAAAGTCACATGACTAGCAAACTATTTAGGTTTGATCAAATGTGATCGAAATAGAACCGTGAACCGTTAGATGTATCAAAGCCATAATCAGAAAACATTTGCTGTCCACTTAATAGAGTCTGTAACTTAATAAAAGTATTCCCAGAGTTCCAGATAAATGTACATGTGTCTGCATATAGAATATGCATGTATATTATTATACAGATATATCTGTAAGATAATATAAACCTTTGTTTTTAAGTCAGCTCCCTATAGCTTGCTCTTAGCAGGTCTATATAAATCATATTTTATCCAAGTTTTGTGAAATTGCTGAAAGGTTTATGTGTCTGATACACTTGAGGCCTGCTTCTGTTTGGTGTGGAATTGAGATAAATCGTGTTACAGTCAGAATTGTACTCCTCAGTTACAAAGAACATGATTTTGCCATCAGAACATTCCTTCCAGGAGATTATTGTTTTCTTCATAGTCTGTAATGTTTTATTGCAACTTTTGAAGAATTTCCCCTGAATGGCCCAGAATTACCCCTAAATGGCCCTGATAATACACTTAAGACTAGTTAAAGTTTTCACATACAAAATTAATGTATAAATTAAAATTTCTAGAAAATAAGATGTGTTCAGATTTTTATACATGTATATAATATATTATAATAATATAATATAGAAAAATATTCTTGACTTAAAAACATAAAATTATGCTGTAAAAGTTTGTTATAGTTGCTCTTTAATTTGTTATCGGTAGATTTACCCATTAAATATTTATTTGGGTTCATAACTTTTCCAAACATAAAACAGTAAGCTATTCTCGGTGTCCCTGCACTTGTAAAGTTTATAAGGACGATTGGTTGAAAAAACAGTAGCTATTACTTTTGTAAAGGGACCAACAAACCCTTGTGTACAAATTGGTCAAAATGTCATGAATTCAGGTGTGCGATTTGAATTTCAGATGGACTGACAATGTTAATTCACGGCTCCAGCCTCGTGTGTGCAATTATTCCCAATGTTTCATCAATAATGAGTAAAACAGTACTTGAAGTGCCCTGAACTGTTCTTGTGGGTCTCGTACCCACACTGTCCAGACTGATGATATTCTGCCGACTTTAAGCACAGTGTTTCGCAGAAACCATTGTTTTAGATAGTTCTGCCATAAAACGTATGTAATGCCTCTCACATAAGTAAAGCTTGCCAGAGTTTCATTGCATTCCAATATTATAGGTTTTCCTTTTTAGTCGAAAGCAAAAGCAATTCAACACAACTTATTTAAAAATTTGTTAAGAGGTTGTGTAGCAGAACATAAGTTTCTGTTGGATAATTTATTTAACTACGTCAAGATATAGTTGGTAATGTTTGATGGAGGACTTTTATTCGGTTGCAAGATGTATTAGACAATGTGTAATCTTTTCTAAAAAATTAACTGTTATTAAAGCTTATAACATAATTATTCTAAATCTTCATAGTGTCAAAACAAAAGAAAGAGAAAAGAATTATCTCAAAATTAAGTTATTAACTGACACAGGTTAGATCAACTTTATGGTGAATATGTTTTCAGACTTACTTGATGTTTTACATGAAAGGAATAATTCCTTTTAGACTTCACAAAAGGTTTCCTCAGACAATAAATTGTGTATTTATAAGAAAATATATTCATCCAGACAGAAATATACCGTCTGAAATAATTGTGGGCATTTCTTTTTCTATATTGTGAAATGTTATAAATAAATAACTTTTTGATAAAACGCAGGATATCGCCAATATTGATATAAAATAAAAACGTCTGTATTATATAAATAAAATTGCTGATAAATAGAGTGAAATTTGCATAGCAAGGCAATATTTGATCATATTTATTCTCCAATAACAAAAGTCAGAAGTTTTATGTCTTAATAGTTTTGCGTCTGAGCATAATATTCATCCTTTTAGAGATTTAGGGTAATTTAACAAGGTTTATTTTCGGTTCAGTAGACATTGTATTTATTCCTGACTTAGCCGCACAGATCAAATATAATAACATATTGAATGGAAACACGAAAGAACAATATAGTTGGATTATTATGATTGCCCCGCTATTCATATTCTATTACTCGTAACACATGTACATTCCCTAACTGACGGTATAGATAATGTTCAAGCAAATATCATTACTATACTCTGTATTTTTTTGCACCGCAGTGGTTGTTACCATGTGAACTTACAACTTTGTCAGGAAAAAAAACTGTTTTGAAATAAAAATGAAATATTGTGTTGTGAAGTAGGCTATTAACAGTGAACTGGTAATACGCTTAGCGAGTTTTCAGTGAAATTTTTTACCTTGAATGAAGATACTATAGGGCTTGATTTTTTGTTCACTGAAATAATTTTGTTTGGATAAAGTATGGAATAAATGAAAATGAGAAAAGAACGTGACCTTACTGATGTGACACAGATAGTGGTGTTTTGTAGTTTATAAGTATGGGAATATAGAAGGATTTTATGCCAGCAGTATCCAGATGTGGGGTGGAGGAGGAGACATCATGTATGCAGACTATGCTAGCATGGTAGTACATTAATTATGTAGTTATTTAGTATGTTAAGAATATTGTTAAAGATGTACTTAATTATGACGACAGGATTTTCCATAATGTTCTTCTGATGAGGTTTTCTGTATATTGTTGCGTGTTGCAAATGTTACAGGTACGTTAATGTGGATCGCTGTGTATAGAATGATACAGCAGATGTCTGCGACAGTGCATTTCATCATTGTTTTGTCTAATGTATGAAAAAAAATAAGTACATATGTTTGCATAGTCATGCAATGAATAGTGTATGATTATAGGTTTGAACTCTATAAGAGCCGAAAGTTATATGGTCAGCAAAGATTATTTAGCCAGATGACCTGGTTGGGGTATTGAATCATGTACTTAAAAAAAAGTTTACACTTTACAAGTTTGTGTATGAAAATTCATAATTGTAGGTCAGAGCAACACTTTAAATATTATTGTTGAAATCCGCTTTTTTATTTAAAGTGATAGATTTATTTGTTGATTGCAGTTTTGTTTGTTACCTTTACTGTAGTGATTCAAAATGTCATTAAATTTACTAATATGGTTTTTTATATGGTCTTAAGTAATGATAAACAGGATCTAGAAAGTTTCAAGAAAATCATTTATCAATTATTTTGTGTATTAATTGTTGCAAACCTGTTTTTGCACATTTAGTCAAATAGCCTTTTCTATTATATTTGCTTAAAATTACCTTTTTTCTGCCATTAAACTTTGCATAATTTATTCTTAGCAAACTCACTTGAGTTTTTGCTCATGTTTATTTAGAATACCTGCATGATGTTCTTTTTTTATAATAGTAGTTATTTTAGAGAATCATTTACTTTCACACTGGGATCCTGGGCTATTTTGATCATTTTCACCTGAGATTTCAGAGGTTTTAACTTTCTCTATATCTCACTAAATATTTCATGATTCCCTTGGAAGGTTGGGTAGAGCTGTCTGGATAATCTGCACTGAATGATATAGCAAAATTTCTGAGTTATGTTCTTTTTTTTGTGGGGCAAACAATCTCCTTTTCAGTTTTTCAAGTTTTATGATTGTTGATGCCTCAAGATAAATCAGTTCCTTCAAATTATTAAGGTTAATCTATTAAAGGAAGCGAAAGCAATTTGATGTAGCAGACTGTAACTCTAGTATGACATTTCACTATTCTACTAAACAAGAGAATTGTCACAACTGTATGGGTATTAGCAGTGCTTTGCCTGCTATTCCTGAAGTTTTTTTTTGTGAAGTGAAGAAGTATTTTGAAATTTGCAGCAAAAAAAGCAAGAACATTACTTTTGCTTAAAGTCTTATTTTTTCCCATTCAAATTGGCCACAAATCACCTTTCGTTGTTAAAGACATTGTTTTAAGATTTTCTGTTTCTCCCCAGCCTCCTACTATAAGGTATAATTGAAAAGGTCAGTATGTTGGGCTTTTGCACAGCCAGGCTCTCAAGAATAAATCAATATCTTGCCCATTCAATGAATATGAGTTAATACTATCTGTACTCTTTCCCTGCTTAATTATGAGTTAATATTTAATTCTAACTCCTGCTGTGGTTCCCTTGTCTGTCCACTTTCTGTTGGAATACTTGCTGCATTCTCTTCATGTACAGAAAAATTTCAGGGTAATTAATTATGTTTTTACTGCCATCTGATTGTTTCCTAATGGAATGTGCCTGAAGCACCCAACATAAGTTAAGCATGTTGGTAAATTGGTGCCATAGGAAACATTAAGACAGAAAATAAGTGAGAATTTTCTACTACATGTGCATAGAGACGAGGTAATAGTTCAACTGGGTATTACAAATATGCTGTAAATGTGTTCTGTATACACAGGTATGTTTGCCTTCTGTATACATACTGCTCACAGCTGATCTTATCAGCCATTCTTCATCATTATCAATGACTTTTAGTTGTACATAAACCTCCACTTTGCTATAATAATGTCAGGCTTTTGTATGCAAAGGGTGCTGTGAACCTTTCACCAGATAGACTTGCAGAAAGTTGCAGAGACATCGGTGTGCATGATAACCTGGGCTGCCAGGCCTATTGAAAATTTTTCATAGAAAATTAATGTGTGTTAGGAAAGAAATTAGAATTGTTTACATCATTCAAAATGGCTATAGTTTAAAGCCATAATATCTGCATGGACACTGTCCAAAATGACTTCGTTATCAAATCATTGTCATCATGTTACTCCAATTACTATAGATGTTATTTAATCATTGAAGCTACAAAGTTATGGTCCAAAGGATCAAACACTGTGTCTGCCAAGTCACAATCTAAATGACTACATATTATCAAACTTTTATGTCTGCAAGGTCAATGTCCAAATGACTACACCATCAAACTATTGTGTCTCCAATTTAAGCTAAATTCCAAATGACTACGCTATCAAAACATTGTGGCTGCAAGATCAACTTTCAAATGACACTATCAAACCATTAATTGTGTCTCCAATTTAAGCCACACTATAAAACATTGTGTCTGCATGGTCAACCATTCAAATGACTACACTATAAACCATTTTAAAGTCGAATTGACTATACTGAAATCAGTGTGCCTTCAAGGTCAGAGTTGAAATGACTACACTGAAACCATTGTTTTTGCAAAGTCAAAGTCCAAATAAATACACCCAAACCATTGTGTCTCACAACAAAGTCTTAGTTTAAAATGACTACACCTAAACCATTGTGTCTGCAAGGTTTAAATCCAAATGACTACATTATCAAACCATTGTATCTGCAAGGTTTAATTCCAAATGACAACATCATCATACCATTGTATCTGTAAGGTTTAATTCCAAATGACTACATTATCAAACCATTGTATCTGTAAGGTTTAATTCCAAATGACTACATTATCAAACCATTGTATCTGTAAGGTTTAATTCCAAATGACTACATTATCATACTATTGTATCTGTAAGGTTTAATTCCAAATGACTACATTATCAAACCATTGTATCTGTAAGGTTTAATTCCAAATGACAACATCATCATACTATTGTATCTGTAAGGTTTAATTCCAAATGACTACATTATCATACTATGTATCTGTAAGGTTTAATTCCAAAGACTACATTATCAAACCATTGTATCGTAAGGTTTAATTCCAACTGACACATATCATACTATTGTATCTGTAAGGTTTAATTCCAAATGACTACATTATCAAACCATTGTATCTGTAAGGTTTAATTCCAAATGACAACATCATCATACTATTGTATCTGTAAGGTTTAATTCCAAATGACTACATTATCAAACCATTGTATCTGTAAGGTTTAATTCCAAATGACTACATTATTAAACCATTGTGTTAGCAAGGTCATAATCTCCAAACGACTATACTATCAAATCATTATATCTTCAAGGTGATTTGTACACATTTGTACATTATCAAATCATAGTATTTGTAATGGCAACCATGTCAAACCATTGTGACTGCAATACCACTTTTCAAACAGTGAAACCATTTCTAAGTGCACCACTGGACATCTGTGCCAAATGGTATTCCATTTGTTTCTGCTATGTCAAAAACAAAGTCAAACTGCAGGCACATTTCTTGCATGTGCACAATTTTTGTTCGAGGGCTTGTTGGTTTGACTCTTTTTTTCAATGCATAAGATGTTAGGCCAGGATATGTTCTCTTGGTCATATAGCTGACACTTGGCAAGATACTCAGCAAAAGTCATTGCACTGCCTCAACAAGATGAAATTTCATAGAAACTATAAGACTTTCCTGACATGATATAGTTCAGCTCAAAGTTTCTGTTTCTGATTATGTCCTTGGTTAACTCCGCATGCTCTGTCCTGAGGTACTGAAAGGTCAATTCCTGCAGTGTTGTTGGATGGATTGACTAATCTGTGGCATTATCACATTTTTGTGTTGGAATGCAAGGTCCATGTACATGGATTGTATAAAAACAGATGGTTTATGTATTATCAACATGTTGATCAGAGATTTGTATCTTTTCCATTCAGATCTGCAGCAGCTCTGAGAGAAAATGCTCACCTGGATATTCTTTCATGGTAAATTAAACATGCCCGTTTACTCCCAAAGGGTGTTGCACAATTGCCTTGGTTTAGAACTCTTTTGTGTTAATTTGTAACACTGTTCGATCAATCCACATGTTTTAATCTGTGATGTTATCTCTATCATGCTTTGATAAGAAAGACAAAAATGTTCAAAAAGGCTACCAGCTTAATGAAGATATTTGAAAGTCACAGAGGTTATGTGCATGGAGTCAATCCGCTGTTATAAAAATGGATTGTCAGAGTTGGAACTTGGAAGTCCAAGTTACATGTTTTCATGTTCTAAATGAAAAGAAAGGAGTACGCAACTATTGTAACAAGTGTTATAATTTGCTCAGGGTATGCCAGATCAGCAAGCTGTATAGATATAGATCAGCCTGCATAATCTGTATATGATTTAGACCAGGTTGCATGAGAGTGTGGATCAGAATCCATAATGGTTGCACAAAACCTTAGTCTGGTTTGCCTTGCAGGATTCTTAATGTTGAGTAGAATAATCACAATACCAAGTTTAGGGTGTCCTTCATGGTGACAGGCATCAGGATGTTGTAGATATGCTTAAGTTAATGGTGCATTAAGAAATACATGTACTGATGATTGTTTAAATGAGACAGAGTAAGTAATAAGTAAAAATACATTAGACTGTTAGTGTGTGCTAGGCTTAACTTGTTTTAATGTAGCTTTATTGTAGAAATGATGTGTTTGCAATCCTGGAGGTCATGGGTTTGTTTCTCTGCTTGGATAAAGTATTTAGCAGAAGTTAAAAAAAACACCAAAAAACATGATGGACACATTTATCCACAGGCTTTCTTTACAACTAATAGGGGCTGTGAATGGGGCAGGGGTTTTAAGTGAGAAAAGGCCATACAACAGAGGTGATTTGTTAAAAGATACACACATACTGTTAAACATGTGATTAAAATGACAAAAATGTGGACATTAAACTGAACAAGGGCTGTGTTTTAAAAGAACACAAAGCAAGTGCAGTTTTATAGTAAATAACATATTTTTGCATCATTTCGACCAAATTGTATGATGTAGGTGTACATTAAACACTGTACATTGGACACAGATTTGCTATCTTCAAAAGGTAGATAGTTAGTTGAGAGGACAGGCAATTACTTATATTGCAGACAGTATAAATTAATTCTTCGATTCAATTTCTGCCTGTCCGACTAAAAACCTCAGGCTGCAAAAGGTGGTCTCAGGTCGTTGCCACGTTTTGGTTTGATAATTGATACTTTAATTTGTATTTGCTGTAAATAATACTTGTGGTCAGTTTTGGGTGTTAGTATAGAAAGTTTGTAGTAGTTTGAAAATGCCCCCAGTAGGTGACAAACTTAATTTGCAGTCCGTATTTTCTGATGACATTAAATTTTAAAATTCGCAGTAAGCCGTTAAGATGAATACAAGAATCTAGTACAACAGCTTGTGTTGGCACATTTTCTGTGGGCTAAGTTCATTTGATTTCACTTTGGGAATTAAAGTTCAATGGCTTAAAGCTTTAACATGAAATACACGAAAATCTTCTTTTGTCTAAAATAGAACTATAATGTGCAGTAGCTTTAATTAGGTAAACAGCTGGGAACTGAGGAGAACAGCTGCGAGCATGGTGTTGAAATAGTTTAATCAGGTTTTCAACAATTGTTTAGTCTATTCTTAAACTGCAAATACAGGTTGTACATTTTGTTGTGATTTCAGGATGAATTTCATCCGTTTATTGAGGCTTTACTGCCTCATGTGAAGTCATTCTCGTACACATGGTTCAACCTGCAGGCAGCTAAAAGAAAACACTTCAAGAAACATGAGAAACGGATGTCCATGGAAGAGGAACGTAGAGTCAAAGATGAGTTACAGGTGATCTTGCTGTTTCTTTCTTTCACAAAAAGGGCCAGAATTTAATAGTCTATCTGGTGATATTAAAGGTAGATAATTTAAGATAACTGTATGTAAGTGTACTAGGTTATTAAAATTTATCCACCTTTTCTAGAAGACCTGTGGAAATTTAACCAAATAAGGCAAGTTACAGTAACTTGCAGTGTTTTGCTGTCAAAGAACACATTCAGTGCAAGTGGAGGGCAAAAATAAGATGTCAACTGAGGAGCGAAGTTGCCTTCTGACTCATAGAATTAAATTTGTACATGCTTGTATCTAATAGCACTCTGCTTGTTACTACAAGTCAAAAGGTAAGGATATTTGTCCTGCTTGTAGTGAAACATGGCAGGTTAAGCCAACCTTGCCAGTGTCAGTTCTTTCTGCAAGCTCATTAACAGAGAAACACCTTGGCCTAGGGATCTCAAACTTGGTAGGTATGCTGATGAGGATCAGTAGATGAGCCCTTTAGTTTTTAAAATTACAAGCTCAAATGTCGTGATCATCATGGACTAAGAAAATGGTTGCAGCTCTGTAACATGAACATTTATTGGCCTTATGCTCTAAAAATTGATAGGGCAGCTGATCTTGGTCAGAACCTTGTACATTTTTGCTTCCAAACTTCAAAGTAAAGGTAGTCTTTAACTAAAGAAGTAACCTTGGTCTTCAATTGAAAAATGGCTTAAACAGAAGAACTCAAGAACACCTGGGCATAGGATGGAGCTTCATACTTCTGTTGACTTTGATATTAATAGGTGGATGGTCAAAGTAACATAGACCTTGAATTAAAAAACTGTAAAAACAAAATATTTCAAGATGAAAGTTAAATTGCAAAAAATGCCAAGGCACAAGACTTTTGTTTTACATAATATACAAGGTATGTTTATATACAAGTGAAACACTTTTGAAAAGGCTTGACTGGACTTTTGCATTTTTGATAAAAAATGCAAGATCATTGGGTTCAGACTTTTGTAATAAAGAAAAATATTCATAGCATTTAACATGTATTTTTCCTCTTCAGAATGAAAAACCAGAAATCAAACAAAAGTGGGCCTCAAGGCTCCTGGCAAAACTACGAAAAGACATCACACAGGAATGTCGAGAAGACTTTGTGCTTAGTATCTCGGGTAAAAGACCGCCGTTATGTGTGTTAAGTAATCCTGATCAGAAAGGGAAAATGCGGCGTATAGACTGTCTGCGCCAGGCAGACAAGGTGTGGAGACTGGATTTAGTTATGGTGATATTATTTAAAGCTATTCCTTTGGAAAGCACAGACGGGGAAAGACTTGAAAAAGCGCCAGACTGTTTGCATCCAAATCTGTGTGTGAATCCACACCATATATCAGTATCTGTTAGGGAGTTAGATCTGTACCTTGCCAACTTTATACATAGCTATGGTAAGTACAGGCATGAAGTGGTCTGGAAATGGGTATACAGGTAGCCATTTCTGCTTTCATTTTATTTCACTTCTATATAATAATACCTGAATTAAGATCTGATTAACAAACCTGTAATTTTCATTCCCCTGCAGACATATTAGCTAGAATGATAAACGGACAGTGTTCCCCTTAGCTAACATTGTGCAAATTGTTCAGTTTTTTATGCAGCTGAAAATGTGCTTTCACCTCTAGAATATATAACAAAATAGCGAGAATTTGGGCCATTGGTTGGCATTACTGGAAACACAATACTTAAAGAAATTGCTGAAAAATTTAGTTTCTTTGAAACGTCTTTAATGTCTTTAAATTAGGAGACACCTATGTAAACTGATAAATCAATAAAAAATGTACGTAACTGCAAATGAAAATACGCACCACAAAATAATGTGAAACACTTCTGAATGTTATGCAATTTCAAATTATTTTAAGTAGAAGTTCGTGTTTTTTTCATGAATTTTCATTTATAATATTGATTTTGACTTCAACTTCGAATGTTATGGGGAAGACATTTTTTTCTCCAAATATTTACCTCAACAGTTACTGTGAATGAGCAGAGATAGTTCAAGAAAAATGAGCCTCAAAGTTTCGTAAATAAATTTTTGAATTTAATTTTTTGTACTCAATCATTCATTCAGTGAAGATGTCTGCTGTCTGCAAATTGTAATGTAAGGTTATAGAATTGTTCTGAGAGATCTAAATCAGATCTTTTCATTGAATAAACACAAATATTTCATACCATCAAATGCAAACACATTATCAAAATGATTTAAAGATTTATGAAGTATTTACTCTCTGCATGTTGTTTTTGAAAGTAAAATAAGAATTTTTCAAACATCTATGTCTGCTACAAATGCATTGTGTTTCTTAAGAAATAATTTGAAGATAAGAGCTATACAGCAGGCAAGTAGATTCTGTTGTAGTATGTTTTAACATTATATCAAAAACGAAGCAGAACACTACATTGATCCCTTTAGGTCCTACCCACTGTCCTTTGCAAGGGCTGAAAAATTCCTCTTTTTAAGAGGAATCAGTCTGTACCAAAGTTGTCGTGATCATTCACACACAGTTAGTTACGCAGAGCACTTTGTGTCCCCTGTCACTCACCAATTGTGATAAAATCTCATTTGGCTTCTAAAAAAATATTTCAAAATAATACTTTTTTTACAGCATTAATGCATTTTTTGATTGATTTTTGCTTGAAGTTGGCATAAATTATGAATAAGCCATTATGGAACCCATTTCTTAAATATCTTATAGCATTTACCTTGATGCCAAAAAAATCTGCTCTACTGGTCTGCACACACTAAGGTAATCGGAGTGTTCTTGTAGTAAACAATTTAATTTACCTTGAAAATGATATTTTTGTAAAGAAGCCTCAAGAACAATTGCTGAGATGTTAAGAGGAACCATTATCTACTAGAACACAACACACACTACAGATAATTGAATTACATCACATTTTATCTCTGTGTGCGAAAACCACAAGTTGATAAAACACTAACTGTAGGCTAAACGGAAGCTCCATTATGACATCTTTTGAGGATTTTTACCAAACAAATTGCCTATTAATGTTGAAAATCATTACTCAAGCCTGTTTAGAAGTCCAAACATCCAGTTCATAGCAAGCATTTTTATGAATTCCATTTCAGAGTTTTCGTTTTAACAGGGATCAGTTAGTTATGAAGGAATAAAAAGTATGAAAGGGTCTCAGATAAATGACTTTTCCTAATTTATTATGCAAAATACTCTCCTGGAAAAATCCTGTAATTTTTAAGATGCTGATAAATTATAAGTTCTAACAAAAAGACAAGATTTTGTAGATCAGTTGAATGATGGAAGTAAAAGATTAATGTTTAAAAATAAAAATGGAAATGATATTTCGGAGGAGTCTATGTGATACCTTGAACAGTTATCTTAAAGAATCCATGTAAATTGAACACAAGGGATTCTAACAAAGTCTGTTCACCATTATCTATTGATAGATCCCATTAAAATGCCTTTGAAGACCTTATCAACCTGCAGGTCTCATGGAAAATACCTTGATATGCATTTGCAGTTCACTAAAGAATGTTTAGGACTGGGAATTCTACATAGCAAGCTGTATGTCTCTAATCACTGGGAATCTTCACAAGATTACCTACTGTTTGTGTAGCATTAATAAATACTGGTTTATGATGATAATGTACCTAGTGCAGTTTTTATTCACACAATACATAATATGAGTGTGAACTCTGATATATTACTATACTCTGTATATAAAATGTGTAAGAATTGGTCACTTTTAACATAGATTGGACATTTGAAAAGATTGACAAATTGCCAGAAAAAAATTTTTTTAAGTGAATTTACTGGAGCTAGAGATAGGGTTTGGTTATACACTTGTTAATATCTGTAAGCACTTAAATGCTCCCTTACTACCTTACTACTCCCCTATGTTACAAAGATGTCACACATTCTCAAAATTGTTCCAGAAGTGAAGATTCAAATTTCAGTATAATGGGGCCAAGGTATACCTAAATATTGCTCAGAGAAATAGCAGACTCCCAGCAGACTCCCACTACTGAAACTTCTAAGTTCAAACTGTCTGTAGATGCTGTAAGAAGCTGCTATCCCTTATTTTTGGAATTATCTGTATTATATTTGAAGTTTTCTAGCCAGGTGGTAATGTTATGATTAGTGGTAAAACCTCTTGAACTAACACCATTTTCCAATTAGCCTTTATACAGGTTACTTGAGACCTAATTAGAAGGCCGCCAGGAACCGTTACATACACGAGTAGGTCAAACAGAAGGAAGCAGATAATAAAACAGACATAACTTATCATAAAGTCAAATGTTTTAGGTAGTTATGGGTAGTTTTCTTTACATTTCTTGTAACCCAGTTTTGCATTGAAATTCCAGCAGTTAAGATATTATGCACACAAAAAGTGTTAGTGCAGGTGGTAAGGAATTTATAGTCTGAACTATAAATAATGTTCATTCCATTTACTGCGTAGAAATGTTACAGAAAGAAGATTTTTGCATGTTTTCTGAAGATAATAATTCCAGACAGAGGTAATCTTAAATAATTACTATCAAGACTGGATAAATTAAGAGCATCTTTTCCATCATTGACCCTGTTATTTAGGGTTAGTCGAGAAATTCTTTAGTAGACAGATTGAATTTTTAATAATCTTCATAAATTAAGAGACATACTCTACAGTTAGCAGATTATTCTACTCATTAGACTAATGGATTAAAGTTCATAAATTAAGACATTTATATTGAAAAATGTCTCTTTGCGTCCAGAGTGTCAATTTAACGGCCAGAATGTCAATACAGTAACCCGCAATTATAAATAACTATCCATCCAAGTAAGTGAAGGTTTAAGGAACTTCATGACAAAAGTGTTCTCCGCTGAAGATTATTTTTACAGATAGTACTAGAATATCAAAATGACATGCTCCAGTATTATAGCTTCACAATATAATGAATTAAAGTTGGCAAGTATAACCTTAGCTGTTACAAAAAATGTCACCTGAAGTGAGCAGGCTTTTCAGCGTACAGTACACATTTATCACATGATTTAGACACTGTGGTCAAGATGCCATTGCTTTCGTAGTTTGGTTCTTAACATATATAGTTTTTTCATGCAGAATGTGACACGTTACTTCTGAAGTCCCAGTTCCTGTTATCTATACTGCATGTCTACATTTAAAGCACAGCAAATTTGCTTTCTAAAGTAAACAGTATCAGAAATTCATGGCTACATTTGGAATTGAAATGGCAAACATTTGACTTACAAATGAATAGAAAGATAAGAATAAAGAACGATTTTCACTGAGAGAATTTGAATTTTAACTATTTTAGGAAGTTTTTACTTTGTTCGTAAATTGTATCTCTACTGCTGACAAATTTGTACTCTGTTTTGGAATAAGTAGGTATTCACGTATTTGCTGCTTTTTTTCGTTAGACATAATTTTCATGAATTTGATATGGCAAGAATTAGTATTTTACAGTGCTTTTACTGATTCTAGAAAGTATATTTCCCTCCGATATACGTTTTTCCCCCATTTTTGAATTTTGGGTTTTTCTTGTCAAACATTTTAGAGTAAGCACTTGTCTGTTTTATTGAAAGAAATAAGACCTAGCCATAGTATGAAAGGTGTGTTCTTATCAATTTATACTCGGTTTTATTTGTTCCTTTAGGCAGAGGAAACTGTCAACTTGGGAGTCTACACGTTTATCTATGTAGGGTTAATACTTATGTATTATTTACCATTGTGTGTTTATGGGCCTCTAAGCAGACCTAGTTGCAATTGTGAATTGAAAGAAATGTAATGAATTGATGGCATTTGCATAAAGTTCTGTCCCAGATGAATAAAGTAATGCTTAAACAAAGTACTGGATAATATACAAGTTGTCAGATCAGCACTTCCAGAAAAACTGGGATGGAATTATGGGTAACATGTGTCTTCCATGTCATTAACTAGAAATACTCTAAACTGAACTCATACTGTATAGTTTTTATCAATTTGTGTCAAATATTGTGAACAGTTTTTGCCCAGTTATTCATTTTTAAGAGATAATTATATATGCTTATTGTACATATTTCTGTGAGATGAAAAATCTTTAGATAACTATTTTGGACTTCATGTCAGTTTTTATGAGCACTGGCCACCTAGTTCTATTTAAACTTAAGATCAAGGTATGGCACTAGTTTCTTTTACTTACTGGGGTGATGAAAAAAACGGGGAAAATGAAAAAAAGATGGCTAAATGATTTATACTTCTTATTGAAAATGAGCACCAGTTGGGAAGGCAGATAATTTCATAGAAGAGTTTTACACTTGACAAGAAAGAACTGAACAAAGTAGTTTGATTGATATTTGCTGGGGCAGATTTTCCTCAGAAAATGATTGGGGTTTCATTTCATTAATAGCAGACCCTGGCAATTATTGATAGACATATTGTAATTGAACAGAGCTGTCGACATAAGAGACTCCATGTCTTGTATAATCTAATTATAGTATTACCTTTGATTTTCTGCTCTTACACTTCTCAGCATGGAAATATCAAAGGTGTATTTATATGAATTAGGTGCTACAGCCTCTATATCTACGGACTGGACTTGCTGGCCTCCCAGCTTATACAGAACCTCTCAGGTCTAGTAGCGCAGTAAATAAACAACAGACTGTGTAGACTGTGGTTAGACTGCATATATACGTGTTGTGATTATGGTCTGCACTGTCAGAGCTCGCAGGAATAAGGATTAAAGTAACAGTTATATTGTTACTTAGTGAAACAAAAATATAAGGATTTAATTTCAGCCTGATTTCTAGGCATTGCCTATAGTCTGTGGCACTGTTTACTGAGTTTCATCATGTTCTTATTAATAGTATATATTGCAATAGTACATGTAACAGTAGTATATATTTCAGTAGTATATCAACCTTGTATTATCTTTATCTTCAAAACCCTAGACAAACATGAATAAAACCAGATAAAAATTAAGACCTAGGGGGAGAAGACGTTTCATTCTGGGAACATAGTAGACTTGCCACCAGGGCATTGGGTAGTGTAGCAGACTTGCAGTATGTACAATACACGTAAAGCATGAAGTCTTATTCAGTACCTTGTAACAGAAGACAACATTCATCCAAAAACCTGAAGCAGAATTAATTGAATTAATCATACAATGAAAATATTTAGGTGTTGGTGAACTGTCTGTACATAGCTGAAATACTGTAGAAACAAGTACTCGTGATAAACATCTTTTATTAGTGTACAAGGAATCAGAAAGCATTAAAAGAAACTGAATGGACAGTTACCAAAATTTATTATATCAAATCTTTCAGCTTTTTGTTGCTTTAAGTTCTGAAACTTTGCATGTTTGTTAAATTCCCAAACTTAAATCAAACCTCAAAAGCAACCCGGAATCCAATACAGAATTTGTACACGTTATAGAAATTACCGATTACAAACATGGGTATTAAGTACTTCTAAAACAAGTTTATTTATTTTTGCTTTGTAACTTGAGGACTTGGTAAACAACAGTGCACAAATTGCATACCCCTGAAAATATAGTCATGCATTAATTTTGTATCATCACTCATGTAGACTTTATAAAAAGATTAATACATGAATCTATGAATACTGAAAACACTGTTCCTCTAACAGTTTGTGAATAATTATTTAACATTAAATTCCTGAAGCCCGTAAAGAAGGTTAAACATATTCTGTACCCCTAAAAGAGTCTATATTTGGAATCCTGTACTTTCATTAGAATCATATCTGCTTTTGAAATGAAAGGTTGACATCTTTTGAAAATTTGGTATTCTTTTGTCATAATACACAGGGCTTTAAAAATGTTTTTATTGCAGGACTTTTCTTCATTGAAATGGAATATTTCAGACTTACTGACCTGAATTGTTTCTATTAGAAACTGTCATTTTGATATGTTAGTGTGCCTATCATTTTTATGTTATTCATTGACATTTAATGACCTTGACATTATTGCAAGTATGGAATTCAGTATTTTTACTTTGAAACGTGATCCCTTAATCTTCTTAATTAGTAATAATATACATAATATCTAATTTTATATGTAATGTTTCACACACCATTAATCTAACCAAGTAGATCAAAATCGTTGAATTGGTTGAACATATATGTAAACAAATACTGATCTTTTAATCAAGCATACTTATTTTTAAAGTATATAAAAGTAGGTAGAGATAGGTTTTCCTGACCTGACTGCCATTTTAAGGTAATCCTTCAGTGTAAGTTCTAAAGCTGTGAAAAGGCTCAGAAACTAAGCTTGTTCACAGTTGAATGAGTTAGAAACTAAGGCATTTTAAACCTGCTTTCTTTGCAATGAAAAACTTTATAAGGGGCCATACTTCAACATGTAGTATGTCATAAAAGAATTAGAAAGCCCTAAAGATTTTGATCTTCAGATTTCTTATTTCTATCAAATATTGCCAAGGTAGTTGGTAATTATGTAACACTCTTTTCTATGTATATCTTGCAGTCCCAAAGAATTATGTTAAAAAAAGCTTGATAAAATTATCAAACTAAGTTCCTCTAGAGGAGTATAAAAACGAACGATTTATAAATGTTATACTGCTATTTAATCATTAAAATATCGAACAAGTACTTTGAAAAAGCTTTATTGATCATATTGCATGACTTAAAGAGTTACATTGTATGTTTGAATAGCATTAATAATCTCTCGTATTTAGAAACGATATTTAGAATGATACGAATATATTGTACTTTATAGATCTGATGGTACTTGGGGGTATAATAATAATTGACAATACATTGTTTAAAAGTTGCTATTACATCATTTGTTACCTTAAGATAAAACTGTCTGTTTGCAAATTTTGACAAAAACAATATTTCTTTGTTACTATATTCCTACTTACTCTTGAAAGAGCTGTAATAAAAATATCTTTTGTAAAATCTTTCATAAATCGGTAGATAATGGTTTGTAAAGCTAGCTTTTTGTTTACTGGTATTTAAATGCCATTGTGCCACGTTAGTTATTGTTATTTGTAGTTTATGCGATATTTTAAAATGACATTGATTCTAAACATACATTGTCACATTCAGTGCTGAAAAAAGAAAAAAAAAGTACCCATGATTTACAAAGGCACTCGGGTGAAAAAAAAAATAGCTGAATGAATCTGCAACTTCTTGAGTAGATTATGACAATAGGGATAAATGTCCTGAACAAGTACAATTAGTAAATAGATAATTATACTGAATTATTGTTGAAATCACATGTAGGCTTTACTAAAAATTGAAAACAAAATTAGAAAAAACAGCCTGTATGTTATAAATTGTTTGTATAACAACCTTAATATTATATCATATATTGTTACTTGTCATAAGCAGGACTTTCAGAAATTGAATAAAGTGTGGCAGGGGGTTGTAGATTAAATAGAGCGGGTCATAGCATGGAAATAAGTGAGAAATTTATCCTTATATTTACTATACTCAAAATTTAATAAGTTATACAAATTGTTATTGAAACATCAGCATTTCATCCAGCATATTTCTCTGTGAGTGTAACATGTTCACTATATTCAGCTGGTGCTAGGCTAATTTCCTGGACTGAATTGTGTTGGTATAGAATGGCTATCATACATCAGCAGTTTTCACTAGTTAACAACATTGCATTGAACATGTAATGAGTATATTGTACCATTTGGGACACATTAATTTGTATATTGTAAGTTGATGGCCATTGTTTATGGTAGAGATGATCAATACACAGTATCAGTGGTCGCTTAAAGCTATAGGATTGTTTCCTTGGGTTGTTCCATAATTAACATCATAGAATTAAGATACATTGAAATCCTTTCCCATTTTAACCCTCGCACTAAGAGATCTTTATTATAAAAGTTACAGATCAGTGAAATTAACGTAGCCTTTTCATGTTACAGTTTCTGAAAGTATTTGCTACTGTATGGACACATTCTGTGTTATAAAAAGCTTACTGAGCATAAATGTAAAGCACTGAGTATCTTCAAATGTCCAGCATAAAATACTCTGTTTTGTCTAGTTAGTCACATAGGAATGTAAATATTCTGTTATTTTGAAATGTGACTATCAACATATTACAGTGTACAATGGTACATCTTTACATTGCCAAAGTGTAAAGCACTGAGTATCTTCAAATGTCCAGCATAAAATACTCTGTTTTGTCTAGTTAGTCACATAGGAATGTAAATATTCTGTTATTTTGAAATGTGACTATCAACATATTACAGTGTACAATGGTACATCTTTACATTGCCAAAGTGTTCTCATGCGAAGTATTGTGCTGCACCAGATAAAAGCTGTTCTGTCCATTCCAAATACAGTCCTCTCATAGTCTATACTTCTGTGTTTCTCGAACTGTAGATGAACAATTTTAACAACATAATTGAATACATTTGTACCAGAATCTTTCACATAAAACCTAGTGCTGTTTTATGATCAGCAACCCCGGTGTTGCTTAGATTTTATAATGTTTTAGTTTGGCATTCTTCTCTTTTGATTTGATTTTACAGTATGCTTTAAAAAGATCCACCAGGGCAGTTGTGTAAAAAAATACTGAACAGTACCAGTCAGAAATAGTCAACCAAGATCCTGTATTTATGCTGAAAACCAAACTTGTGGTGGCTTTTATTATAAACTAATTCTACAGCAATGTAATTATTGCACTGAAGTACCATAATAATTGGAAGTGCTATAAATAAATTATATCTTACTTTGGTGTTTGAGTCTGTTAAACATTACAAGAACATAATGCCAGAAACATGCATTCACCTTTTAATACTGTAATACACACAAATTGATATAATAATCATAATGCACAAGGTTTATTTCTAACTGCTCCCCCACCCTTTTATCTGCCACAAACAACAACAAAAGGATATGTAGCATGCAGTTAGAAATGCAGGGGCATTTTTCCCCAAAGTTTTGGAGAGGGGCCCTTGCCCCTCAGAATTGGGGCAAATTATGTTATAAATAGCCGAAGGGGACACTGAAATCCTGGTGTAAAGTCACAGTTCGGGGAAAATTGTGATTTTAAAGATAATACCTAAAGAGTTATGGCCCCTGATTTAACAAAAAATTTAATATTAAAGTATGTTTACATCTTAGCACCTATATTTTTCCACTGATCCTAATCATATTTACACAGAATGTGTATAACGATAAAACCTTGGATGAGTTCAATTATGAATTTGATCTGATGAACACTTAGAGAGTTATGGCCCCTGATGTAACAAACATTGCAGTACTTAACATTCTTCCAATTAGTTTCTCCACTAATCCTAATCATATTTACACAGATTGTGTATGTTCAGACAATCACAGATGAGTTCAATATTAATTACAGGCTTGATTTTATAAATACTTTGAGAGTTATGGGCCCTGATTCAGCAAAAAATTGCAATATATAACTATGTATACACTCCAGTATCTCCATTTCATCACTCATCCTAATCATATTTAAAAATGGCTATGTGTGTCTGTAAAATCTAGGTCAAGTCTGTCAGTTGACCTTGACCATGACCTTCTGCCCTACTTTCATTCTTGTGAAGTTTTGACATGTCTCGGACAAGAAGTGGCTCATCTCGGGTCAAAAACTAAGTCACTAGTTGGTGAACAATTTGAGCAATGTTTGTCAGGTGAGCCATCCAGGGCAATCATATCACTCTTGTTCATGTTCTACACATACCTGTTCTCATAAGTATTTTGACCTTGATCTTTATATCAGTTACATTTTGAAGTGCAAAACATTGGCATTTACATTGCACTGTGTAACCAAGAGTCATTTCAGACAGTAAGAACATTTACAAACAAAAAAGAATTGTTAATGTTACAAAAAAATAACCAGTATATGAAAATGTGTGCATGCAGCTAGTATTTATAAATGTCAAAAAAGTATAAAACATATGTACTTTTATAGAATAGTTAGATAGTAACCTCAACTTAACTTGATTTTGTTTCAGTTCCTGACCCTCGAGATCCACGTGCAGATTATCAAGAGATACCAATGAATCATCATGACCAGGATATTAAAGGTAAGCATGGCAGATAAGGCACACTATGCAAGGAACCAAGGCATTCACCTTCTGTGCTTGCTTTACAAAACCAACACTAGGCATTTTCTGTCATGACACCAAGGCAATATCTCTGCCATGACTTGCTTTAAATAACCAAGACATTCTGTATGTTGATGTGTTTTGATTTAAATAACCAACACATTTTTATGCCAGACTTTGCTTTTATCATACTAACACTGCTTTCTATCTGGTTTATGAAGTTTTGAAATAAATTGTCATTTCTCTTACAGCGAATGTTTAATGAATTTGTTAAGTGTGATACTAAGACAAGGAAATGCTATGAGTATAGAAGAAAATGACTGATATTTAAAGGACTGTAACACTCTGGAGTCAATGTCATTATAGGACCATAGGCAGTGGAAATGGCACAGTGGTCGTTAATATGTTTGTCAGCTATAATCTGGAAATGACCTTTGTTACCAGAGTTCAAGGTCGTAGGTACAACTGTGAATTAATCTTCTTCACAACATACATGCAGCAGGAAAACTTAATTATAGTGAAGTTTTTGACTTCATGATTTGGTGGTGGACTAAAGATGACCCTTAAACTATTTTGAGTCAGTATGTCAAAGATCAGTGTTAAAGATACCTTTCTAGTTTGGATTCGTTTTAATCTAATTTGGAGCAGAGAATTAATCTTCAGAAGCAGAATCAGTCTAAACTCTTCATTACTTTTAAAATCATCTTAATCTTTCTACAGACATCTCCATTCAAATTTTAGTTCAATCAAAATTAAATAAAGCTAAATTAATTCATGAAACATTGGCCATAACTGTCAGATTTGGCTTGTAAAAGATGGAATGTGTGAAGATTGAAGGACAATGTTTAGGAACATTTTTCATGAACAAAATAGTGAATATTTATGAAACACTATGGGAGGTTTCATGTTGATACAATTAAGAAATCTTCCAGTTTAGATTTCCTTCTGCAAGAAATTTCCTTTGATAAAAGTGAATAAAAATAAAGTATGGATGATGTAAAATATTCTCATATTGAAGGGTAAAAAGTGTTTAAAAATTACATTAATCTGATAGCAAATGGTCAGTGTTTATGGGACTTCCCTTGAAGTATGTTCTAGCAAATATAAAAAATAGGTTACTAGGTCAAGTGTAGGAAGTTCTGTAAGAGTTGCATACAGAAGTTTAAGTTAACTTATGTATGAGAGATAGGAGGGTTTGAGCAATCTTCTTGGCCACAGTTGAAAATCATCTCTTATAAATCATGGTGGGTCAGTATGGCTCATTTTGTTTATAAACTATATTACTTATAGTGGTGATGACTTACCACACCTGTTGTTTTTATGCATCTAGCAGGTATTTGGCATCAGGTAAAAAAAATAACATAGTGCGGTAGAGATTTGTCCTTTTGTCCACCTGTGTATCACTTGACAGCAAATAAGTATTTCAATTTATTTCAATTCATTAGGTGTCATTTACTAGGGGTAAATGACCAATCTCAGGCCAGTTCATAAGTTGAACAAACTAGTAACCTATGTAAAATAGCTATTTAATATGGAAGCTAGTGATTTGTTGCAAATTAGTGGGTAATTAGTCTGGGCAATGCCGGAGGTTACAAAAGTAATTGGCTCCTCACCATTTTTGTTGTTACACATTGTCAGCTCTTGAAGACAGATTTTTTCTTACTGTCGGTTTTTGTTTCTTGAAAGTTGCTAGATTTGATCAATCTGTGGTCAAAATTTCAACAACTTTTCTATATTTGTAGATGGATTTTGTAGACCAATCTTTCAGTTCAGTGTGAGTTACGAATAATCTCTGCGAGGGAAGGTACAAATCGATAAAAAAAGTAACACCATGGTATAAGTCTGTATTGGTAGCATATTAAAAAACACCATAACTTGTTACTGAAAGATTCCTTGTGTTGTCCTACACACAGAAACAGTTAAAAATGTTTTATCTATTTTGACTCAGAGAATCAGCGTCTTTAAGTCTTTTTTGGTCATTTTGAGTAACGTGTTGTCTAGGTTTGTTTTGACAGCTTTAGGTACAACAGATTAGAGCAAAAAATGTTTCAGTGTTTTACTCAGTTACTCAATACTAAAAAGCAATGTTTTTTTCGCAGGCACAGTTAAGATGAATTATTTAAAGTATTAGATAAGGTCAGAGCCCTCTTGGCTAGTGTAAGATGATCAGACCCACTTAGGTAGAGTGATTCCAGGACTAGACGAGCTCTAGGTACAGCGGAATGCTGTTATTCAGTCCGTCCAAAACAACAAGTCAATGAATGTCAGGCCTAACAGATTTTGATACAGGGGATTAAAGATACACCAGTGTCCAGTACAACTAAATCTCCAATTATGTCTCAATGAAATGTCTGGCCATGGCAAATCCCAGAAATCTCTACTTGGACCACTACAGCCTATAACATTATCTCAGCAAATATTTATAAATCTTATTTCATAAATCACATTACCGTGAGGGTTTCTGTCAAATTCCAGAGAAACAATGTCTTGCAGTGGAGTCTAGAATGAATTGGAGTGTGCAGTCTTCAGTTTGCGTCTCTAAAATAGTCTTTGTGTCTGCCGTACTGTCAGAATATAGCATGTATGACTAGCGGAAATGATGGTTCTTCCCTTATATGAGTGAAAGGTCATTTCGATTTTGTCACAATAAAGAATAACATTATTAAGAGTTGATATCCAACCTATGTCTTGTACAGTAATGCTGTTGAATGAGTTTGTAATTTGCAATCAAACCATACCTTTCAAGAAATTCAAAAATCTTGACTTTGTTAAAGGGGTTAATGTTAAAAACAAGGTAATTAAATAAATTACTTCCCTTTTATACCTGTTTTCTTGCTAATTTTGTTGACTTAGCTTATTTGTGAAATATTACACTCATGAAGGGGTTACAATATAGGATCTTGGGAGTAAGGTCCTTCATAGTAAACTAGATTTAGGCATCGAAATAAATGGTTACAGCCTTAAATCAGGAAGACATTTCTATACCAATTCAAACTCAGATTTACTCAAGGAAAATTTCTGATCAATTACAACTTATTCCGACAAAGCCATGAATGCAAGATTGATGAGCTCCGTATGTATGGGAAATGAAAAGTTTTACAAATCATTGTTATACTTTTATCATCAAAATATATGCGTATTTGCTAATTCTTTATGTTCTGCTTTCATTACGCTTATAAGATTCCCTTGCACACTTACACTAAGTATTTCAGACTTAGCTTATTTAATAACCTCATTACACAATTTGTATGTATTTCATGGTCACAGAAGGAGTTTCAAACAACACTAACAATCCAGTTACACAGCTGTTTCATTAAATTTAAGTGAGATGAAAAGACAGTGAGAGTAAAAATGGATTAATTTCACGCTTCTAACATCTGAAAGTTACTATTAAAATAGGTCTGAATCTTACGGACTGTGTTTTGAATTATGATAAAAATGTAGGTAGGCTGTAAAAGTTTATTCTTTCCATCAGATCATTGTGTATAGAAGGTGCAGAAATACATTGATTGCAAATAAGGGATTATAACTTGCAACATTTAAGTGTAAAATAATGTCATGTATTGTCGTCACAGTGAGGGAATTTCCCTTCAGACATTGCAGACAAAAACCACTATTATCATCAGTAATAGATATTTCATTTACTTAATTATGCTTGCTAATATTGGAACAATTTGAACATGTGTGGTAGATTGACTTAAGCAGATGTTTACAGTTTAAGGGGAGATAAAATCTTAATCAGCTCATCATTCAACATCCCATGAAATCACTGATTACATAGTTGTTTCTACCTTCAATATTTCCACATGATTATTATCCAGTGTTTGTACATTGAGCATAACAGTTACTGTTCAGGCATAAGTCTGATTTATAGCATAAGATTATCATTTGATGTTATTTGATGAAAATATTTTGTTTTTTTGCAGACATTCTTTCAAAGATTGTATGTTTATGTTCCAATATGTGCCATAATACAAAATAAGCAACACATATTTTACCAGTCTTGTCTCTCAACTAGTACACTATATTGTATATTACGTGAGTGGTGCTGTGTTGTGGCCAAGGGCATCACAGATTTAAACTACATTAGCTTCCATATTGTAATATCATTCAAAAAAATATTCTGCTGTATTTATAACATGTATTTCCTGTAAAGATTTGTGTTTTGCGCTGTTATTAACAGTAAGACGTCTTTAGTTAGTATTAAATGGTGTGCTACAATTGTAAAATCTAAAGTGATTATTAACCTTTAAAATAATCAACTAAACTTTCGTGTGGCAATGTTATAGTTATTTATCATAGCAATACAAATGAAACAAAGAAAGATTATAGAAATTCTGATGTAGAAGTAATGAAAATTTCAAAAGAAAAAAAAAACTCCAGTAACAGTTACTGTTATAATATCTGCTGAACCCACAATAAATATTTATCATAGAATAACATCTTAAAGAAAAAAAGATCATGGATTTATTTTTAAATATAGTAAGTCGCAAGGTCTGTCAATGGGTTTGTCTGATAGCATTCTCTGAAAAGTGTCAGAAATATTGAACTTAATATAGAGATAAAGATCATCTGAATAGAGGCAGTTGCTTTCTTGTGGAATTATATCTCAGAGGGGGCATTTTCATCAAAACAGAGCGATCATTTTGATTGGCCAGAATTTAAAACACCCTGTAGAGCATTTTGATAGGGTAAAAGAATTTTTTACACGAATTTGTTGTATATACAAATGGTATTTGGATGGAGTCTGGTTTCACATGTAGTTTACAGATAACAAAGTCACGGTTATTTCCACTATTAGTTTTTAAATTCACTGCCCTGAAAAATGCCAGAAGTGATCAGTACCAGCCTGGTTATGCATAATACTGTAAAATTCAGGTCAAGGTCAATTTACTTAAAAAAGAATTTCCTTTTGAGAATATTTACTTCCTGTTAGATGTAAGAATTTCAGCGAAATTTTGCAAAATGCTATTTTGAAAAGATCATAGAAATTTTACAGCTTTTGTTTTACCTTTATTAAATACAATTGAAATTTAAGAAAAAGCCATTTTAGCATCACTTATTAAATATATTTGCTTGAAAAAACTATATTAAGGTATTGAATTGTATGTTTCTAATTAGCCAGTATTGTAGTAAATTATATTTTCCTCAACTTCCCATTTTAACACCTGGCCCCAAATGGTGGGGGAACAACTTTCCCTTCATGGGGGAAAAACTTGCCCCAAATCGAGGGGAGAACAACTGGCCCCCAAAATAAGGGGGACAACTGGCCCTTAGATGGAGGGAGGAGACATGTCCTCCAACCTGCCCCCAAGAAAAAATAGGCTCTAGTTATTTTATTATTATTAAAATGTGAAACTTAATGATTTTTATTTGTGAGAAAATACTAGGCACAAATATAACATATGTAACAGTATTGGAAATGAAAAAGTAGAAAGTAGAACAACACCTATGGCTGTTATCATACAAGTGAATGAAATTTGAGAAAAAAATTCAACTGAAATGAAATTTTCCAAGATAATTTGAAAGATTGAGAAAGTCCCCATGTATTACATCATAGGCACGGCTGCATTTAACCTATCATATTACAGCATATATCAGCCCCATTACCTTGATGTTTTCACTACACAGATAAAGTGGATTGGTCTCTGATAATGTAATTTAATTATCTAAATGTGCTTGATAAATTGCTACCATCAAAAATAGATTGTCTGAAAAGAAAAAAAGAGCTTACATAGGGAGTTCTGTAAATATAAGGTGAGAATATTTTCCTGTTAATGGTCTCTTGTAATGGCACAAGAGGTTATCCCAATGGTCAGCATGATTTGTATCTTATTAAGTTTATTCATGGAAGCCACCAGTTTTGTGGTCACTTGGAAAAAACAAATGCACTCTTTAGAGGGTACTCAGAAGGCTGGTTTTAACATTACTTTCTCCGTTTTAGTTAAATACACTTAAATGCTTCACTCTTTTGCTGTGTGTATGTGTGAGTATGCTTGTTGTGTGTGTATGTAGGTTGTCTTGTGTCTGTCCATCCATTGTTGATGAAGCTGACATTTTGTTACCATTATACATTGATATTTTGATAAGCCCTGTGCTGAATGTTCATTACTTTGAAACACTGCATGTATATCATGCCCCAAATAGTTTGTATTTAAGTTCCTTCATCCCCATTTCTTCATGTCCTAACATTATGACCATAATAGTTGAGTAAAATAATGAAAATTACTACTACACATATAATTTCACTGACATCACTACCTCAAAGGTACACAGTCATGGGTTCCTTCTAAAGTTTAACAGCATTATGGGAGAAATGCTTGATTGGGCTGTAGATGCCCCTTCAGGAGTGAAAGGCTCAGACCTTATAAACCCAGACGTAAAGTAAAAGGGTCCAGCTGAAGTTTGTATTTAGCTAGAAAACATTGCATTTAATTAAAGAAAATGTGAGAACTAAATTTATGAAATTGTTGCAGCAGACTGTATCAGGTGTAATGGAGCTGTGTATTTGAAAATGTATTTAAACACCTGGAAGCAGTCTGCTAGGTTAGCTTCCTGTAGATTCCTGTAACCGATTAAGACTTTCTATAGAGATAAGATAACATGCATGATATATGGGTATTAATGAGAAAGGCTAGCTCTATCTCACATTTATAATGATACACACATGCACTAACAAGCACACTCTACTGTTTCCTTGATGTTGTACTTGTCATGTCTCTCCAGAAAACCAGTTCTGTAAATAGAGCATGGTCTTGCACTTTATGATATATAGCAGGCATTTTCCTACTGAAATAAAGCATTTATCCTTTTAAATATTCCCTGATAATGTTTACAGCATGCTTGCTGATGCCAGGAGGAGTAGACATGTATGTTTAATTGGGATTCTACATCTATACCAGTCGCTTGCAATAAAGAGCAATATACTTATAAAGTATTTGAATATTTTGTAATGTATCCTACCACAATTGCAAATTATCATAAAAGTAAAAGGCTGCAATCGAAAGAGTTTTGTGTGACACAGTATATTCATTAATGTTTTTTCAAATGATAGGTTTGTTGGATTTTGTAAAAGCAGTTTTGTTGTAATGTCAAGTAAGCAAGTGTTGTTGAATAGGTCTAATTTGCTCATTACCACTCATGGCTATGAATGTATAATTTTATGTTAAGAGGGGAGGAGTGTCTATAAGTAGCCGTAACTCTACCTTGCCTCATTGCTAAGGGGGCTCCTGCCGTGGCGTGGCGTAGTTTTGACCACCCCACTTTATTTCAGAAGATTAGAGGATGGCTTGAAACTACCATACTTGTTTACCATCATAACCTCCATCTACAGACAAGAGTACATAACCTGTCAAGGTTTTTGACAGAATTATGGCCCTTTTTACTCTGAAAGTGTATTGAGCTTGGTTAAGTTTTTCGTACCACCTCACTTTATTTCAAAACCATTGGAGGATTGCTTTGAAACTAACCATACTTGTTTACCATCACGACCTTCATCAACAGACAAGAGGACATAACTCTGTCAAGGTTTTTGACAGAATTATGCCCTTTTTACTTAGAAAATACATTGAATATGGGTAAAATCCACTTATTGCCTTAACCCTTTGAGATATTGCTTTGAAACTTTATGCTATTTCACATAATTACCCCCATCTGTACGCAAGAGAAGGTAACTCTGTCAGGGATTTGTTTTAAAAATTAAGGCCTTTTATCGACTTAGAATCTTGGTTAGTTTTTCGCACAGTCCACTTTTTGACTGAACTGTTTGAGATATTAATTTGAAAGTTGGAATACTTGTTTACCATCATGATTCCCAAACATGGGTAGGAGAAGGTAATTCTGTCAAGGATTTTATTTGAATTATGGCCCTTTTTGACTTAGAAACTCAGTTAAAATTTTCATTCTTGTTCACTTGTTAACTTAATCATTTGAGATATTACTTTGAAAGTTGGAGTATTTATGTACCATGTAAGACCTATCGTAAGCAAAAGAAGATAACCTGTGAAAAAGTTTCTTGATTTGTACTAGAAATCCTAGTTAAAGTCTTGTGTGCCCTTAACTGTCAAAGTTTTGTTTTATTGGCAAGCACTAAAAAAGTCGAGCATGCTGTCTAACTGACAGCTCTTGTTTTGAATTATCCATCACAAATTGCACAACACAATTATTTAATATTTAATACAATGAAAGAGGATATTGACAGGAGGTGCAGTGTGCAAGAATTCTAACTTTATCTGGGTATAATTGAATAACATCCTTTTTTTTCTGTTTTTTTTTTTGCTCTCTCGGCATTTCTACAATGATTACAATGTAGGGATTTTAAGAATTTTCACACAAATGAATTGAAACTTGTTACTGGTAGTAAATTTACATTTGCTAGATTATAACAACATGTATGTGTGCTGTTCATTCGAAAATATAGGTTTGAGGGAGCATCTATCTGTGTTGCCCATGCTCTTGTTTGTACTATTATTTGTCAATTTACAATCCAAAATGGCATAGGACTTAGCCAGTGGACACAACGAAACCGTACCAAAACTTTACAAAGAGCAGTCACATGATGTATGACAACATGTTTTAGCAGTTTCATATTAGCCTAGTAACTTAGTGTACTCAAAGCCCACTTAGGTTGAGTAAATCCTAGTGTTTGTAGATCATTTTGTCTCATGCTAACCATTCATGTTTCAGTGCCGGGCAACATTCATTCAGGGGTATCAGGCAATGACAGCATTATGGCCACGGGGGTTTTCAGTGCTAGAGAATTATTGCGGGTCACACGACGTAAGTATCAGCATGGCCAAAAAATATCATCTTTTGTATGCAATAAACTGTTCAAACCTCGATCCCTCAGTATTTATGAGTTCTGATTAGCATCTAGACTCACAAACTCACATTCTCTGGATAAATATTCAATATATTAAGTTCTGTAGTTTTAGTTGCTTTGTTAGTTTCTTTTGCAACATTAACACCTCACATTTACACCTAAGTTTGAATGAAATAGTGCTAGCTACTTGAGATACGATCGAGGTTTGAAAATTGATACATATTGTCCAGCAATTTCAATTTTTGTGTCTGCTTGGCTTTTTTTTTTTTAGATAGAAAGCAGAAAAATGTAACTGCTCATTAGTTTAGGAATCAGATTTCGTCGTTGTGTATGCCATGTTACCACAGAAACCTTCAAAGTTTCTTTTTGAATAGTATACATACTTGTAAATGGGGAAATTTTAATTAAGGCCAAATTAACTGTCAGTAGACTGAAAACTGGGAAATTTGAATATACAGTTAATAATACATTCACTGAGTAAAATGATTCATATTCTGTCAGCGTCTTGACGGAGTGAATTAAAAGTAGATGACAAGAAAATTTCTATATTTACTATATTAAAGCCATCAAGTTTAAATACAACAAAATTTATGATTGAGAATAAAATGCAAAAACTGTAAAAAGGAACCATGTTAATGTTGAGCAGATGCTTATGTAATATCATATATATTGCTAGACAGTGATATGTAGAAATCACATGTGGAATAGTGCTGCATGCAATGATTATAATGGTGTCAGTGCCCTGAGCCGCTACTCATCCATCAGTCATCATACTACATTGTTTCATCGTTTCACCATTAATGTATTTTTGTACTTTTCTACCATTTATGCTTCTTGTCTGCTAGCTAATGTGGAGTTTTTTGTCGTTGTTTGAAATCTCAAAAGATTTCTTTAGTGCCTGTGAATGTTTTTAGTGATAAGTTACTGTACAATGCTCAACACGTCCTGTTTTTTTCCCCTCATATGATATTTTAACTTTGTTTTAATTTTTCTAACAGAATTTTTATCCATTAAGTTTATGTTATTTTAACTATAATTATGTAGACATTGTTCTTTGTTGCTTTAAATTAAATGCTTAATAAGAACTATTATCAAGAGTAAAAAATACAGTAAAATCCTCTTAAGTAGACAATATATTTGTAATTTTTTTCCTTGGTATATTTAATTTAAGTAATATATCATGTCAAAGTAAAAAATATTTTTTAATTTGTTAAGGATAAAGTTCACACTTGATTGGCATTAGTGACTGATACACTTGTTTTCCCAGAAAAGGTGGCATCGCGTGACACGAGGTGCATTTTCTCATGCCGTGACGTAACAGTTGCATGTGTTTGAGACACTCTCATTTCTTTTTTATTACATATATTTTATATTTAGAGAATATAAATTCTATGTAAGAAAATTGAAATAACGTATACTTAAGAAATTATTAGAGGAAAACTGCTAAGATTTGCAAAAGAACATGCACTGTATTTCAGTGAATACTTTGAATTGCTATGAAGCAATTCTGTTGTAAATGTTTACAAATACTTCACATATCTTCCAGCAAACTATTTACATTTCATATAGCTTGCAATCATTTTGAACAATGTTTCATTATTTCCTTTTGTTAACAAAATTTTGTGCTGTAAATGATCAAAGCTTTGTCTCTGATTTTCCGGCAGGTGCCATAATTAAATTAGTTATCATTTGTCATCAAGTAAATATTTATTACTTGAAGACATAATATTTTTTTTTGTTATTGATGTATTTCTGTTAAATATTAATGATTGATGGCGTTTTAGTTTCTTTTTTAACAGACAAGCATTTTTCAAGTAAGGGTAAATGTTTTTGAAACACCTGTAATTAATGTGCACATGATTTATTAGCAATATGTAATGAGCAGAGTTCCGGTTCAAATTGAAATGTCTTGGGTAGGTTGAATAAAATTGATTATAACTGGATTTTGTCATAATTATACGGAGGTGAAAAAAAATATCATAGTTGCTTTTTGTACATCAGGAAGAAAGACAAGTTTATAAGTGTTTCTCGCATAGATTTTGCTACATTGCGCTACTCCTGTTTCTACATGCGCTGGTCAAACAGTCTTAAGTTGCTCAATACACATTAACTTACTGAACAAGATTTTAGAAAATATGTCTCATTATTAAAAGGATGTAAAATTACAAGATGGACAGAATTCCAAAATGTGCAGATCTTGCTGTAGATGCTCTATTCTATCTCTGTCAGTTTATATGGCAATTTAGCATGCAAAGTACAGAATGAGAAAAGATGCAAGTGTTAAAACAAATGTTTTATTTTTATTTCAATACAGCTCTATCAATATCCTCTAGATCGTATGATGTTTGATTGCGTAAATATTTTACCAAGTGCAAGATAGTCAATATCAAATATACCATATTTTCCCTTATTAACATGGTGACGCTCCCCGTGTTTTTCGGTTCTAAGGAAGTGAGTACATAAACGAATATTCAATATTTAACTTACATTTTTCTTCTAACTTTTTGTTTTTCATACAACGCTTCCAGAAGTAAATTTGTACTAAGATAGAGATATGTGTTACCCATGTGATGTGTACTGCCAACAAAACTGACTTGAAAATTTTACAAATCTCTGTATTTAAGAAATAATAAATGTGTCCCTGTATTTTATCATTTAATAAAATACAGTCAGGAATTTGGATGCGTAGTAATTAAATCACAACTGCGTAGCACGAGTGATTTAAATTTTCGCATCCGAATGACTGACTGTATTTTATTAAACAATAAAATACAGAGATGCATTTATTATTTCGATTCTAACACAAAATAGTCTTTGAAATGACCACGAACTATGTTCGACGCATAGCAACATTCCATAGTAATTTACAAGCATGGAATGCGATTGGACGCGTGCGATATTTACCCCACGTTTTGCTCGTGGAAAACATGATGTATTTTATTGTTAAATAATGTATAGCTTCTTTCCCTCTATATCTATATAGAAAAAGTTGTGGATCGTGTAAGAATTGTGAATAGCAATTTTTCTGCGTATTTTTTACAAATTTTATCTAAAATACTAGTCTTCAAAACAGTTATGAAGAAATTGGGTTTTGGAGTCATTGACATGGTTTCCCTATACGTGCACAGAATGGTGGGTGTTTGACGGGACTTTATCTATTCTCATTTGGTTACCTTTGCAAATATTTGTTGTTTAATATTGAAATTCAATAATGGCGGCCTCCATGAAAAATGATACTTTGCGCCCAAATTGTCGCACCTTCCTGGTGATTTGCATCGCACCTAGGAGTATCTAAAAGGGAATATACTGTAGTGAGTACTTTATTTCTGCCCAGGGACTGTATGCATATGGTGAACACTAATATATATTGCAATGAATGAACACAAAAAGTGATATTATCATGAACTGCAATTTTACTGAAAACAAGTACTTTTGGTGTTTATGAAACATAAATAATATCTTGCTATTTACGGCATACTTAAAAGTAAACTTTTTTGATACTTAATGATTAAATGCTTGAGATTGAGCAAGGTAACATCAGTGTGTTATGATATATCTATGAGGACACTGGCGGCATTTTAGATCCGGTACCATTAAATGTTTTCATGGAAAAGCTGAATGCAAATGTAAACAAATAAAAGTAAGATATTTTGAAAGCATATAATTTTGATGGAATAAATGTTTATGTGAACACTAAAATAAGGATTATTAGCTCACCTGGTCCGTCCACCATTTCCTTCAAACGACATCTCCTCTGAAACCACTCGGTCAATGTTGATGAAACTTTGCAGGGATGTATCTTGCATGAAGCTCTACCAAAAGTTGTTCAAAGAATTCCATTCCATGCAGAACTCTGGTTGCTATGGCAACAAATAGGAAAAACTTTAAAAATCTTCTTCTCTGAAACCACTAGGCCTAGAGCTTAGATATTTGGCATGTAGCATTGGCTAGTGGAACTCTACCAAGATTGTTCAAATTATGACCCCCGGGTTAAAATTGACCACGCAGGGTGGTCACTTAGTTTTTCATAGGCTTATATAGAAAAAACTTTGAAAATCTTCTTCTCTGAAACCACAAGGCCTAGAGCTTAGATATTTGGCATGTAGCATTCATTGCCTAGTGGACCTCTACAAAGATTGTTCAAATTATAACCCCCGGGTCAAAATTGACCACGCACGGGGGTCACTTAGTTTTTCATAGGCTAATATAGGAAAATCTTTAAAAATCTTCTCTGAAACCACAAGGCCTAGAGCTTAGATATTTGGCATGTAGCAAAGATGTATATAGGAAAACCTATTTGGTATATAACATTGTCTAGTGATCTTCCACCAGGCAAGTGGACTTGTACCAAGGTGAGCAATATAGGTCCATCTTGGCCCTGTTGTTTTTAAGCTATGAAGTTTTTATGTTTTGTTTCATTTAGAAGAAATGTGAAAATTATCGAAGTCTGCATAATCTTAAATTTTTACTTGATTATGATAAGCATTATTTTTGTTCCGAGTAAATATTAAGTTTTGAGAAATTTCTTCTCACTTAGAAAACTCACAAGTTGTTATAAAAGTCTCTGCACAAAAACAAAAGCTGTTGCTATTTGAAATGCACCACTAATGACGCTGTTTGATTTCTGTGTGATGTAACATTTACACACTAAAAACATCCTTACTTAATCCACATGGATCATGAATCATACATGAGCATCATTTTCATTGTAGACCCCTTAGACCCGTTAGATGGTGACCAAGAACAATATGGGGACGAGGCCAATGGTTTGTAAAACCCCTTCCTTGCAGCTTTCTCTAAGTTTTTCTTTCATTTTCTGTGAAATTTTCCCTTCATATATCATATATCATTTCATTCGTACCATTTTATGTTGTTTTTCTGTGTCTGTTATCATTTTCTGTTTAAAACTCTAATTTATATAACTTTATTATATCATTATAGCTTTATGTGTAGTAACAGAAGGAGTTTGATCTCTCTTTTTAAAGTTCTTACTTTAATGTTGTATAACTGATACAGTAACAACCATTTACTGTAATTTTAAGGAAATAAAGAAATTTATTTTCCAGACATGCTTGTTAATGCAAAATTTTTGCAAGTTAAATGCATAATTTCCTCTGTATATTTCCAGCCTCTATAATGATGCCTCCGAATGGGACACATCCAATGTTGCCGCCCCCAAAGATTGACAGCCCCAGTTACTATAACTACAGTCCCCATCCTCAGGACCCCACCCAACAACATATGGTTGCCATGTCAACGCACCATGGAATACCAAATGGTCAGTCCCAACTCAGTCCCTCAGGAAATCCTCACAAACGGTTAAAACGATCAACCATGAGCTCAATTTCATCTGCAGATGAAGATCAGGAAAGTGTCGGCGATGATACAGAGCAGATGTCCTCCTACTACAAGTCTGGGGGCATGGCCGGTCAGTCTGCCTGGCAGGACCCAAACATGGATCCAGGTAATGCAAAGAAACTGGACGTGTGTTTACTGTTGCAGTGTCTTGACTTGCCGATCATTTATGTGTGGCAAAATCATTTTTAACATATACTGTATGCATGGAAACAATTGAATGCAGAAGTTCTGTTTCTTTCACCACACGTCTGTAAGCATACTAGCAATATTTGTTAAACTGTATAAGAAAGATCGTAAAATATTATAGATATCATTTATAGCATGCAAATTTATGTAAGACATAGAACATAGAATACGGAGAGATAGCGATGCATCTTATAATGTGAAGTAGCTAGAGAATACTGAGTGGGCTTTAGGTATTTGTTCAATGCTCTAGGGTACTCATAGATGTTTTTTTTTACCTTTTCCTGCGTCATTGGGAATTTAAAGGTAACCTCAGCTTTAATACATAGTTTTAGACTAAAAAAAGATGCCGACCTGGCAATTTGCAGATAACTTTTAAGATTCAAAAATAGCCAACCTAACAAATTCTTACTTATCTGTAGATTAGGCAGTATATTGGGTTTGAATTTCTTTTAACATAACTTTGTAACCAGCAACCATTTTGAAGCTGTCACTATCACGTAGCCATCAATTTTATATTCTCTTCAATTTTGAAAATAATATTTCCACAAAATAACATGATTTGCTCATATATTTTGTTGTTTGATGTTTGCATTTGAGATTTAGTAACAAGTTACTACTTACACAGGAAGAGAATGGTGTGATATCAATTTGTAACCATATTTTTTTTGCCATCAGGGGACCTTGTTACAACATATGCTTATCTTGAATTGTCCATTGGTTGGGTGAATTGAAAACTGTCAGCATTTTGGTTATGAAGGTTATGCATGCAACTTGCAATCATATGGTTTCTGTCACTTTGTTGTAAGTTATATAGAACAAAGTTAACAAAAAAATTGAAATAGCTTTTTTTTTATAGTTAATTTCTCTATTTTTCACGCAATAAACTGCACAAAGTGTGTCTGTATGAGTTCTGAGAAATAAAAATGCACACTGTGGTGTTATAAGGATGACTTTATAGCGATAGTTGATTGATTGGTGTATACAACATTGAAAATAGCCATTATGATTATTACCAAGTTTGAAAATAAGGCTGTCTTTAAGTGGCATAACATTTGTTAGCCATTTGTTAAACAAGGTCTAGCACCTCTGTGTTCTAGTGGTTAAAGTCACTGATTGTGTGAACTATTAATAGTGATGCTCTACTTCAAGGATAAAACACAATTAACCTGTTCCTAACTGTGTTTGACAAAGTTACTCTGCTGTCCTTATGTCAAAATACTTTATGTGAAACTCTGTATGTAAGCTTGCATTGTTGTAGTTTACAAGAATAATAACTCTGTCTTGCTCAATCACATACGGCTCTTAAGCCTTGCATATATATATATATTGACTGTCTTGTTCCAAGATTTTGTTACTCTATTTTATATAATCAACTGAAATTCAATGAAACTTCTCACAAACCTCCAACATTTATCAGAGACTGCATGGTCCAATAACTCTCCCACATTAAAAAAAAGTTTAGCACTTCAATCTATAATTTGAGGGTTGAACAGGAAACTGTTGTAAATCTGACTTTATTTCGTATAAATTACAGCAGGTTTGCAGTCAGCCTTAGACATTTTTGCATACTTTCTCATAATTTGGTCAAAATTTCCAGATCAAAATTTTGCTCTGTTTGTATTGAACAAGATTGATTTGAACTTTGAAATGAAAGTGCTCAAAGAAAAAGAAAGAACAGTTTGTCTGTGCTGATAATTTAAGTGAAGTACACAAATATTACTAGGTGTTAGACAACGTAATGAATAATAGTTATAACAGCTGTTTCTGACATAACAGGTACAAGTACCTAAAAGTAGAAATTAAAATCATGAACGATTGATGTCACACCAGGTAGAAAAGATTGATGTTTATGCTTCACATATGAGTCGAATGTATTTTTTTCTTTCCATCGATTCATTCATTAGGTCTTGTATCTGCACATACTTCATCGGAGATGCATTCACCTCATATCATACAAACATTGAAAACCAAACAACGGCAGAGTATAGGCTTTGCACCTGTCATTTCCCAACATGAAGTGAGCTCGGATCATGTAGGCACACCCCCAAGGCCTTTGAGTAACCATGTAGGTCATCCGGCAGATTCTGGTCCTGAGTGTGAAACCCCGCCACATCATTTGACGGCTACAGGTGATTTTGATCTCATTTTTAACCTTCATGTATATTTCATATGTTGTAAAATCCTTTTTTTCGAGGGTAGATCACCAACACGTAAAATAGAAGTTTCTTTCCAAAATATCATTAAATGTATCAGAGTACAGAAGAAAGTTGATTCAGCTTAGAAAAAGCATCTGAAGTAAAGGACCAGTATTAAGGAAACATTTTAACAAGAAATGATTTTACAGTAACTCTGTTCATAGCCAGGTACTTGTATCTTTCACTGCAAAACCCCCCATCTCTCATGTATAATTTTACCATTCTTCATCACTTCTCATTTTGCATTGAATAAAAATCATTTGCATTTTAAAATTGCATAATGTGCATTAAAAGTGAGTTTTAGGCTTGCTGTGTTGAGAAATAACATTTAAATAAATGTATAACAGAATTTGTTTTTATGGGATTGGTTTTTGTAGTATTGTATTACTCATGTACACATTGACTGTTATACTGCCTAACTAGTTTGCATTTGATCACCTGTATAAAGTTTCTGTACTGTTTGAATCCCAGTAATTGCTAATAATATTTCCCATTTAAAATCATTTTCATATCATTCATTTGTTCAGCATTTTTTGAATACATCCATGCTTTCATTTCATGAGTTAAGGCTCAGGGGAACAAGAAAAATAAAAGCTGTGACTAGCAGTAAACCAAACAAAATCAGCTGATCTTTTCAACAGTGTACAGAGGACTCCTCATTTAAAAAAAAAAGATTTTTCAAATTTCAAAAAATTAGATCACATGTACAAATAGATATGACCCTGAACCTTAAGTCTGTTACAGTGCCCAGTCATTCTTTCATGTTTTCCTTCACATTCATTTTGTTCATGTTTTCATACATTTGTTCATCCATTCATCATATTTAGAAATCTCAGACAGTGAAGATGAAGAGAAAGGATCGCCGAGAAGTTCCCGGCACGCATCTGTGATAAGTGCTAGTTTTCAGCCGATCTTCACCACTTTAGTTGGTACGGATATCTTCCTCATTCCTCTTTAGATGGTTGTGGTTCGCATATCTCTCTCTACCTTCATTATATTTGCTGTAACACAAATAGAGTAGCAGTTTAACTCTCACAAATATCTAAAATGGAATTGCCCTTCAGTCAGTATGGACTGTACCATTTACTATTTAAAGGGGTTCTAAATGAAATTCTACCAACTGGATTGCAAACTGTGTTGACCAAATTTGCAGTCTGGATGTATGTAATTCTCTAAAAATTACTGTCAACTGTTTTCAGTTGAAACTATATAAATTTGGATATTGTGAATCTGATTTGTAATTTAGCTTGAAAAAACAGAATGACAGCTTAGACATGATATTCAGTTTCCTTTAACTTCATGATTTAGTTGAGTGAGCTATGAAAACCACCATTTGTCTGTCTGCCAATAGAACCAAAGTTTTAATTTGATCCATCTGATTCCTTGTCAGAAAGATTACCTCGTAGAAATCTAGTTTCAAATAAAATGTCCAAAGTTAAATTTGGTTCATTGGATCAGAAAGGAGAAAGAACCTGATAAACACTCTTAAAGCGACTGCACTCCAGATGGACAAGTTACGATAAAAAAAGAAAATTTTCAATTTCAAGAAGACAATTGTCTTACTCTATCAGGGGCTGTATTATGATAGGACGTGACAAGTTTTCTAACAAAAGAAACAATTAAAAGTGTTGTTTTGCTTACGTTTATTGTAGAAAAATCACTCCGTGACTAACGGGGGGTTGGCTCTTTGGTATATCAATATTTTTAACTCGCATCAAATCAGCGGACTCCGTAGTGTAGTAGGTTAAGCCCCTGTAAATTTTTTGTAAGCGCAAAGATCCGAGTTCAAAACCTGGGGGCCGGGGTAAATATTTTTTTCTACCTTATTTTTAGCTCTTACACAAAGAAAATAATCTTGATGCTGACAAATTGAATATATATTGATTTTACCAAAAAATTAAAATTTACTAAGAATTTGGAGAGCAGTCGCTTTAAGGAATTCTTGTTTTTTATGAAATCCTCGTGAAACTTGTGTCAAAAGTGTTGGCTTTGTCTGAATTGGAATTTAAAAATCAGGGTTGGGTAAGACATGGTGAAGACTTAGTAACTCGTGTTTTCATCAAATCTTCATGAGACTTGTGAGAGTCAGCTGGACCATCTGGGGTAAAGTATGGTATCAAAGACAAAAGCTTTGTACACTATTTACTACCTCCTATTGACATTAATCATCACCAATCTTTGACAGAATGTTTGATGGGTTAAACTTTAGTCAGGGATTGAAACTAAGCCATCTTGGATAAAACAGGGGGGTCTGGTCTGTTGTAATGCTGTACAATCTTGAAATAAGTAAAAGTTACTGACATTTATTTAACATACCTGACTGTGGTGAGCATTATTATTTGTGGCCTTTTGTTCTCTGTCTGGGAGGTATATGGTCATACTTTGGGGATGGGAGCAGTGGATGTCATGTAAATACTGTCAGCAGAATAGAAACAGCAATAGATATAATGGAAAATTAGAAACATGTGAAAGATTTGTGTTACTGCATGTATTCTGTCTGCTTAATGGTGATATCCCTGTTTTAGCTCTTCCTGTCTTACACCAGATGTTCTAAATGTATTTCCAGTTTTTTTTACAGAGAAGCTGATATGCTGTTAATAACGATATACTTTTACTTGAATTTTTATTCTGTCAAGTTGTAGTTTTATACATTTCAAATGACTTATAGAAGTTTGCATATCTCCCATACTTGCTATTGTGTTGTTTTTGTAGAGTTAACCAAAAGCTTAACCCGCTTAATTTCTGTAATAGACTTGCCATATTTAAATTTGGACAGTACTGTCAATTGTTGAACTGAATAGTGAACAGTGAAGATTGTGATCAGACTGCAAAAATGTACAAGCTGATCATAATCTGCACTGGTCACATAAGCTGAAAACATAAACTGCCAGCAGGGTAAGAAATAATATGATGGGGGAAAGTTTTATTCTGCATGCATAGATTTAGTCATTATTTTAGAGTTTCATGCTATCTTTCCATTTTTATTATGCTCCACGAAGTGGGGAACATATAGCTGCCGCTTTGGTCATCAGTCCGAATATTTCTTGTTTAGAGTAACAGTGGAAAAGTATTGAAGAAGTCGAGCTGATACTTGGAACAGTGATAGAGGACAGTGAGAGGAAGTGCACTGATAAAGAACCATAACTCTAGCTAATCCCATTTTTGAATTATCCCCCTTTTTGTGAAAAAATTATCCGTCATCAAGGGATCAAGTTGATACTTAGCACATTGAGAGGAAGTGCAGTGATCAAGAATCATAACTGTAGCTGACCCAATTTTTGAATTATCTCCCTTGATGTGATATGTTAGTCCAGATATGTAAGAGATTGAGTTGATATTTCACACAGTGGTAGAGGTGCAGTGACTAAGAACCATAACTCTAACTGATCCCATTTTTTTATTGACTCCATCGATTGTAGAACAGTATGTCTTAAACATTCTTAAACCTTGAAACAGATTTCATGATATTACACATAGTGGTAGAAAATATTAGTGTCTAATAACCTTAACTCTACCTTGTCTCATTTGATATTTTGCACAATGAAAGAGGATATTGAAAGGAAGTGCAATGTTTAAGATAAATAATTTAATCTTGGCCTATGATTGTTTTACCTACTTTTATTATTTCATTTTGCGTGTACAATCACAATTTTCATGGTAATGAATTGAAACATGTTAAGTTTTTATTTGCAAGAATGGAACGATGCGTGCTATTCATCTGAAAATAAAGGCTTCAGGGAGCATCCATTGGTGTTACCGATGCTCTTCTTTCCTTCTGTATCCAGTTTTTCTGACCATTGCCATAATTTGTTATACTTTTAACAAACTTCTTTTCGCATAGATCTCATTTTCGCTGTACTAGTATTTACATAGGACTTTCTTCACAATTTTTTCTAGTACATTTAAGCCTCTCTTTCCAAACAAAATCAGGCTTTCGGTTATATGTCAGATGGAACAGACAAAAAATCGCTTGGATTGAAGTTTCAGTTCGATGATCCATCTGCTAACAAATATTAAAACCACTGTTTATCATACCTCCATTTTAGAGCCAATTATTTCATAGAGAAATATTGAACCAAAATTAACGAATGCAGTGTTGGTATAAACTGAGAAATCTATAATATTCTAAACTATTGTTAGTAAATATATTCTTTTACTTGTCTATATAAAACTTCTGTTATTTGAGTTTGGAATAAAATTTAGAATCCTTGGGCAGAAGTGCATGCTGGGTTTACATACTTTACCATTGGTTTGAGGTGGACTAGTTAGAGAATTGCTTGTTCATATTCATTTGGGTGACAATGATTTGCCACAGAGGTCCCGAGAGATTTGCTTGACAGGCTAGTTTGAGCTTGAGAAGGTGTTGGGAGAAGATTGTATGAAACTGCATGAAAAACTGTACCATAATAAAATATATGTCTGCTCATTATGAAGCAGTGTAGAAGATGAGCAAAATGCCTAAAATGCTCTTGTTGCAAAAACAGAAAGAAGACATATCTATATTGGTGATGTTAGTAACAAGGCTTGTTACTTACAGACTGTAATGATTTCATTTCAAACTTTTGGGAGTTTGTTGCCTTGTTGTCTCTTTCATTTCTAAAGCTTCAGTTACTGTCTATTGACAGCCTTGCCAGATTGTAAAATATTTACTGCAAAACATGTATGCACAAGAAAAACTAAAAATGTCTAGTAAAGTTTCCTGTTTCCTGTACATACTGAGGAAATTTCAAAATTGACAATAAAATTTCTAGCTTTTACATATACAGCTTACCAAGGGGAGATGGTCTATATTTGTTAAGGACTTCTACAGTATGATTTGTGTGTTTCTATATGATGCTGTATAGTTTTTCCTTCTCATAATACAAAGTATTATTATGTAATGTAACATCTAATCAGGGTAATAGTTTTATCTTCTAACCTTGAGAGCTAATAAATTGTAGGGAATGTTAAAGCAGGTGTGAAGGTCAAGGGTATTAAGTTTGTAGATTACATATAGTTACGCTTCCTAAAACGTACAGTGTTGGTATTTTTATTTTCAGGAATGCAGCCGATGTCGTTAAATTCTAGCCATGGTCATGGAGGGATGAAATACCCTGACCAGCCTGGTCACAGTGGCCATAACAGTGACACGTTCCAGGATTTTGTTTCCCTTGTGTGCCAAGAGGCTAATAATCCCTCACAGCAAGGCCAGGTTAGTGGAAAATATCTACAGACTTTCTAAATATGACTGCTTCTTCTGAGTGACTGATAACTGCTGTCATATACATCTCAATATTAACATGTTTGACATTCTTCTGTCTATTATGTGTTATTCAGTTGTTATGAAGTGGTTAGTGTTTTAAGCGCATGAAACATACTATATGTCTTATTTTGTATTCTTCCAGTCAACGCCCCCTTCTCCATCTGGGAAGAGCTCAAGCAAGATGCCTCACTACTATACGCCGGGGATGCTACCTCCGCCACCACCACCTCCTACACTGGCCCGGCCAGTAGCCATACTGAGAACATCTGATGGAACAGTTATCAGTTCTAACAGTGTAACTTCAATGTCAAGTAAGTAGAATTAAAGACTATATAAACTGTTTTTGTGTGACCAGAGCTGTGCAATCTGAACAGGATCATGAACTGCACTGTTCATTATTCAGTCAGTTATTGCCACTGAGCACCGCGATGTACAACTGGCTTCTGTCTTAATCAAAATGTGGACAAGTCCAAAAAATTAAGCTGATAAAGGTTGTACGATGCAGAATATGACAAAAATATAAAGGAAAACTTTGGAGAATGTTCAGGAAAAGTCAATATTTAAACAAATTGTATGTAAAAACAAACTAATGTATTTGTTGTGTTTGCAGGTTCCAGTATTAGCAGCAGTGGTGGTCAGGTAGTGAGTAACTCTCCTGGTACCCCTCCAGCCAACAGATCTATAATGTCTAGTCCTTTCTCAGTCCTACAGAGGCCGGAACACGGCTTTGCACACATACACCCACAGGGACACCAGGTAATAATATTGTTTCATATTCATATACAATATTACACTGCATGGTTCATATGTCTTAAAGGAGATGACTCAAAATCCCTTGCAAATTTTTATTTTAGTTTTATCATATTTTCTTGCTAAAATGAATGTAAAGTATGTACATACACAGTAAATATACAAGATGAGAATATGTAATTAAACATACTGAGGAAAACCTGAGTTTTTGCTATGGGTGCAGAATGAAATATAAATGTATTACTAGTTCATGGTAAGATTGTGATAATATGTAAAATAAAAAGTCATGTGGAACTTTGTGTTGTGTAGAGCAGATTAAAACACAGAAAATAAAGAAAGATGCAAGTTTTTTATTCTTGGAGCTTAACTTGTGATTTTTTATGTATGCTTAAATGCTCCAGCTGTATTGCAGTATAGAATTGCATTTAGTATGGTGTTAACTTTGTGATAGTGTCAGTACTAGCCATGTTATATAAGGGACAGTTGTTGAAGATAGGACTTGCACTGCTTGCAGAATGCACATGAACATTAACAGCTGCATGAAGTTCAAGGTTAATCCTAAGGTATTTCAACTCTCCTGTTTCAGTTATTCTCGTATCCAAATATAAGTCCAGTCAATGCATTCAGTGGAGTTATCAGTCCAACAACACTGAGTTTGATCTCGTCACCCGTAGCAACCCCTCGTACGACGCCGAGGTCGACACCAATACCTCGTTGGACCACCCCATTTGGAATCCCCTTAGATGATAATATGGACTACAACAATATGCTTGCCACAATGATGCATGTCAATCCGGATGAACCTCTCATGAATGAAGGTAACTTGGTCATTTCTTCTATTTAAAGAGAAGTTGTATTTCTCCTTTGTACACATGGAGCACATTAAAACTGTGCATGTAAATTTCAGAAGTAAATTTTCTTTGAACAGGTCAGAAGGGTTGTAATTTTGATAAAGTATGTAGAAATTAAGGTGGTTAATCTCGGAAAAATTAAATACAACATGTACTTATTAATCAGTTTAAATTCAGTTATAAGTCTAACTCTGGAATGTTCATGTTGTAACTGAACTGTTGTGAGTGTGGCAAGCTTACAATGATGACTGATATGAAAATTGCAATTTTGTATCATGTAACTAAGTAAGTAGACTGGTTCAGTTTTAAAGTGAAATTTAGTAGAGTGAGACTGGAAGGTGATAAAGGGATATTCTCAGATTTGTGATACAGTGATCGTAACCACTACCCACAGATGCTCTTACTGAAATACTTGCTCTGCATGTTTGAATACTGAAGCTGTTGAACCCACCCTCTTAATTACATCACTTTCAGACCGCATATTTCCAGTGATCCATAATGCAGAAGGTATGGAACATGCTAATGGAAATGGCAACAGTAATAACAGCAACAACAACAACACGGGTAGTGGAGGGGCGGGGCAATCTGCTGGCCCCTCCCATGTTCCTCCCCCCACACACCAGGATCCTGCAACTCCAGGACCACCTACACCAAAGCAGTCAGCACAGGGTCAACCCCAGGGCACCTGACAATCACAGTAGTGCTGTAGTCATTTAGGGGATCGGGCAGTCAAACTGTAAGGGGTCGGGCTAAATATCACCATGGTGATAAAGTAAATTTAATAGTCTAGACTGATGCAGTAAGACTGTATTTGCCGTTGACAATTAGTGGCAGATATTGTATTATTACACCAAGTTTGTTTGGTTTCATTTGTTTTTGAAGAAAAATATCTAGAACAGATCGCTATTTTTGCAGTTTGATACAATTATCATTTTAGCAAATGAAAGTCATATACTTAAATTGTGCACAATGCATGTTTTTCTCAGTGAAAATTAAACTGAGTGAAGCAAAACACACACAAAAAACAGAGTGAAGCAAAATACAG